>CAWUFW010014085.1:0-433721 GCA_963921515.1 Calotriton arnoldi
AGCACCACCTCACCCAGGCTGCAGTAGCAGGCCTGTGGTGTCAGATTTAGTCTGCTTCCCAGGGGTGGCATAATACATGCTTCAGCCCCTGGTAGGCCTGTGAAGTACCGATGCCCTTGGTACCTAAGGTACCATATACTAGGGACTCATAAGGTACCACAGTATCCAATCACTAGTGCACCTAGAGTGCACTCCAAGTCGTTTAGAGAGAACAGAGAGGCTGGGGCCCTGATTAGCAGGGGCCCAGCCAGACTATAGCCATAAACCAGTGTAAACATCAGAAAAAAACACCCCTCCCTCATCTTCTGCCCCACCCTCTCTGCCTACCCCTTCAGACCCTAGGGGTATGCTGAGATCATCTGACAGTAGCACCTCCCTGAGGTGTTGGGTGCTGTCACTTTTGCCTGTCTTCAGCTTCCTAGTATTGCACAATGCTCTCAATTCCAAGAATGGGAGATTATCATACTTGGAGGGAAGAAGCCCACTGGCTTCTGGCAAGGACTCACTGGGTCCTGGCTTTGAAGACATTACTAGTGAGGTGTGGTGTATGCACTACCTACTCTAGTGTGGCCTACTAAACTCTCTTGAGTTGTAGAAAGGGTGTGTTATCCCTTAACACACAACTCTAAGTTCAGTAGAACTTACTGTATCCTAAGCTTGATTTATATGTACCTAAGGTACCCTTAGTGGTTTTCAGTTGATCTATTCAATTGAGATTATCTGGTAAAACAATAGCAAGCTGGAATCCCACACGCTGCACACCAATGTGAGAAGTTGGCCTGGTATATGCTGTCCACTAATTACAGTGGGCACCTTGCACCAGTCCAAACAACCCCTTATTGGAGATAGGTTAAAGACAACCTTTATTGAAAGCTATCCTAGTGGTAGGTATGGAGAGCAGCCTTCAGGCTAAGTCTTGAAGGAATGTAAAGCAGCTTGTTTTACCAGTCTATAATCTCTTGAGTGACCAAATGAAAGAGGACCACACCAGGTATATATTCAAAATATATGTATTTATTGCTAAACACACCCCTCTAGTCTCTTTATGAGGCTAGAGTTCGAAGTACATAAGTTACTAGTCAGTTATCAACAGTAGTAGCACAAATACACGTTTAAGCCCTAGGGGCGTACCAAACCATATACCAATAAAGTGGTATAAGAACCATGACTGAGCTAGACACAGGCCCTAGAGCCTGTAGAAGTGCTTGGCCCTCAAGGAACCACCCAAGGTAGTGACACAGGGGACCCACGGGGGACGCGTGCAGTGTGAGAACACAGCCGCGAGCCGCCGTTGACTTCTATGGGGAATGTCGCGGTTGGAGTTTTAAAGAAAAGGGACACTTAGAGGAGGACTTGGAGTAAACCCCTTTAGAACTAGGTTGTTCTAGAGTCTATACTCACGGGAGCACCGGAGTACTCGAGTTACCTCACCCAGGGAAGCCGGGTGCATAGGTGTCTTTCGGGGTCAGGTTTCGTCATCGTTTTCAATGGCGATCTGCTGCAAAGTGCTGCTGGCGGCCAAGTCGAAAGTGTTCGGGTGGATTCAAAGGTGGATCAAAGATCTGAAGAACCTGAAAGCAGAGGGGACAGAGTCTGGGTCACTAGCCAGTGACCAGGAAGGCGATGAGCGGATGCCCACCGATGTCGGGTGCTTCAGGTAGGTTGACAGTCGTCTTGACTCTTCAGCCACGAGGTCCAAGAGGTGTCGACGATGACCAGGATCTGGATTCTAGCTGTCCCATGACGTCTGTCGATTGCAGGGGTGTCGGCGACCGGATTGGACCCAACAAGCCTTGGCAACGGCAAGTCTCGTGGAAATAGAAGAAGGACGGTGGTGCAGACCAGCAAGGTCTGAGGGACTCACCCAGCAAGGGTAAGTCAGAGCACATCTGGAGCAACCAGGGAAGCCCAAGCAGAAGAAGAATTTCCTTCGGGAGGGCCCACTAGCTAATGGACTAGCAACCGCAAAGGAGCTTCAAGTGGACGCACTTGGAGCTGGCTCACAGGACACTCGTGGAGTGGAGGCCAGTGATCTTCGGTGCAGTTGGTGCTGGAGGCGAGGGATACTCGGAGCTCAAAGCACAACTTCGTGGGAGACCAGGAAGAGGGTGCACTTGCAAATGTGCTCGGTGTCCAGGGGTCACGGTTTCACATTACCCACGACAGCTATGGGCCTCAGCTTTGCTGGGGACTCAGGGCAACCTCGGGGAAGTCTGGAAATCCACCTCTGGTGTTGCAAAGACTTCGGCGTCCGGCAGGAGCTTCAGCGATGCAGACCGGACAGTTGCTTCTTAGGTGCCTGCCAAGCAGGGGAGTCACTCCTTGACCCCAAGGGAGATTCTTCAGTCCTCTAATCTTGAAGTAGAGCGTCGAAGGTCCAGGATTCTGTATCAGAGTTTTGTCCAGGTAAATCTAAAGTCCTAAGGACTGGGATCCCATACTTATACCAAGTTAGGGGGTTGGACATACTCTGGGGACCCACCTATGGGAGGGTCAGGGCAGAGGGGTGGTTACACCCCTTTCCCTTTGTCCAGTTTCGAGCCAGAGCAGGGGCAGGTAGCCCCTGCAACCGGTTTGAACTGGCATATGCACAGGGACACCAAATGTGCCCCCAGTGCAGGACTTCAAAGCACCAGAGGGTGCTCCCGCCCAGCCCCAATACACACTATCCTGTCTGGGGAGGTGGTTACACCTCCCTTCGACAGGAAACCTATTGTCCAGGCCTCCCCTGCCGGAGTTTCGGTCAGCAGCAGGAGGCCAGACCCGTGTCTGTGGCAGCGTCATCCATTTTGTGATGCCAGGGCTCTGGAAAGAAGTTACCGGGCAGGCCGGTGTGTACATGTCTCTCCCTCTAGAAGGGTGGAATGCTACCCCTGCCGCCAGAACTGGCGGGGGTGTTAGTATTCCAAGATGTTTGACACCAAACACGACACGTTTTGGTGCAGCCAGTCCAAAGTTAGCATTGTACCGCGAGGATATAATGCACTTAAGAGTATATGGTCAGGCTGCAGAACAAACAGCATCAGAGAAGGGCCTCCGAACGCTGCAGAGGGGCTCTGCTCATGCAGGGGCACCCTCTCACATAAGAACCAGGCACTCTGCCTTCAGGATTGATAAGGCCTGCCATAGGAGTGACTTATAGGTTTATATGTGTGTACATATGTAGTGATATAGGTAACCTATATCACAGTAAGAGGTGCATGCACCACCTTACCCAGGCTGCAGTAGCAGACCTGTGGTGTCATTTTTGATGGCCTTCCAGGGGTGGCACAATACATGCTGCAGCCCCTGGTAGGTCTCTGAGGTACCTATGCCCTGGGTACATAGTATACCATATACTAGGGACTTATAAGGGCACTCCAGATTCCAATCAGAGATGTGCCTAAGGCACAGGGAAACCATTTTAGAGAGGAAGCAGCTAGGCTGGGGTTCTAATTAGCAGGGCCCCAGCCAGACTAAAGTCGAAAAACAGTGAAGCATCAGCAAAAAGTGGGGGTACCCATGTGAAGCAGATCCTACTCTCCTACACCACAGAGGTAGGACATGTGCAGAAAGAGGAAGAAAGGCGCAGAAGGAAGCAAGAGAAATTCAGAAAGAGGCAACAGAAGTCCAGAAAGACGAAGAAAGGTACAGAAAGAAGCAAGAGATGTGCACAAAGAACCAACAGAGGAGCAGAAAGAGGCCTTGTTGCAAAGTCATCCTGTGCCCGCAACGTTTTGCTGACGGGTACTGGTGGTAACGGACTCTGACTAACCAGGTCCGGAGCCAGTGCTATGCTGAAAGACACTTAGAATACAGTGAAAACACCTACATACACTAGGGTACACTATGGGTTGGGGGTACCCCTGTGATTGGCATGACCTCCCCTGTATGGCCCTAGTACATAATAGGGCAGGGGGATTAAAACTACCTCTAACTAAGAGGTGCAGAAGGAGGCAAGAGAAGTGCAGAAAGAAGCAACACAGATGCCGAAAGAGGCAAGAGAGGTGCAGAAAAAAGCAAGTGAAGTGCAGAAAGAGGCAAGTGAGGTGCAGAAAGAATCAAGAGCAGTGCAGAAAGAACCAACAGAGGTATAAAAAGAGGCAAAATGGGTGCAGAAAGGGGTAGGAGAGGTGCACAAAGAGGCAAGAGAGGTACAGAAAGAGGCAGGAGGGTTGCAGAAAGAAGGAAGAGAAGTGCAGAAAGAGGCAAGAGAATTGCTGAAAGAAGCAACAGAGGTGTAGAAAGAAGCAAGAGAAGTGCAGAATGAAGCAACAGGGGTGCAGAAAGAGGCAAGAGAAGTGCAGAAACAGGCAAGGGAAGTGCACAAAGAGGCAAGAGAATTGCTGAAAGAAGCAACAGAGGTGTAGAAAGAAGCAAGAAAAGTGCAGAAAGAGGCAAGTGAGGAGCAAAAACAGGCAGGAAAGGTACAGAAAGAGGGAAGGCGAGTGCAGAAAGAGACAACAGGGGTGCAGAAAGAAGCAAATGAGGTGCAGAAAGAGGCAACAGACGTGCAGAAAGAGGGAAGAGAGGTGCAGAAAAAGGCAAGAAAAGTGCAGAAATAGGCAAAGAGGTACATAAAGAGACAACAGGGGTGCAGAAAGAAGGAAGACAGGTGCAGAAAGAAGCACGGAAAGTGCAGAATGAAGCAACAGGGGTGCAGAAAGAGGCAAGAGAAGTGTAGAAAGGAGCAAGTGAGGTGCAGAAAGAGCCAACAGAGGTGCAAAAAGAGGCAAGAGAGGTGCAGAATGAGGGAAGACGAGTGCAGAAAGAGACAACAGGGGTGCAGAAAGAAGCACATGAGGTGCAGAAGGAGGCAACAGACGTGCAGAAAGAGGGAAGAGAGGTGCAGAAAAAGGCAAGAAAAGTGCAGAAAGAGAAAAAAGTTTTACATAAAGAGACAACAGGGTTGCAGAAAGAAGCAAGACAGGTGCAGAAAGAAGCATGGAAAGTGCAGAATGAAGCAACAGGGGTGCAGAAAGAGGCAAGAGAAGTGCAGAAACAGGCAAGAGAAGGGCACAAAGAGGCAAGAGAATTGCTGAAAGAAGCAACAGAGGTGTAGAAAGAAGCAAGAAAATCGCAGAAAGAGGCAAGTGAGATGCAAAAACAGGCAGGAAAGGTACAGAAAGAGGGAAGACGATTGCAGAAAGAGACAACAGGGTTGCAGAAAGAAGCAAATGAGGTGCAGAAAGAGGCAACAGATGTGCAGAAAGAGGGAGGAGAGGTGCAGAAAAAGGCAAGAAAAGTGCAGAACGAGTCAAAAGAGGTACATAAAGAGACAACAGGGGTGCAGAAAGAAGCAAGACAGGTGCAGAAAGAAGCATGGAAAGTGCAGAATGAAGCAACAGGGGTGCAGAAAGAGGCAAGTGAGGTGCAGAAAGAAGCAAGAGCAGTGCAGAAAGAACCAACAGAGGTATAAAAAGAGGCAAAATGGGTGCAGAAAGGGGTAGGAGAGGTGCACAAAGAGGCAAGAGAGGTACAGAAAGAGGCAGGAGGGGTGCAGAAAGAAGGAAGAGAAGTGCAGAAAGAGGCAAGAGAATTGCTGAAAGAAGCAACAGAGGTGTAGAAAGAAGCAAGAGAAGTGCAGAAAGAGGCAAGTAAGGTGCAGATAGAACAAGAGCAGTGCAGAAAGAACCAACAGAGGTGCAGAAGGAAGGAAGAGGGGTGGAGAGAGAGGCAGGAGGGGTACAGAAAAATGTAGGATAGGTGCACAAAGAGGCAAGAGAGGTACAGAAAAAGGCAGGAGGGGTGCAGAAAGAAGGAAGAGAAGTGCAGAAACAGGCAAGGGAAGTGCACAAAGAGGCAAGAGAATTGCTGAAAGAAGCAACAGAGGTGTAGAAAGAAGCAAGAAAAGTGCAGAAAGAGGCAAGTGAGGAGCAAAAACAGGCAGGAAAGGTACAGAAAGAGGGAAGGCGAGTGCAGAAAGAGACAACAGGGGTGCAGAAAGAAGCAAATGAGGTGCAGAAAGATGCAACAGACGTGCAGAAAGAGGGAAGAGAGGTGCAGAAAAAGGCAAGAAAAGTGCAGAAATAGGCAAAAGAGGTACATAAAGAGACAACAGGGGTGCAGAAAGAAGGAAGACAGGTGCAGAAAGAAGCACGGAAAGTGCAGAATGAAGCAACAGGGGTGCAGAAAGAGGCAAGAGAAGTGTAGAAAGGAGCAAGTGAGGTGCAGAAAGAGCCAACAGAGGTGCAAAAAGAGGCAAGAGAGGTGCAGAATGAGGGAAGACGAGTGCAGAAAGAGACAACAGGGGTGCAGAAAGAAGCACATGAGGTGCAGAAGGAGGCAACAGACGTGCAGAAAGAGGGAAGAGAGGTGCAGAAAAAGGCAAGAAAAGTGCAGAAAGAGAAAAAAGAGGTACATAAAGAGACAACAGGGTTGCAGAAAGAAGCAAGACAGGTGCAGAAAGAAGCATGTAAAGTGCAGAATGAAGCAATAGGGGTGCAGAAAGAGGCAAGAGAAGTGCAGAAACAGGCAAGAGAAGGGCACAAAGAGGCAAGAGAATTGCTGAAAGAAGCAACAGAGGTGTAGAAAGAAGCAAGAAAAGCGCAGAAAGAGGCAAGTGAGATGCAAAAACAGGCAGGAAAGGTACAGAAAGAGGGAAGACGATTGCAGAAAGAGACAACAGGGTTGCTGAAAGAAGCAAATGAGGTGCAGAAAGAGGCAACAGATGTGCAGAAAGAGGGAGGAGAGGTGCAGAAAAAGGCAAGAAAAGTGCAGAAAGAGGCAAAAGAGGTACATAAAGAGACAACAGGGGTGCAGAAAGAAGCAAGACAGGTGCAGAAAGAAGCATGGAAAGTGCAGAATGAAGCAACAGGGGTGCAGAAAGAGGCAAGTGAGGTGCAGAAAGAAGCAAGAGCAGTGCAGAAAGAACCAACAGAGGTATAAAAAGAGGCAAAATGGGTGCAGAAAGGGGTAGGAGAGGTGCACAAAGAGGCAAGAGAGGTACAGAAAGAGGCAGGAGGGGTGCAGAAAGAAGGAAGAGAAGTGCAGAAAGAGGCAAGAGAATTGCTGAAAGAAGCAACAGAGGTGTAGAAAGAAGCAAGAGAAGTGCAGAAAGAGGCAAGTAAGGTGCAGATAGAAGCAAGAGCAGTGCAGAAAGAACCAACAGAGGTGCAGAAGGAAGGAAGAGGGGTGGAGAGAGAGGCAGGAGGGGTACAGAAAAAGGTAGGATAGGTGCACAAAGAGGCAAGAGAGGTACAGAAAAAGGCAGGAGGGGTGCAGAAAGAAGGAAGAGAAGTGCAGAAAAAGCCAAGAAAAGTGCAGAAAGAGGCAAAAGAGGTACATAAAGAGACAACAGGGGTGCAGAAAGAAGCAAGACAGGTGCAGAAAGAAGCGTGGAAAGTGCAGAATGAAGCAACAGGGGTGCAGAAAGAGTCAAGAGAAGTGCAGAAACAGGCAAGGGAAGTGCACAAAGAAGCAAGAGAATTGCTGAAAGAAGCAACAGAGGTGTAGAAAGAAGCAAGAAAAGTGCAGAAAGAGGCAAGTGAGGAGCAAAAACAGGCAGGAAAGGTACAGAAAGAGGGAAGGCGAGTGCAGAAAGAGACAACAGGGGTGCAGAAAGAAGCAAATGAGGTGCAGAAAGAGGCAACAGACGTGCAGAAAGACGGAAGAGAGGTGCAGAAAAAGGCAAGAAAAGTGCAGAAATAGGCAAAAGAGGTACATAAAGAGACAACAGGGGTGCAGAAAGAAGGAAGACAGGTGCAGAAAGAAGCACGGAAAGTGCAGAATGAAGCAACAGGGGTGCAGAAAGAGGCAAGAGAAGTGTAGAAAGGAGCAAGTGAGGTGCAGAAAGAGCCAACAGAGGTGCAAAAAGAGGCAAGAGAGGTGCAGAATGAGGGAAGACGAGTGCAGAAAGAGACAACAGGGGTGCAGAAAGAAGCACATGAGGTGCAGAAGGAGGCAACAGACGTGCAGAAAGAGGGAAGAGAGGTGCATAAAAAGGCAAGAAAAGTGCAGAAAGAGAAACAAGAGGTACATAAAGAGACAACAGGGTTGCAGAAAGAAGCAAGACAGGTGCAGAAAGATGCATGTAAAGTGCAGAATGAAGCAACAGGGGTGCAGAAAGAGGCAAGAGAAGTGCAGAAACAGGCAAGAGAAGGGCACAAAGAGGCAAGAGAATTGCTGAAAGAAACAACAGAGGTGTAGAAAGAAGCAAGAAAAGCGCAGAAAGAGGCAAGTGAGATGCAAAAACAGGCAGGAAAGGTATAGAAAGAGGGAAGACGATTGCAGAAAGAGACAACAGGGTTGCAGAAAGAAGCAAATGAGGTGCAGAAGGAGGCAACAGATGTGCAGAAAGAGGGAGGAGAGGTGCAGAAAAAGGCAAGAAAAGTGCAGAAAGAGGCAAAAGAGGTACATAAAGAGACAACAGGGGTGCAGAAAGAGGCAAGAGAAGTGTAGAAAGGAGCAAGTGAGGTGCAGAAAGAGCCAACAGAGGTGCAAAAAGAGGCAAGAGAGGTGCAGAATGAGGGAAGACGAGTGCAGAAAGAGACAACAGGGGTGCAGAAAGAAGCACATGAGCTGCAGAAGGAGGCAACAGACGTGCAGCAAGAGGGAAGAGAGGTGCATAAAAAGGCAAGAAAAGTGCAGAAAGAGAAACAAGAGGTACATAAAGAGACAACAGGGTTGCAGAAAGAAGCAAGACAGGTGCAGAAAGATGCATGTAAAGTGCAGAATGAAGCAACAGGGGTGCAGAAAGAGGCAAGAGAAGTGCAGAAACAGGCAAGAGAAGGGCACAAAGAGGCAAGAGAATTGCTGAAAGAAACAACAGAGGTGTAGAAAGAAGCAAGAAAAGCGCAGAAAGAGGCAAGTGAGATGCAAAAACAGGCAGGAAAGGTACAGAAAGAGGGAAGACGATTGCAGAAAGAGACAACAGGGTTGCAGAAAGAAGCAAATGAGGTGCAGAAAGAGGCAACAAATGTGCAGAAAGAGGGAGGAGAGGTGCAGAAAAAGGCAAGAAAAGTGCAGAAAGAGGCAAAAGAGGTACATAAAGAGACAACAGGGGTGCAGAAAGAAGCAAGACAGGTGCAGAAAGAAGCTTGGAAAGTGCAGAATGAAGCAACAGGGGTGCAGAAAGAGGCAAGAGAAGTGCAGAAACAGGCAAGAGATGTGCACAAAGAGGCAAGAGAATTGCTGAAAGAAGCAACAGAGGTGTAGAAAGAAGTAAGAAAAGTGCAGAAAGAGGCAAGTGAGATGCAAAAACAGGCAGGAAAGGTACAGAAAGAGGGAAGACGAGTGCAGAAAGAGACAACAGAGGTGCAGAAAGAAGCAAATGAGGTGCAGAAAGAGTCAACAGATGTGCAGAAAGAGGGAAGAGAGGTGCAGTAAAAGCCAAGAAAAGTGCAGAAAGAGGCAAAAGAGTTACATAAAGAGACAACAGGGGTGCAGAAAGAAGCAAGACAGGTGCAGAAAGAAGCATTGAAAGTGCAGAATGAAGCAACAGGGGTGCAGAAAGAGGCAAGAGAAGTGCAGAAACAGGCAAGAGATGTGCCGAAAGAGGCAAGAGAGGTGCAGAAAAAAGCAAGTGAAGTGCAGAAAGAGGCAAGTGAGGTGCAGAAAGAAGCAAGAGCAGTGCAGAAAGAACCAACAGAGGTATAAAAAGAGGCAAAAGGGGTGCAGAAAGGGGTAGGAGAGGTGCACAAAGAGGCAAGAGAGGTACAGAAAGAGGCAGGAGAGGTGCAGAAAGAAGGAAGAGAACTGCAGAAAGAGGCAAGAGAATTGCTGAAAGAAGCAACAGAGGTGTAGAAAGAAGCAAGAGAAGTGCAGAAAGAGGCAAGTAAGGTGCAGATAGAAGCAAGAGCAGTGCAGAAAGAACCAACAGAGGTGCAGAAGGAAGGAAGAGGGGTGGAGAGAGAGGCAAGAGGGGTGCAGAAAAAGGTAGGATAGGTGCACAAAGAGGCAAGAGAGGTACAGAAAAAGGCAGGAGGGGTGCAGAAAGAAGGAAGAGAAGTGCAGAAAAAGCCAAGAAAAGTGCAGAAAGAGGCAAAAGAGGTACATAAAGAGACAACAGTGGTGCAGAAAGAAGGAAGACAGGTGCAGAAAGAAGCGTGGAAAGTGCAGAATGAAGCAACAGGGGTGCAGAAAGAGGCAAGAGAAGTGCAGAAACAGGCAAGGGAAGTGCACAAAGAGGCAAGAGAATTGCTGAAAGAAGCAACAGAGGTGTAGAAAGAAGCAAGAAAAGTGCAGAAAGAGGCAAGTGAGGAGCAAAAACAGGCAGGAAAGGTACAGAAAGAGGGAAGGCGAGTGCAGAAAGAGACAACAGGGGTGCAGAAAGAAGCAAATGAGGTATAGAAAGAGGCAACAGACGTGCAGAAAGAGGGAAGAAAGGTGCAGAAAAAGGCAAGAAGAGTGCAGAAAGAGGCAAAAGAGGTACATAAAGAGACAACAGTGGTGCAGGAAGAAGCAAGACAGGTGCAGAAAGAAGCATGGAAAGTGCAGAATGAAGAAACAGGGGTGCAGAAAGAGGCAAGAGAAGTGCAGAAACAGGCAAGAGAAGTGCACAAAGAGGCAAGAGAATTGCTGAAAGAAGCAACAGAGGTATAGAAAGAAGCAAGAAAAGTGCAGAAAGAGGCAAGTGAGATGCAAAAACAGGAAGGAAAGGTACAGAAAGAGGGAAGACGAGTGCAGAAAGAGACAATAGGGGTGCAGAAAGTAGCAAATGAGGTGCAGAAAGAGGCAACAGATGTGCAGAAAGAGGGAAGAGAGGTGCAGAAAAAGCCAAGAAAAGTGCAGAAAGAGGCAAAAGAGGTACATAAAGAGACAACAGTGGTGCAGGAAGAAGCAAGACAGGTGCAGAAAGAAGCATGGAAAGTGCAGAATGAAGCAACAGAGGTGCAGAAAGAGGCAAGAGAAGTGCAGAAACAGGCAAGAGATGTGCACAAAGAGGCAAGAGAATTGCTGAAAGAAGCAACAGAGGTGTAGAAAGATGCAAGAAAAGTGCAGAAAGAGGCAAGTGAGATGCAAAAACAGGCAGGAAAGGTACAGAAAGAGGGAAGACGAGTGCAGAAAGAGACAACAGGGGTGCAGAAAGAAGCAAATGAGGTGCAGAAAGAGGCAACAGACATGCATAAAGAGAGAAGAGAACTGCAGAAAAATGCAAGTAAAGTGCAGAAAGGGGCAAAAGAGGTAGATAAAGAGACAACAGGGGTGCAGAAAGAAGCAAGACAGGTGCAGAAAGAAGCATGGAAAGTGCAGAATGAAGCAACAGGGGTGCAGAAAGAGGCAAGAAAAGTGCAGAAACAGGCAAGAGATGTGCACAAAGAGGCAAGAGAATTGCTGAAAGAAGCAACAGAGGTGTAGAAAGATGCAAGAAAAGTGCAGAAAGAGGCAAGTGAGATGCAAAAACAGGCAGGAAAGGTACAGAAAGAGGGAAGACGAGTGCAGAAAGAGACAACAGGGGTGCAGAAAGAAGCAAATGAGGTGCAGAAAGAGGCAACAGATGTGCAGAAAGAGGGAAGGGAGGTGCAGAAAAAGCCAAGAAAAGTGCAGAAAGAGGCAAAAGAGGTAAATAAAGAGACAACAGGGGTGCAGAAAGAAGCAAGACAGGTGCAGAAAGAAGCATTGAAAGTGCAGAATGAAGCAACAGGGGTGCAGAAAGAGGCAAGAGAAGTGCAGAAACAGGCAAGAGATGTGCACAAAGAGGTAAGAGAAGTGCAGAAAGAAGCAACACAGATGCCGAAAGAGGCAAGAGAGGTGCAGAATAAAGCAAGTGAAGTGCAGAAAGAGGCAAGTGAGGTGCAGAAAGAAGCAAGAGCAGTGCAGAAAGAACCAACAGAGGTATAAAAAGAGGCAAAAGGGGTGCAGAAAGAGGTAGGAGAGGTACACAAAGAGGCAAGAGAGGTACAGAAAGAGGCAGGAGGGGTGCAGAAAGAAGGAAGAGAACTGCAGAAAGAGGCAAGAGAATTGCTGAAAGAAGCAACAGAGGTGTAGAAAGAAGCAAGAGAAGTGCAGAAAGAGGCAAGTAAGGTGCAGATAGAAGCAAGAGCAGTGCAGAAAGAACCAACAGAGGTGCAGAAGGAAGGAAGAGGGGTGGAGAGAGAGGCAAGAGGGTGCAGAAAAAGGTAGGATAGGTGCACAAAGAGGCAAGAGAGGTACAGAAAAAGGCAGGAGGGGTGCAGAAAGAAGGAAGAGAAGTGCAGAAAAAGCCAAGAAAAGTGCAGAAAGAGGCAAAAGAGGTACATAAAGAGACAACAGGGGTGCAGAAAGAAGGAAGACAGGTGCAGAAAGAAGCGTGGAAAGTGCAGAATGAAGCAACAGGGGTGCAGAAAGAGGCAAGAGAAGTGCAGAAACAGGCAAGGGAAGTGCACAAAGAGGCAAGAGAATTGCTGAAAGAAGCAACAGAGGTGTAGAAAGAAGCAAGAAAAGTGCAGAAAGAGGCAAGTGAGGTGCAAAACCAGGCAGGAAAGGTACAGAAAGAGGGAAGACGAGTGCAGAAAGAGACAACAGGGGTGCAGAAAGAAGCAAATGAGGTATAGAAAGAGGCAACAGACGTGCAGAAAGAGGGAAGAAAGGTGCAGAAAAAGGCAAGAAGAGTGCAGAAAGAGGCAAAAGAGGTACATAAAGAGACAACAGTGGTGCAGGAAGAAGAAAGACAGGTGCAGAAAGAAGCATGGAAAGTGCAGAATGAAGCAACAGGGGTGCAGAAAGAGGCAAGAGAAGTGCAGAAACAGGCAAGAGATGTGCACAAAGAGGCAAAAGAATTGCTGAAAGAAGCAACAGAGGTGTAGAAAGATGCAAGAAAAGTGCAGAAAGAGGCAAGTGAGATGCAAAAACAGGCAGGAAAGGTACAGAAAGAGGGAAGACGAGTGCAGAAAGAGACAACAGGGGTGCAGAAAGAAGCAAATGAGGTGCAGAAAGAGGCAACAGACATGCAGAAAGAGAGAAGAGAACTGCAGAAAAAGGCAAGTAAAGTACAGAAAGAGGCAAAAGAGGTACATAAAGAGACAACAGGGGTGCAGAAAGAAGCAAGACAGGTGCAGAAAGAAGCATGGAAAGTGCAGAATGAAGCAACAGGGGTGCAGAAAGAGGCAAGAGAAGTGTAAAAAGGAGCAAGTGAGATGCAGAAAGAGCCAACAGAGGTGCAAAAAGAGGCAAGAGAGGTGCAGAAAGAGGCAAGAGAATTGCTGAAAGAAGCAACAGAGGTGTAGAAAGAAGCAAGAAAAGTGCAGAAAGAGGCAAGTGAGATGCAAAAACAGGCAGGAAAGGTACAGAAAGAGGGAAGACGAGTGCAGAAAGAGACAACAGGGGTGCATAAAGAAGCACATGAGGTGCAGAAAGAGACAACAGACGTGCAGAAAGAGGGAAGAGAGGTGCAGAAAAAGGCAAGAAAAGTGCAGAAAGAGGTAAAAGAGGTACATAAAGAGACAACAGGGGTGCAGAAAGAAGCAAGACAGGTGCAGAAAGAAGCATGGAAAGTGCAGAATGAAGCAACAGGGGTCCAGAAAGAGGCAAGAGAAGTGCAGAAACAGGCAAGACAAGTGCACAAAGAGGCAAGAGAATTGCTGAAAGAAGCAACAGAGGTGTAGAAAGAAGCAAGAAAAGTGCAGAAAGAGGCAAGAGGCTGTGCTTTCTTGGTCCAAGGCTGTCATCCCATTGACTGGCAGTGCTTTCTTGGTCCAAAGTGGTCATCTTATTGACTGGCAGTGCTTTCTTGGTCCAAAGCTGAAGCTGTCATCTCACTGACTGGCAGTGCTTTCTTGGTCTAAAGCTGTCATCTCACTGACTGGCAGTGCTTTCCTGGTCCTAGGATGTTATCTCACTGACTGGCAGTATGTTCATAGTCTGAGGCTGTCATGTCAGTGGGGGGCAAGGGAGACGTGCTTTCTCAGTTGAAGGGTTATGGGTATGCTTTCTTTGGTACATGCCATCATATGTAAAACTCGTATTTCATACTCAGTACTGGTCCTGGCCACACTGGGGAGTATTTGAACTCACACACGCTCATTGCAACTAACCTTTACGTTTGTAGCCTGCATTTGAGAAGTGATAGGTTTTTATTACTCTTATAGTGCTGTGTGCCATGGATGCAGCTTTAAGGCACTAGGGCAAAAGGTAACAGATATCAGTTAGATAGCTGAAATAAGAAAAACCACAGGAGGGGAGCTTAGGATAGTGACCCCACGTTGAACATTCCACTGAGAAGCCAAAAAGTGTAAGCGGGAGAATAAGGGTAGTGTGGGGGGAACAGGTTGGGAGAAGAGGAAATAAAACTTAGCAAAACTTATAAAATGGCGCAGCAAATCCGAATAGGTAACTTTCAAATGTTTCTTTGAAGTCATCATTTTGGGCAGTACCTTTAGGTGTGCTGGCAGCGTCGGTCAACCTCAGAGCTACCCTTGTTCCTATAAGGTGCCATGAAAATGCACGCAGTCACACAGGTCACCCTGTGAGAAACCACCAAGCAGCTTATTGGGGCAATCGCAAAGTCCGCCCTTCTTCATCAGGCTTTCCTGTAAAAGCCTTCAAACCATGCAGGCCACTAAAACGACAAAGAAGCTGGGGGGGGGCAGTTCATTTACTTTATTTATCTATTTTTGTTGACTTGTTTGACGCCACATGTCCCCATATGACAGCTCCATGGCGCAGAGCTGACTCACCCGGCTGATGGCAATCCAGGCCAAGCAGGTGAAAAAAGAGCATGACATTGGTTAAGTTTAGAAATGTGGGCGCAGGATTCACTGCAGTACCAGAAAAGAAGCACATATTCAAAGAGCTGAAAATGCATAACGTGGCACTGGGCGAGGCTCGCAGCCGAAGTTTTCTATCTGTGCTCCGACTGAGAGAGAGAGGGAGGGCTGCTAAGCAGTCATTGTGAAAGTAGCCCATTGTGCACATATTTTACATTATTATTGGGCATGTACGAAAATAATACCACGTGGATGTGGTTATTAAATATATAGCGAGTGCTCTTTTTTGGTTTACTTTGCCTTGTGTTACATGGCGCCTTCACGCTGCAATAGGACAGCTCCAGCACACGATTGCATGTCGTTGAGCTTGAAATACGCCCCGTGTCGCGCTCTCGATGCAACCTGAAGATGAGAAAATCACTCATACCACAATTCAAAATTGTGCATCTTTTTGTGATATAATTAGGGCCTAATTTGAGCCGTGGTAAATGTAATAGACAGAATGCAGCTGGCACTGTAACAATAAAGTACATGTCCTAGTACATGTCCTAGCGCGTGTACTGAATATGTGCGTTCCCACTGAGGCTGCAAATTAATGATCACGTCACGTGTGCGTTTGGCTCTTGGCTCTTGGCTTCGTGGTGTCAACAGCACCTGCTCTGGTTGTAGTTTGTTGGTGTCGATCTTGTGTAAATCAGTGAGTTGGCTTGTGTTCATGACACTCAGTCAGGCATCGCTCTGCATGCGCCGTGAAGCAGGCAAGGGCTTGGTTCCGGAGTGTCACTAGTGCATCAGGAGGGTGAAACGCAGGTGCGCGTGGGTGCAGGGGCTTTCTCCACACACCTCCACAGTAGGTCCGAAAAGCATGAAAGGGCGTGGAGCCTCCTCCTTTCTCAGTTGCGCAAAAAGCTGCAGGCCTGGCTAATCGAGTAGTCTCACTAGGCCCTGGAGTGCCTAGACTCCCACCTACTCAGCGCCAGGATTCCCTTGGCTGGTAGCGCGCTACAAGTCTGCATGACATATCGTTACAGACAGTCCCTCTCGTGTCTCACAGGCTCTCTCCTGACACAGGGCCACAGTCCCACCCCAGCTCCCCGTAGGCTCTCTGCAGTCCCTCCCCGGCTCTCAGAGGCTCTCTTCAGTCCCTCTCTGGCTCTCCGGTGGCCTCTCCTGACACAGGGCCATTCAGTGCTGTTCCTTCCCAGTCTGGTAGAGGCAGGTGTGCGTCGGTGCAGCCGCCGGCGGAGTCCACGGATCCCTGCAGTCTCTCTCCAGACACAGGGTCACTCAGGGCTGCTCTCTCACAGACATCGCTGCTTTCCACGAAATGGACATTTTACACAGTATTCAGCGTGTCTATCACACTTACAAGAATCCACTT
Organism: Calotriton arnoldi; assembly: GCA_963921515.1. NCBI lineage: Eukaryota > Metazoa > Chordata > Amphibia > Caudata > Salamandridae > Calotriton > Calotriton arnoldi. The sequence goes on from CAWUFW010014085.1 coordinate 15,985, forward strand.
GGAAATAAAGAAATATCAAGTTTTATTCAAACTGACTAGCAGGTTTGCTTATTCCTGCTTTGCTCCCCGAGTGTTTTCAAATGCTGTCCCGTTGCCAAGCCTGCCTTTCTGTTGATACCGGTTCTGTGTCCGTGTTGCAGCATACGTTGCATCTGAGGCTAATATAACACTAAAAGGTGTGTGGCTGCGACTGCGCTTGTGGCTAAAGCTTACGGTGTGCTACCCGCCCTTCCTCACAGAGGGTCGGCCGCAAGCAGTGGGAGCAGGCCGGGGTCAGGATGGGCTGCTGAGAGGGACAAGCCCCCGACGAAGGTGTGAAGAGCCGTGCGATGCAGGCACCGGGCCGAAGGAGTGCCTGCCCCGGGGAGAGGAAACCGCACCGTGCCCCAGCTCCCCGCCACAGGTAGGGCTCTGTGCTTCAAAACGGGCTCCGCAGAAATGCAGGAATAGCGTCTAATGCAGTCCCGCCGGTCTCCCGTTATTACACGCACGCCCATTTACCAGTATCCGTGTAGCACATGACAGAGGCAGACACGCACTCAGATGTTAGGATGCTACTACGTATTATTTTATTTATTTATTGAGTTTTATATAGCGCTGGCTAGACCCGGAGGTATCAGAGCGCTTTACATGAGGAAGAAACATTGTTTCAGAACATGGTTACAAAGTTACATCAGGTACTGGAGCTTAGTTGCAGGAATTACATGAGTACAAAAGCATAGCATAAACATGAGGAAAAAATAGGCAAGGGAGAGAAGAATCGGGGAGAGAGGGAAGGAATAGGGGAGGTAGAGGAGAATAATGGGGGGGAAGAGGAGGGGGAGGGTATAGGAGGCACAACAGGGAGACGAGGAAAAACAGTGTCCGACGTCCGGCTGGGTAGGTGACGGCCGAGGGCTGAACCAGAGCCAGACTCCTCTATAGCTGCATGGGACAGCTCCACCGGTCATCGGCCAAAGGTTGCTCGGGCACCGCAGTACATACAGAAGGGTTATAGTGTTGTATTCCGCTTTAGGGGTCCGTATATAGGTTTTCCTGAATCATGTCTTTATATAGGCACAATTCGCATTGCCCTTATATAGGCATAGTATCCCTGTCCTTATTTAGGCATTAACCGTGCACTCCAAATACAGGCATGGTCACTGACATCCGTCCACCCTAACGTCACAACGAGTTCTTAGAAACCAGACCCTTAAGCTTCGGGAGTTCCCCTAGCACAGGACTATTGATTTCTCCAAGAACTCATCTACTATGTATGAACCGTTATACCTTAAGGGTTCATTCCTGACGTCTTCCTCTGTCCGACTTCACGTCAATGCAACATTCCACGACACCTACCAGGTATAAATCTACCTTCCCTTGCCTAAGCAAGTTAGAGGAGACCTCGACTTCAGAGGAGCCCGTATCCCGGCCTGACGCACTGAGAAGACACTGTTATTCCTGCACGCAGACGAATCCAGCTTCCAGTGTTCTGACTCCCTTCGTGGGGTGTTAGAGTTCCAGACCCGGCAGGAGATTCCCACCTCTCTCATTCTCAAGGTATGGAGCTGACTAGAACCTAGAGGGACTCTTGGCATATCATACTTGGCATACTAGACTCAACACACTCTTAGTCTACCATACTAGAGAATACTCCACCTACTTCTACCTTTCCCTACACCTAGACCAGGTTAGGTACATTGGGGTAGAACTAGTTTAGGGACCATCGTATGAGTACTCGCATTTTTAGCTCATGTTATTTATGTACGTGAATATATGCTAAAAGATAATGCTAGCGCAGTATTATTTATTTCTACTGCTTACGCTGTACATTATTTATCTTGCATACTGTCTTGTGATCATAACAGCACATATCTCTTACACGAGAAACAAGACTGTTCAATAAAACCCTTTTATTGAAACGCCCGTCTTTCCTTTCTGTGTAACTCTGTAGAAACTAAGCATGCACGATTGAATGAGTGAAACTGTTATCTATTGTTTCCACGATTCTGAGACATGTTCCGCTTCTAAAGGGAAACAAACTTGTCATTTTTTCGGTTGCCAGAAACTACTCCCTTCTTGTTCTCAAGGAGTTTCTGGTGGCCTCTGAGCTAGCTGGCACAGGTAATTAAGTTTAATATAATCGATAGGGACATACCGACCTTAGTCCTATGTCAAACCTATAGGTTATATTATTCCAATGCGCAGAGCCTATTAGGGAAATAGGAACTACACTACATGGCGCCCAACGGTTTGGTAAGGCAGTAATTTAACGCTAGATACTGAGTAACTCATTCGTGCTTTTCTCAGAGAACCCTACTCACATACTCCATAAGACGTCCAGAGTGGGTAGGGCTAAATATCCGCCATAACTAAATAGGGAAGCACCCTATATATTAGTTGTTTGGTTTGTTCAACGTTGAAGGATACAGTGTTCCAAAATATTGTGCACCTTATCTTTTTGTTTCCTTGAAACTTGTTCTACATTTTTCAAAAAACAAAATGTCCATAAACGGGGACACTAACACCGGAAACGGTGGAGCTGCGGCTGACCCAGTCGTACCAGCTTTTAACTTTACAGGTTTAAATGAAACCGAGGAGGGTGTTATAGACATCCATCCAAACTTAAGAAGAGCCATCACTCTAAAACTTATAAAACACAGCCTACCACCAAGAGGAGGTAGAGCAGTTTTTGTGATAGAGGCACACAAATCCTTTCAGACAGAGGTATTCTATTCATGGGTCATATTTTCTGAATCAAATTCAGTAACAAAACTGTTTCACTTCTACAAAGAAGATGATCCACCAGAGGAATATATTCCTTTCGAAGATATTGAAATTCCACTAACATACCAGGAGCATCAGCTCTGGTTTAAAGGCACCCTAAAACATCACAGAAACATTACCAGGCTCGGTCCACTAGGTAGACCAGGAGCAACAGGGTCGATTCTAGCCGGCTACACTCCTCATCCTGACCTCGATATAATGTCAGACGAGGAATTACTTACTCAACTACAAGAGTTAATAAAATTCTACAGACAACTAGTCCAATATGTCATGCGGACTTTCACAGTCCAACCACCATTGACACTTCCAAATCAAACTCCTCAACAGGGGAATACACTAAAAATTACACCACAGACTCTATACGCAGTCATGGGAAAAATGCCCACAAAACGTGAGCAAATTCTATTCTGGATAGCTCAAAAAATTACTCAAATCGAAGCAGTATTTCCAAATACTAGCCCGTATGAGAAACACAGAATACTAACCATCTGTTTACCGATGGGGATCACACCACAACTGGAAGACTGCACCACTTGGGGCTCAGTCTTTGCTGCCATCTATACTAAAACACATGGTATTCCATCAATTGCAGTAATACCTGATGTCCTGAAACAAATTCAAAATGAATACGGGCAGAGCCTGCTCTAAATTTAGGTATGAAATTACTGAAAAATTTCGACCAGGTCTCAACAATAATATTATCTAATATTAAAGGGAGGTAGCAGCGGTGGCGATCCGCCAACGATTAAGGGAATTCGATGTTACAGAACATCAAACAGAACTACCCAGAATAATAGAACAATCTTATGCAGAATTAGGCAGAGATAGTTTGGGTGGAAGACCAGTGAAGCCAAAACTATCTGAAAGTCCTGAGAAGGACTCTATTAAACAAACTCCTACATCTTCTAAAAAGAAGTGGGAAACTAATAAACAAAATTCAAACGAGAAACGTTCTCAATCCCGAGGTAGGTCTCCTCAAAAGAGCCCTCTGAAAGGAGGTATAACCTCAGGAATAGGGATAATTTGAAAAAGGCTGACAGGTATCAAGATACTGATACACGTTCCTCTTGTACCTTTCAGATCTCATGACAGACATCGGAAAGAAGAGGACGGTCAGAACATAGAGAAGAACGCGTGAAATCGAAAGACGACAAACACGTTCCAAATAACAAATCAAAACCTCAATTCTCAAAGAAGAAGGTAGCAGGTCTGAAGGTCAGACATGCCGAGGATACTGATAACACAACTCAAGAACGGAGAATGGGCTCAGACAATGCTGGACAGTGCAGCAGAATTCACAATAGCTCGCCAGAACCTGAAGGAACTTCTGGAGATAGTGGACTTGAATGAGTACATTACAGTTGAGACTGTAGATACCAGGGTTAGTACTCCACAAACATTATATGAAATAACACTCCGGATGGAGGGAGACATACCCAGACAGGTGAAAGCACTTTTTTGGGAAAAACTTTCAAGGGGCTATGACATACTTCTAGCAGAAAAAGACTGGCCACCACAATTTGTCAGGGAGTGCCCACATGGCGAGGACATTATTATGCCTGCCTTCTCTAATCATATTCCAATTCACCTAAAATATACTTATGCCTGGAAATGGGCAGTTGCCCAGGCCCCAGCATTATACAAAAATCATGTAGGATGGGACGAGGATTCACCTCACCATAAAATACATCTAAAAAATGAGCCTACTGCACAAAGGCAGTATCCAATAAAGCAAGAAGCTAAAAAACAGGTCAGGGAGATCTTAGATCAACTTGAATACCAAGGGGTGATTGAAACATGCACCTCTTCAATGAACAATCCTTTGTTTCCTGTCTCCAAACCAGACAACACCTATCGTCTAGTTTTGGATCACAGACACTTAAACACTTGTTCAAAAACATTTGCAGTGCAAAATGCACACAGTACAGCATTAATGAATAACATCGTGCGTAAAAAATACAAAACCACATTGGATATCTCAAATGGTTTCTTTTGTCAAAACATAGCACCTGAAAGCAGGTACTTTACAGCTTTCTCAATAATGGGGACCCAGCATCAATTTTGTCGACTCCCACAAGGGTTCAAGAACAGCCCGGGGTTATTCTCAGCGAGAGTAACGGAGTTACTACAAATTTATGATAATGAGGCATTGTCATATGTCGATGACATCTATCTGACAGACGATGACCTGGACAAACACTTGAACAGGGTGAGCACCATTATACTGGGCTTCGCCTCTGAGGGCTATAAGTTCAACTTTAAAAAGTCCAGAATTGCCCATCTCAATGTCCTCTTTATAGGATATGAGCTTTCAAGTGAAGGCAAGAGCTTGGCAGCCAACTTTTTAGAAAGGTGTGCGCTGCTCCAACCTCCTAGGACGCTGAAAAACTTACAATCCATCTTGGGTTTCCTAAATTTTGGAAGAACTTACATTCTAAATTACGCAGAAAGGGTTAAACCTCTCTACGCATTAATCAAACCTGATTTTTCAATCAAAAATTGGACACAAGAACACACAGAAATCTTGCGTTCACTCCAAGCTAACATGTTAGCAACAAATCACTTACAAACACGCGTAGGCCAACGCAATTGAGTGATCCGAATAATTTAGGGTCAATGCGGATTCACCTACTTAACATTTAATGAGGGTGAGAAAGTACCAATTGCATACAAATCACATTTCTATACACAAGCAGAAATGCGCTTCACTTCAACAGAAAAAATACTGACAGCAGTTCAAACTGCAGTAGCAAAAGAAAGAGCTCTAGCCCAAGGGAAACACATTATTGTCGTAACCCCAGTTCCGGCCTTAGAGGCGGTAACTAAAGCGAGCATTCCAAATGCTAAAGCATTACATCCGAGATGGATACAATGGGTTAATTCTCTTGCTGCAACAGATGTTGAATATGTTTTTGATCCCGATCTAAAAACACAAGCGTTCCTGCAATATGAACATGAATGTCCTCTGCCCACTGAGATTCTGCCTCTCGATCAGTATGAATTCATAATTTACACTGACGGATCCGCACAACCTGCAACAGGGAGTAAGCAAGCTTACAGTGCAGCATGCGCAATCGTTAAAGGTCGCATGCGCGATGGCAAATTCAGACCTATGGTCACAAAAACCCAATCTCTAGGAGATTGCACAGCTCAGCGAGCTGAACTACAAGCATTCAAACTGGCACTTGAAAGTACAGATCGAGAATTCCCCACACTAATAGTGTGCGATTCTTTCTACTGTGTGAAGTCGTATAATGAATATATACAAAATTGGCTTGAAAACGGATTCAAAGATGCAAAAGGTGGCACAATAAAGCATAAAACGCTTTGGGAACAAGTAGTTCAGTTAAAAAGCGAACTACAAAAGGCTCACGTGATACACACGCTGAGTCATCAACGTGATGGCGTTCACGTTGCAGGGAATTCATTGGCTGACGAAGCCGCAAAGGGGGCAGTTCAGACAGCTTCCGTAGCTGCAATCACTCGTTCAAAAACGAAAATAGACAGTAAGATAATGTTGGCTGTCAATGCTACAAGCAAAGGCAGTGGTGCAGCGTTACCAAAAAAGTTTCCACTCAAGTACTCTTACGTAATTGATGCGAACAACGTTCCTTTTGCTCGAATCCCTGGAGTGGGGGATAGGGTAATTCCAAACATGGAACTTAGAGCAGCTTTGATTTATGAAACACATCTGGGGGAAGGTCTGTCACATCAAGGGATCTCTAAAACAATATTGACATTAAAAGAGATGTACTGGTGGCTGGGATGAATACAGAAATACACATATTCATCAACAACTGCATAGACTGCAAATTACAGCGAGAAAGCCACCAGACACCATGCTACGAATGTAGCTGCCCAGCACAGACACCATTGTTAGACAGCATTAGACTATCTATGCACAGGCGTCCTCATGGACAAGTGCAATCCCACAAATACTAAATCAAGGTTCCTATGGATATGGCCTCTGCGCTCGGCTGACGCTCGAACTGTTATAAAAGATTTGCGAGTCTTTATCGGCACATACGCAATAGGCACGCTACATTCTGACCAGGGCCCTGCGTTTAGCTCTCGGGCTTACAAAGTCGCCATGGCCACTCTGGGCGTTGCATTGCGGTACTCCTCTCCATTTCATCCTGAGGGAAATTCTGTTGTGGAAAGGAAAAACCGGGACATAAAGCAGTCTATAACAGCTAGGGTATTAGGTTCGGGTGATGGGTGGGTCAAACATCTATATGGGGTCCAACGCTCATTAAACAATTTGCCAAGAAGTTCTCTAGGGGGTCACTCCATATGAGGTCCTATTTGGGACAAGAATGTGGGTGCCAGATCTGGAATGCAGTGGCACAGTGGTGGAAAATAAACCTTTTGATATCAAAGATCGTTTGGCTGTTTTACAGGAACTAAATGAACTAAGATCGAAACAAAGCAACGTATTCCTGCAGCCAACCACCACTGGGGAAAAACCGGCGGTCCCAGCAAGGCCTGTCTGGATTCCAAAAGTTGGGGATCTAGTCAGAGAGAAGATTGCGGACAAGAAGGAATTTGGACCTTCTTACAGACAACCAGTACCTGTCCTAGCCGTTCAAGGAACAAGAACAGTACTTCTGCCTCCCCTTGCTGGAAAAAAGGAGAAAAGATTTGTGTCCATCGACCTCATCAAACCACAGTATGTGGCCAATACTAAATAGTAGGCCTCGTGGACTCCGACCTAGTAGCAGACGCACTCCTCTCGCTACTATCCAAGAGGTTCAGACTGAAAGACTGATAACCATCGAGAACTCAGCAGTAACAGATGAAGGACTGAGCAACAATGCTATGGAACTCATCCCTCTTGAAACACAAGTAACAGTTTGTCCAAATACACCTGTCTACACCAATGTAACAAGTAATCAACTGGTACCAGCGATTTCTACAAATCCTGATGTAATTCCAACAATTGACAGAACTGCTTCTGGCTACTTCATTAACTTTGATACGTTTTCCGAGAATCCGAGTGAGCCCGAGACGTCGCCAGCATCAAAAACTTTTAAACAGCAAGTACAAGACTTTTTGCATTTTTTGAAAAACACTTATCTAGTTTCACCATGGATTGAACTTTGGGTTATTTCTGGAATATTTTTCTTCCTGCTTTGGCTAGCTTTGGTTATGACTATGAGCGTGCTTATAAATGGGAGATACATCCATTTGGACATTGAAAGGAAAGAGGTGAACTTACTTTTGAAACCTCACAAATCATCCCATCGTGAAACAAGAGACTTGTCTGCAGTGAACATCACAGCCGTTCCTATACAGGATGGTATAGTGTGGGACAAAACTGATTTTGATATTTTCGGCCCGCCGGAACATTTGAACATTCCACATTTATTTAAAATTTCACTAAGTGATTTTGTTTCATCCAGTACCTACTCTGATGATTGGGACTTTGAACCCGTACATGATATGATGTTTGACCTAGACAAATCTGCTGCATTTTCTAATAATGAATATTTAGAGGGTTCATCAGACTATGAACAGCTGTATTGCTATAACCACTATGGTCATCATTTTTTGCGTAAATCTGCAACACCTAGAAATGTGTTTATGTTTAACCAATGGGAGCATTGTCCTACACCACCAAAAGGTAGTTCAAAAACATTTGCTAAAAAGTTTCCATATTTTTCAGGATACAATACATCTGATCCAGAAACATTTTACTATAGAAATGTAAACAAAACAGGACTGAAAATTATGTTAACAAATACAAAACAGATATACTCTGCAGCATTTATTGCCCAACTGTCTAGACAGGGTTTCGACTTATGGAAAGACACAATAGACTCAAAATCTGTCTGGGGTACTAAAGATTGGCAAGTACAGGGGATAGAAGCTTTATTTAGAGCCTGTATCGCCCCTCAGCAAATAATGTTTTTGAATGACACGGTCCAACAAATGTCTTGCCTTGGGTTAGCCAAGATCAAAGACATGAAAAATCCTTCTGTACCAACACCTGCAAGTGATAACAATACACAGGCAGCGGTTACAGTTGACACCATACTACAACTCAACAGAACAAATCCTGATTGGAGAAAATGGTTGATCTGGCCCACAGACACAAACAACTGTCAAGCGAGATTCCTGAATAAAACACAGGGGTTTACTATTCATAGGCCAGACCCACAATACATCCAAAGACAGCATCCGGGGGTAGTAACAACATACAGTGTAGGAAAATTATGCCTCGATTGGCTGCAGAAATCTACACTTAAGGATGTGAAACAACACTTATCTTTACTTAAAGAAGACGCAGAGCTTAGGAAATTCTTGCTTGAACCAAGAAAACCACGTCAAAAACGTTTCATATATGCCGGCTTCTATGCTGCTTATAATGAAGCATGGAAGGTGTCACAGATGGAGGCCGCAGAACAAATACGTGAACTTGATCGTATTAACTTAGAGAAAACTCTCTCTGTGGTCGACAATGGGTTAACAACTTTGTCCTCCAGAATTTATTCATTGGACAGTATTGTATCCTCTGCTATCGACATACTGGAACAAGATTTAGCCATGTTACAATAAGGCCAAACACAGTTACGTTCTATTATGTTATTAAGCTGGACGCTGCAATCTTTGCGTGCGGGCTATGTGCCTTGGCGTTTTATCAACACAACGGCTCTGTTTGCAGAATACAATCTAACTGATAAACAGATCGAACTGGCACAAAGGGGAGCAAAGTATACAGTACTGGGAATTGAAAAAATTGAAAAATTACCATTCACAGTGGCAGAAAAATCAGCTACAGAATGGCTTATTCATGGCAAAATCACACTACCTGTGACTACTTTTCAGTTTCAGTATTGCCTCAAAGAGATGCAAGCAGGCAAATATGAAAGGTTGGGTAAAGAATACATTAAGATATCCTGGAATTTACCATACACATATAGATGTTGGAGTGGGGATCGTGAAGTGTTTCTAAGCGGGGTACACACTGTGAAAATGCACTAAGCGGTTCACTGATTTGTCAGGACATATCTTTAAACGGAGCTTGTAATGGTTCTGTGGCAAATTTGTACTGCCACCAGCAGGGTACACCAGCTGCTGTGATTAATCCAACGTTTGGACAACTTTCTAATGGGAGTTACCTCATGTTGAATGATCAGAGTTGCTGTGGCATGTTGCCAGGCATAATAATTAAATGGGGCTTCATGCTCCAGACCGACTGCACAGCTACGTGATGCATCTTTGGCAACAATTCATGTTGACCTTCGTATTAATCCTTATTAAACCATGTATTCCATCCTTTTTGTGCTTTTCTTTTATTGTTCAACCTTTGCTTTAAACCACACGCAGGATATTGTGCCATTTTCAAGTTTTCACATGATGAAGCTGTGCCCATCCGGACCTCTCGCTAAATCACGACAAGTGCAAGAGTTCGTCCATCCAAAGAAGCGTTTATTTAAAAACCCAATGCATTTCGGGCTACAGGTGCCCTTCGTCAGGGGACGCTATAAATGACAACAAAGCAAATATCTTGTTACCATAATGGCCATTAATCAACATGTTACATCATCACCTTGAATTAATATTGAGTTTAACTAATTTGGGCATGGCACCCGACTGAAATACTGCACGCATTCTTGGACAATTTTGGACAAGATAAGTTAAAAAGGTGTGCACCCTATCACTTCTATTGAATATTCATTATAAAATGCCCGAAACTGGGGTTGCACCCGCCAGGTTTAAAAGGAAATGGAGAAAGAGAGATTATTTCAATCATCCACACGAACGGAGCTACATCTGGGTTCGAGCAACAGGTGGTGTTTAATTGAGACGGAAAGGACTTTAAAACAATTTATATTTAGTCAACAATTAGCACGATTTATTGATGTTTTGTTAGGTTACCAATTGTTTTTAAAGGGCGTAACATGAATTCGAAAATGCACAACATGTTTTGACGTTTTAGTATACTGTATTATGGGCAATGTAGTTTTTAAAGTAACGTTGGTATCGTTTTCATGGCGGGAATCAGTGAACAGTGGGCCAATCAGGGGGGTTGGGTCACGGAGGTTGTGGGTTAAGAAGGGTGGAACCAAGGAGTCAATGATCTTTCACTGAAACCGAGATGGCGACGTACTAGTTGGAATGTTTGCAGCAGGTATGTGAAATTGTTGGATTGTCGATTGGGGTTGAGGGATGTAAGCGGAGTGTTTGTTTGGAGTGTTGTGAGACATGAACAATTGAATGGATGTAGGTTATGACTAGGCACGGGGGGATAAGAATTATACAGGAATAGGGGATTGTTTGAAGCCAGGGAATGATGTCAGCGCAATAACGATAAAATTACTAAGAGATGGAACGGACTAAGTAAAATCAAGGGGATTGGACATGTAGGGGAGTAGGAGGGTGAATGATGTATTTATGGAGACATAATGAGCGCACAGTGAGAAGCGGTGAAAGACAAGGGGCTCATGGGTATCTGTGTTTATTTAATTATTTAATTAATTCAGTAGATGAATGCAGTGTGAATGTTTTAGGAAAACGATCAATGTGGTGAAAAAGGATGTGAATTTAGATTCACATTGGTACGAAAGGCAGGGGCGGATGTTTGTCTGGTTGAATAGAGGGATGAAAGGGGGAAATAGAATTGTTGATAGGTAGATCCTTTTGCCATGAAAACAGAGGGGCATTATACACATTGCTTATGGAGGGGTTTAGTACAGGTATTAAGGACGTGTTGAGGTGCAAAATTAGTTAAACTCAATATTAATTCAAGGTGATGATGTAACATGTTGATTAATGGCCATTATGGTAACAAGATATTTGCTTTATTGTCATTTATAGCGTCCCTTGACGAAGGGCACCTGTAGCCCGAAATGCATTGGGTTTTTAAATAAACGCTGCTTTGGATGGACGAACTCTTGCACTTGTCGTTATTTAGCGAGAGGTCCGGATGGGCACAGCTTCATCATGTGAAAACTTGAAAATGGCACAATATCCCGCGTGTGGTTTAAAGCAAAGGTTGAACAATAAAAGAAAAGCACAAAAAGGATGGAATACATGGTTTAATAAGGATTAATACGAAGGTCAACATGAATTGTTGCCAAAGAGGCATCACGTAGCTGTGCAGTCGGTCTGGAGCATGAAGCCCCATTTAATTATTTTGTCACAGGTGCCATTTGGGCATGGCACCCGACTGAAATACTGCACGCATTCTTGGACAATTTTGGACAAGATAAGTTAAAAGGTGTGCACCTAACACTTCTATTGAATATTCATTATAAAATGCCCGAAACTGGAGTTGCACCCGCCAGGTTTAAAAGGAAATGGAGAAAGAGAGATTATTTCAATCATCCACACGAACGGAGCTACATCTGGGTTCGAGCAACAGGTGGTGTTTAATTGAGACGGAAAGGACTTTAAAACAATTTATATTTAGTCAACAATTAGCACGATTTATTGATGTTTTGTTAGGTTATCAATTGTTTTTAAAGGGCGTAACATGAATTCGAAAATGCACAACATGTTTTGACGTTTTAGTATACTGTATTATGGGCAATGTAGTTTTTAAAGTAACGTTGGTATCGTTTTCATGGCGGGAATCAGTGAACAGTGGGCCAATCAGGGGGGTTGGGTCACGGAGGCTGTGGGTTAAGAAGGGTGGAACCAAGGAGTCAATGATCTTTCACTGAAACCGAGATGGCGACGTACTAGTTGGAATGTTTGCAGCAGGTATGTGAAATTGTTGGATTGTCGATTGGGGTTGAGGGATGTAAGCGGAGTCTTTGTTTGGAGTGTTGTGAGACATGAACAATTGAATGGATGTAAGTTATGAATAGGCACGGGGGGATAAGAATTATACAGGAATAGGGGATTGTTTGAAGCCAGGGAATGATGTCAGCGCAATAACGATAAAATTACTAAGAGATGGAACGGACTAAGTAAAATCAAGGGGGATTGGACATGTAGGGGAGTAGGAGGGTGAATGATGTATTTATGGAGACATAATGAGTGCACAGTGAGAAGCGGTGAAAGACAAGGGGCTCATGGGTATCTGTGTTTATTTAATTATTTAATTAATTCAGTAGATGAATGCAGTGTGAATGTTTTAGGAAAACGATCAATGTGGTGAAAAAGGATGTGAATTTAGATTCACATTGGTACGAAAGGCAGGGGCGGATGTTTGTCTGGTTGAATAGAGGGATGAAAGGGGAAATAGAATTGTTGATAGGTAGATCCTTTTGCCATGAAAACAGAGGGGCATTATACACATTGCTTATGGAGGGGTTTAGTACAGGTATTAAGGACGTGTTGAGGTGCAAAATTAGTTAAACTCAATATTAATTCAAGGTGATGATGTAACATGTTGATTAATGGCCATTATGGTAACAAGATATTTGCTTTATTGTCATTTATAGCGTCCCCTGACGAAGGGCACCTGTAGCCCGAAATGCATTGGGTTTTTAAATAAACGCTGCTTTGGATGGACGAACTCTTGCACTTGTCGTGATTTAGCGAGAGGTCCGGATGGGCACAGCTTCAACATGTGAAAACTTGAAAATGGCACAATATCCCGCGTGTGGTTTAAAGCAAAGGTTGAACAATAAAAGAAAAGCACAAAAAGGATGGAATACATGGTTTAATAAGGATTAATACGAAGGTCAACATGAATTGTTGCCAAAGAGGCATCACGTAGCTGTGCAGTCGGTCTGGAGCATGAAGCCCCATTTAATTATTTTGTCACAGGTGCCATTTGGGCATGGCACCCGACTGAAATACTGCACGCATTCTTGGACAATTTTGGACAAGATAAGTTAAAAAGGTGTGCACCCTATCACTTCTATTGAATGTTGCCAGGCATCCCATATCTAGTAACGGTCAACTCCAGGGTCACTTGCTGTATGCAAGTATTGTTTGCCCCAATAGACACAGTCAGGGAGTCGCCTTTATGGCCTTCGTTGAATGTCTCTTTTATACGATCTGATACTTTAAGCAGAATGAAAGCCATGCTTATACAACAATTAGTGCCTTTGACCTCGGCCAAAGAAACCTATGATCTACAAGTTGCAAGGACTTCGGCTGAGATACAAGCTTTACTTCGTACAAACTGCCCTATACATTTCGTAGAAATGATAGGACGTATCTTTAACATGTCAGATACAAGCAGAATTGTACATATATTTAAGACCATCTGTTCCAGACTATTAGCACCTTTCCAGGCTGTCCTCGGAATCATCCCAAACTTCGCACATTCGGTGTTTGGTGGTGTGCCATTAATTCTAGCACTTGTTGCAGGAATTCTGTTTCTATTCCTCCTACTACACTATGGCAAGCCTCTTCGCCAACATCACTCCGAGCAATGTGGAGAGAGCTGTGGTACTGAAAATTCTGGACCTGTGTCATTAACATCATTGTAACATGACGATTTTGGTATCAGCAGACCGGTAATGACAGGTATGCTATATCTGAGTATTTGCGTCATATTCGAGTGACGGGATCACTCTAATATTAACGATTCCCTTGTGAACCCTCGGGTTCCATTTTGTGTACGGCAGCCATTTTGTGGTTGCCCTCACATAAGGCAATGTCTCAAGCCAAAACGCGCCTTAGGGGACACGTACACTTTCAGTGACCTGGGCAAGCTGACTCCACTGTCCAGAGCCAGAACCTGTTCGGACAGTTTTAGTTCCCAGTGGCCGATCGAGATTAGGGGCCCAGGTGCAGCATGCCATAAACCCTTCATTGCACACATCTATATCTAAATCTTATTCACACCTGTCACTGCTCTTTCTTTATGACCTGCTTTACGAGGAGGAGGTGCCCGGTTTTATTAGGGGTCCAGATTATATCTGTTGCAGGTGTTGGGCCTCACTGGGTATTTGGTTGTGGGCTGGACAAACTGAAAATGGGCTTGTCATCATGAATCTGTCTTTGTTTTGTTGTAAGAAATATGTGAATGACCCACTGTAAAAATAAGGAATGTTTGCCTAAAGCATAATATTCTGTATAAAAGAGATAGCTGGTTTCCATGAAAGGGAGCAGTCTCCTGAGAACATACACATTGTTGTACTTCTAGGATACCTGTTGCTGGCTGCAGCCAATAAATTGATCTTTGAAGCCACCAAGAAGACTCTGTGTTTCTGTAGTCTGAGACAGGAAGAACTCGAGGTCATTGGGTGTGTTCCCTGGCACCGCTGGGTCCAATAAAACCCAGTACTTCAATTGGCGCCCAACGTGGGGCAATTTCAGCGGTACCGGTCCAAGCCAGAGGTCGTGAGGAGCTTCGTGTAAAATTCTGGAGGAAGGCCAACCACTTCATCGACCCCTGTATGTCGTTCGTGGTCCGAAAGTCTTTGCTGCGAGGTTCCCCGCGTCCCGACGGCTATGAAGGACTGCTGCCCTGACTATCGCCCTGTCTTGGACCCTTTTATGATTTGTAGAGCGAGACAATAGACGAGTCTTCTGGTGACGTCATCGATACCTCAGTTAAGTATAAGTGGAGCGTCTCCCAGTCCTTAGTCTTGGTTCTTAGTTTTGGGTATCCCATGGGATCTTTGATTTGTTAGGATCTTTTGATTTGGAACTTGCAAGTACCAAAGCCGAAGGACTCGTGTATTCACGAGACTGTCGTATTCGATAATCCTTTGAAGTTTGAAGCTAGACTAGTGAGCGAAGATGCCTGGTCTTAGCAGACTTGGAAATTTGTTTTGTCTTGGTTGTAATAGGGATTCCCGATTGGAGGACTCGTGTCCGGTTCCTCCAATTGGAACTCCAACCTATGAGCTCTACGTGAAGCATGGAGTGGGCCCTATCACGTATAATAATGTATGGGTTAGGTACACAAGGAAAGATGGTGTCCTAAAGTGGCCCCAATATGGTAGTTTTGACACCGAAATTCTGGATAATTTAGAGGTTAGACTTTTTAAGAAGAAAGCCCGGCCGGCGATGTTTGACTCTTTCCGCCTATGGCGAAAAGAAGCCAAACAGAAAGAAATTAAATTAGTAAAGAAGAATAAAAGAGAAAAGGGTATTTCAATAATGCAAGCTGCTATGCAGTATAAGGATGATGAAGAGGAACAAGCGAGTGAACAGCTGCACAGGCAACGTAAATTGGCAATTGATAAATGTTATCCAGTTTTGCCACCTCTTCAGCAAGATACAGTGAAGGAACTTGAGAAGGATCCTTTAATGTCTCATTTGTTGAATTCACCACCTCCTTATGCGCAGAGTGCTACAGCACCTCCGCAACCTTTAGTTGTACAACCCCCAGTTGTTGTACCTCCGGTTCTTCCACAACCACCAGCTGTTTTTCAGTTGGCACCTACTACTATGGCGCAGCCCCCTCAAGGGCTGCCACCTTTACTACCTGTTCCATCTTTACTTCCTATGACTTTGCCCCCTGCATCTATTTCCCTCCACACTATCCCTTCTGACACTGCCTCTGCATTTGCTTTGTCTCCTCCTGTTTTTCCTCCTGTTCATTTGTCAACTTCTCCTTCTGTCCGACAGAGAATGACAAACACTGTTACTAGTATTTTGTCTCCTTTCTTTGGGTCACCGACTACGACCCCCGTTTTAGAGCGTAAACAATTGCGTAGCCAATTGCCCGATTCTAGAGAGAAGGGAGTATTGGATCATTTGGCGCATAAATGGGTCACTGACCCTACAAGATATGAGTTAGAGTCTGTTATGGATGTCTTCCACCAATGGCAAGCACCGAAACAGAGATATGTTTTTGACAAAATGTGCGAAGTTCTTCTTGAAAGATTAAAAGATTGTGATATGGAGGCCAATCCGCCTGAGTTGTGTCGTGTACGGTTTGAGTTTTCCAAAGGCACGATTGTGGGTTCCGATATTGAGAAAGCAGTTGCGACATTATTATCATTTAGGAGTGAGGGTATTTCTCGACTGTTGTTTGAGCCAGAACCCTCTGTTAAAAGGAAGGTCAGACAGTATCCCATGAGAGAAGTTCCCCAGTTTGGAAAGAAGGAGACCTAAATGCTGTTCCACCTATTCAGCCTCATTTTCAACGTGTGTGGGTACATGTTCCATGGAAGCGAACTGAAGTCCTGGCTCTTAAGCAGACTCTACCCGACCCCCGTAAAAACCCTGCAGGTTATTATAAGGAATTATCACAGACTGCAGACTCCTGTGTTATGAATTTAGCTGATATAGACATGTTGTTTGGTAATGTGGTCCCACAGCCTTTATGGAGAGTGATCCGTCACACGGATCATGCGCCGGAGTTAGGGACACATGGATTAATATCAATGCGGCAAATGACAGACAAGTAGGCGGTGCTAAACCAGAGCCTTTAGTAGCAGACCTCCCTGGTAGGATCGTTACTTACATGAAGACTTTGATGCCTGCAATGCGTGTAAATTGGGATAAATTGTCTGCATGCAAGCAGAAGAAGGAGGAAAGTGTATCTGACTTCTTCACTAGGTTTGAAGAGACATTTATCGACCACAGAGGTCAGGATATGAGTACAGAAGGTGGTCAAAGGTTGTTTGTTGACAAGTTTGTGCATAATTTGCTTCCCGAATTGTGTAAAAAATTGAAAGATTCAGAGAGTTCTTGGGCCGTTTCCTCTTCAGCACAGATATTGGCTACTGCACAATACTACGAAAATAGAGAT
Source organism: Calotriton arnoldi (assembly GCA_963921515.1). Classification (NCBI taxonomy): domain Eukaryota; kingdom Metazoa; phylum Chordata; class Amphibia; order Caudata; family Salamandridae; genus Calotriton; species Calotriton arnoldi. The sequence goes on from CAWUFW010014085.1 coordinate 33,365, forward strand.
AAAGATGAGAAAGATAGAGCAGACAAGAAAACTAAAGAGTTAAAAACAAAGGTTCTTTTACAACAAGCGTATCCGCCTCGTAGTAATCAGCGTGACTATCAGCAACCTCAACAGTATCAGAGGAATTCGCAAAGGTTTGTGTATCCTCAACAACGTGCTCTGATAGGCCCTAACCAATGTTCATATTGTAAGGAAGAAGGTAATTTTAAATATAATTGCCCTATTTTATTGCAGCGTATGAATGGTATTTCTGGCGCAAGAGGTCGAGGTGTTCCACAAGCACCTAGAGCTAGAGGACGCGGAAATTTCACCCAGAACGCGCGCCCATTTCCTCCTCAAAATTCAATGAATAGTTTTGATCAGCAGAATAACGCGTCTGGTAGGACGACTCAGTACTATGCTGATGACTACTATGCAGAAGGTGAGAGTATGGAAGGTGATGATTGCTAGGACAGCCATAGACAAAGAGAGGGAGTTGTTTCAGTTCCAGTAGATCAGAGTGGACCTTATATTGAGGTGATTACATCAGGTGTGTCAGAGCCTTTTCTGTTGGATACTGGTGCTACAAAGAGTTCTATTATGCACTCTAAATTCCCTGGCGCACCTTTGTCTGGCGAAACTAATGTTTCAGTAGGTTTTTCTGGCGCCCGGTTAGGAACCCGATTTCTAGCCCTATGTCTCTTTCTGTTGGACCTTGTGAAATCGAAGCACCACTTATTCTAACGACAGGTTGTGGTGAGAACTTGTTAGGATTGGATCTGCTGAAAAGATTGTATGCGACATTGTATTGTTCTCCTTCGGGAGTACAACTCACATTGGGTAAGACAGTGGTTTCACCAATATATTTGTCAAAGGACAAACTTCCAACAGAATTGTCGTTTCTCCCTGATATTCTTTGGGCTACTGGTCCCAATGATGTAGGTCTTTTGGAAATACCGCCATATGTTGTAACGTTGAAAGCCAATGTTAAAATGCCGCGCATTCCCCAATACAAGATCTCTAATGAAGGTGAAAAAGCGTTGCTAGCGATCATTTATGATTTGATTGAGAAAAATGTAATTGAAGAGACAAGAGGTAATGTTTGCAATAGTCCTGTTTTACCTGTCTTGAAGCGTACTGACTCTTCTCAGCCACCTGTTTACAGGTTTGTGATTGATCTTAGAGAGGTAAACAAGATAGTTGTGCCACAGTTTCCAGTCGTTCCCGATATCACTGCTTTACTGACAATGATTCCAGCCTCAGCCACTTGGTTCTCGGTGATTGACTTGAAGAATGCTTTCTTCAGCATCCCTATTGCCGTAGAGAGCAGGGATATTTTTGGATTCTGTTTAGGAGGCCGAAGCTTCCGATTTCAGAGAGCTCCTCAAGGTTTTTGTGAAAGTCCTTCTATCTATAGTCAGGCTCTGAAGTCTCAGCTTGACACTCTTGTGTTACCTGATGGCGCTACCCTTCTACAGTACGTCGATGATTTGTTAGTTGCTGCAGATACTAAGGAGATTTGTAAATAAGCCACTTTGTCATTGTTGCGTCATTTGTCTGATTTACACCACAAAGTGTCTCTTTCCAAGTTACAGTATTGTCGACAAGAAGTGACCTATTTAGGTCACCTCTTATCGAAAGAGGGAAGAAGATTGACCCCAGAAAGAATTCAGGCAATTGCAAAATTAAGTGTGCCAATGACACAGAGAGAAGTGCGTGCTTTCTTAGGTATTACATCCTATTGCAGACAATGGATACCGAATTTTTCATTGATGGCTAAACCTTTGGTAGCATTGACCTATAAAGACACGCCGAATCCCCTTCCTTGGTCCGAAGATTGTCAGAAAAGTTTTTCCGAATTGCGTGATGCATTGTGTTCGGCTCCTGTGTTGGGTACCCCGACTACAGCAAGTCCTTTACGCTGTATGTCCATGAGAGAGAAGGATGTGCATTGTCAGTGTTAACACAGTCTTTTGGGGACAAGCAATGTCCATGTGCATATTTCTCGTCGATTTTGGACCCGGTAGCTAGAGCGTTGCCGAGTTGTTTGAGAGCCACAGCGGCAGCAGCTGTTTCTATTCGACAGTCTGCTGGTTTGGTGATGAATAATACGCTGGTCGTGATGGTCCCACATGCAGTGGATATTTTGTTAAACAGGACCAAGACACAGCACTTAACTAGTGCTCGATTGTCAGGTTACGAGTTGACACTTTTAGCGAGCCATGTGCACATAAGAAAATGCAACACGCTGAACCCAGCTACATTGTTGCCAATTATAACAAAGACAGATGTTCCGGAACAGCATGATTGCTTTCTTAGGACAGAAGAAGAAACGAAAGGGAGAGTAGATCTTAGGGACACTCCTCTTGTAAAGTGTGATGGTACCTTATGGATGGATGGGTCATGCTTCAAGCTTCCGAATGGTGATACGACTGCGGCATATGCTGTCACGACTTTACATACGATTGTTGAAACTGCACGTATCCCACATAATTCAGCTCAAGCAGCAGAGTTGACTGCACTTATGAGAGCGTGTGTATTATCAAAAGGAATGAAAGTGACCATATATACCGATAGCCAGTATGCGTTTGGTGTGGCCCATAGTTTTGGACGCTTGTGGAAGAAACGTGGGTTCCTCACGTCTCACGGTACGAAAATACAGCATGGTCAATTGGTGAATGAGCTCCTGGAGTCACTTACTTTGCCATTGCAAGTCGCGATTGTGAAATGCAGTGCACATAAGAAGATCACTGACGACGTTGGTCGCGGTAATATGTTTGCTGATGAAGTTGCGAAAGAAACAGCAAGAGATGTGATGAGTCGAATGTATGTTGCGGGCCCTGCAAGATGGATTGGTGACGTTGGAATGTGTGAAGATACGATAGAGAGTGTGAAGTCCATCCAAGCTGAAGCTACGGAGAAGGAATTAAGTACGTGGAGAGAGAGAGTACGGGTAAATTGGATGCAAATGGTTGTTGGGTTGAATTGTCGGAGCATCAGCGATGGTTGTTACCCGATACATATGTGCTTGCAGTGGTTACAATGGCACATGGGATGGCCCACATCAGTGTGAAAGGAATCTGTAAGTTATTGGCTCCAGTGTGGCAAAATGCTGGAATTCCCAAATGTGCAGAGAATGTGGTCAAAAATTGTATGTTTGTTTGAAATACAATCCTGGTAAGGGAACCCCAACTCCAGCTGGTCATTTTGCGCCTCCAACGTATCCGTTCGAGGTTTTGCAGCTAGATTTCATCCACATGGAGAGGTGCAACAATTTGAAATACGTACTCGTTGTTGTTTGTGCCTTTTCAAGATGGGTAGAGGCATATCCTCTGAAAGATAATACTGCCTTGTCCACAGCGAAAGCCCTTCTCAAAGAGTTCTTCCCTAGGTTTGGTTTGCCGAGAATGGTGTGGAGTGATAATGGGGGTGAATTTGTGGGTCAAGTGATGAAACGAGTGTGTGAAGGTTTAGGAATCCGGCAGAAATTTCACGCTGCAAATCATCCCCAATCAGCTGGATTAGTTGAGTGCTATAATGGCACTCTTAAACTAAAACTGGCCAAGATACAAGCAAGCTCTGGCCTTAAATGGCCTGATGCGTTGCCATTAGCACTATTGTCAACTAGGATGACCGTACATTCCCGAGTAGGACTTAGTCCTCATGAGATAGTGTTTGGTCGCCCGGCTAACATATGGGGAGTGCCAAGGCCAACGAAATTCAGCGAGATTGAACACCCTGTACTGCTTGATTACTTGCATGATTTGACGGCTAAATTGCGTGTTTTACACCAACAGGTTCATAATACACTGCCTCAGGCTTCTAAAGATCCAGGGCATGCAATCAATCCCGGATCGTGGGTGTTAATCAAGAACTTTCAGCGGACAAAGAACGATCAGCCCCGCTGGATTGGCCCCTATTTGGTGATTTTGTCCACAAGATCTGCAGTGCGAGTACAAGGGAAGAAAAACTGGATCCACGGCGTACACTGTAAGAGGGTCCCTTTGCTTCTACCATATGACCGGTGGGTCCAGGAGGGAATTGCTGACTCGGAAACTGAAACAGTGCCTCGTTTTCTGCCTTTTAGTGACGCACGCGTCACAGGGACAAATTCTGAGCGAGAAAGTGACGATCTTCTCCAAAGAGCAATACCATCACCACTTCGATTGGACACTACTGAGCCTGAACTTTTGTTTTGCGACCAGACATTGCCTGGAAAAAGCCGTTATAACTTGCGACCGAGAGTCATGGACAAATAAAATGAAATTTTGGTCCTCCCATCCGAAAACCTGTTTTTGAACCACCATCCGGGTTCAGCTGTAGGGTCGTGGTGAAAAGACTTGAGTGTGTAGCCTGCGGACACAAGGTCTACGGGTCTGGTTTGCTCTAGGGCGTTCCCTGGGACATTCAGAAACACTCTCAAGTGAAGAAAACCAACCGCCGCGAGCAGCACGTTAGAGGATGGAGCCTTTTCAGATGGAGAGACCTGTTGAAAGAATAAGTTTCAAGAGGAAAATATGTGCAACCATGAGCAGAAAATGTTTTTTTAATTATGTGTCTTTGTATTTTACTTAGTTTAATGATGTCTTTAGTGGGGTATATCATATTCTCTTTTCAAGTGACATCTGCACCCACTGTACAGCCCATGCCTTCCTCTACTATCTCCTCACATTCTTTTCACCCTCTACCTGAACACGAGTCCGTTAGAAGATTAGAGTTTATGAACAACTCCTTTGTTCAGCTCTTACACCAACACCAGCTAGTAGTGAACAGAACCAACTGTTGGGTGTGTGGCCTTATGCCTCATACTACTGAGAAAGGTATTCCCTACCTAGTGCTGCCATTCAGCTACAATGGTTCTGTGTGGGCATACCGAACGATGTTCATCTATGCTCGCGAAATCCACCCCCTACGTTCCGTCAAAGACAACCCAAAGAATAGTGCTCTAGTTAAGGGGATAGTCAACATGATAAGGGGAACTAGTTCCTACGAAACTATCCCGGAAGATGAGACACTAGCGTATATTGGATGGAACGTGACTGGATATGGAGCGAGTCTGAGCGAGAACCAGCAAGCAAAAAGATCCGCTCCAATTTGGATTGTACCCCATCAGGGTCATCTATGTCTGCAAGGTAATGGCAAGAATCCAAGAGCTCAGTTACAGAAGAGTATCTGCACTGAAACGTATATTTTTGCGTCTCAGACTTCCCCTTTGTTCTTAGCAGCTAGGGGTACCTACTTTATCTGCCATGATAGGGCCTACACGTGGTTGCCCCCTGACTTCTCGGGCACATGCTTCGTTTCATTCCTGTTGCCTCCCACCTACACAGCTGCGGCAGATTACCATAAGATAAGAAGAATTAGGGGTGTCTTCAGCAAGGAAGACACTGCAGGACAAGAAGCGGGAGACTTCTTTAGGGGTTTTCTGCCGTTCTGGGGACCTATGGCTAACAACAGGAATGTGAGGCAATTGACGCGAGTGGTTGAATCCACCATAGTCGAAACTGTCGGTGCCCTTAATAATTTGACTGCTGAGCTCCAGTCGGACCGCCTTATGACCCTGCAGAACAGGGTCGCGTTAGACATCATACTTGCAGACCGTGGTGGGGTATGTAGAGTGATCCAATCCAGTTGTTGCATTTTAATTCCAGATAACGCTCCAACAGTGTACCAGGCCATCTCCAAACTACATAGGATCTCTGAATCCATCCATATAGATGAAGGAGACTGGTCGTTGATGGGATGGTTCTGGGAACTGTTATCCACCTGGGGATGGAAAGTTCTGATGGTCATTGGGATACTTCTAGCCATCCTTTTCCTGTTTTGTCTGTGCATACAGTGTGTTCCTGCCATATGCGGGCTATGTGTTACATCATGTGTAAGGAAACCTGTATCAAGGGACGAGCTAAGTAATAGGATGATGCTACAGCAACATCTCAATGAATTCATGAACATAGACCTAGACTCAGATTAGCATGAGTGTAAGTAAATTGCCTATGTAAGGGCAAAAGGAGGGTCTGTGGTACTGAAAATTCTGGACCTGTGTCATTAACATCATTGTAACATGACGATTTTGGTATCAGCAGACCGGTAATGACAGGTATGCTATATCTGAGTATTTGCGTCATATTCGAGTGACGGGATCACTCTAATATTAACGATTCCCTTGTGAACCCTCGGGTTCCATTTTGTGTACGGCAGCCATTTTGTGGTTGCCCTCACATAAGGCAATGTCTCAAGCCAAAACGCGCCTTAGGGGACACGTACACTTTCAGTGACCTGGGCAAGCTGACTCCACTGTCCAGAGCCAGAACCTGTTCGGCCAGTTTTAGTTCCCAGTGGCCGATCGAGATTAGGGGCCCAGGTGCAGCATGCCATAAACCCTTCATTGCACACATCTATATCTAAATCTTATTCACACCTGTCACTGCTCTTTCTTTATGACCTGCTTTACGAGGAGGAGGTGCCCGGTTTTATTAGGGGTCCAGATTATATCTGTTGCAGGTGTTGGGCCTCACTGGGTATTTGGTTGTGGGCTGGACAAACTGAAAATGGGCTTGTCATCATGAATCTGTCTTTGTTTTGTTGTAAGAAATATGTGAATGACCCACTGTAAAAATAAGGAATGTTTGCCTAAAGCATAATATTCTGTATAAAAGAGATAGCTGGTTTCCATGAAAGGGAGCAGTCTCCTGAGAACATACACATTGTTGTACTTCTAGGATACCTGTTGCTGGCTGCAGCCAATAAATTGATCTTTGAAGCCACCAAGAAGACTCTGTGTTTCTGTAGTCTGAGACAGGAAGAACTCGAGGTCATTGGGTGTGTTCCCTGGCACCGCTGGGTCCAATAAAACCCAGTACTTCAGAGCCCTCCTTGAACGGAAATGCCGTGAGCGAATAGTACAGCTTTTGGGCATGCCTCGTCTACGGGGACTTAATACAACGTGGTTCATGTCATTCAGACCAATCTGGCAAGATTGCATCTTACCTGTTCTACGCTTCCTGTTTTGCGCTGAAGAATGCGTGCTAGACATCTGTCTAACACTCCCATCAGTCATGCCAACGGATATCGATACTCTGCTGGACCCGATAACGGCCCATGTTGTGTGTTGTCCCCAGAGGCTTCCAATCCTGATGGCGGCATTCATTGAGATCTCACAGACGCTTCCGGCTGCTGCTGAGGTACGAGATGGATCAACGGGCACACAGGTAACAACGGACGTGAACATTGGATCTTCTGCTGAGGGCGATGTTTCTCATCTCTGTGCAGTTAACCTTCTGAACGAGGTGTTCCAAATGTCACCGACTTCGGTGGATGATATTTTGGCTACGGACATAGATGATCTAATGTTTACGCCAGACCCATACACTGACTTTGATTCGGCTCACAGTGAACCAGGGCAACAATGAAATTTGGCCTTCATATTTTCAAAACTTGGAACTATTCCCAGAAATTGAACTTTTCCTTTGAACACGAAAAAAAAAAAATTCTCGAAAGAGAAAACATGGCAAATGAACAATCTGCTTACAGTAGAACTAGTCTTATAAAACGGGCTTCTTTGAATACTTCCAGGGACACATTTTCACCTTAGTTGTCTAATATTTCATTTAATTCCATGATATGCAATGGCTTTGATTTTTAGAACTTATCGACCATTTCGTCATATGTATATATTTCCGTTTCATTCACGTTGCAATTTAATTCCGTTATATGCTTAGAATGAAACTGATGCTTTACAATGTACAGTACCTATTGCATTTCAACAGTTTTGAGCTTATTTTAAAATGCTTTTAGAAATGTTTTTAGCAATATGTGGTACTCAATTTTATGTTTAGCATTTAAATGTTTAGCATTTAGTATTATCGTTCAATCGAAGATGGAGTGGGTGTTGTATTCCGCTTTAGGGGTCCGTATATAGGTTTTCCTGAATCATGTCCTTATATAGGCACAATTCGCATTGCCCTTATATAGGCATAGAATCCCTGTCCTTATTTAGGCATTAACCGTGCACTCCAAATACAGGCATGGTCACCGACATCCGTCCACCCTAACGTCACAACGAGTTCTTAGAAACCAGACCCTTATGCTTCGGGAGTTCCCCTAGCATAGGACTATTGATTTCTCCAAGAACTCATCTATTATGTATGAACCGTTATACCTTAAGGGTTCATTCCTGATGTCTTCCTCTGTCCGACTTCACGTCAATGCTAACATTCCACAACACCTACCAGGTATAAATCTACCTTCCCTTGCCTAAGCAAGTTAGAGGAGACCTCGACTTCAGAGGAGCCTGTATTCCGGCCTGACGCACTGAGAAGACGCTGTCATTCCTGCACGCAGACGAATCCAGCTTCCAGTGTTCTGACTCCCTTCGTGGGGTGTTAGAGTTCCAGACCCGGCAGGAGATTCCCACCTCTCTCATTCTCAAGGTATGGAGCTGACTAGAACCTAGAGGGACTCTTGGCATATCATACTTGGCATACTAGACTCAACACACTCTTAGACTACCATACTAGAGAATACTCCACCTACTTCTACCTTTCCCTACACCTAGACCAGGTTAGGTACATTGGGGTTGAACTAGTTTAGGGACGCATCATATGAGTACTCGCATTTTTAGCTCATGTAATTTATGTCCGTGAATATATGATAAAAGATAATGCTAGCGCAGTATTATTTATTTCTACTGCTTACGCTGTACATTATTTATCTTGCATACTGTCTTGTGATCATAACAGCACATATCTCTTACACGAGAAACAAGACTGTTCAATAAAACCCTTTTTGTTGAAACACCCGTCTTTCCTTTCTGTGTAACTCTGTAGAAACTAAGCATGCACGATTGAATGAGTGAAACTGTTATCTATTGTTTCCACGATTCTGAGACATGTTCCGCTTCCTAAGGGAAACAAAGTTGTCATGTTTTTCGGTTGCCAGAAACTACTCCCTTCTTGTTCTCAAGGAGTTTCTAGTGGCCTCTGAGCTAGCTGGCACAAGTAATTAAGTTTAATATAATCGATAGGGACATACCGACCTTAGTCCTATGTCAAACCTATAGGTTATATTATTCCAATGCGCAGAGCCTATTAGGGAAATAGGAACTACACTACAATAGTTTCTGCCTAGGGGGGTATAGTCCAAAAAGTTCCATCGAGCGCGCCAGTCACAGTGTACGGTGCTGTACTCCCAGCGGTAATGGGGTAAGAACCCAGGCCTCCGCTGTGTGAGACTCCCTTGTCGCTGTGGACTCTCTCAGACGGGTATCTGAGACTCCAGGGCATAAATGCAGGATCCCTCCCCAACAAGGGGAAAAGGAGTGCTTTGGAAAGGGGCCCACTTATGGTGGCCATTATTAGAAAATTGGTGTGTCAGATGTCCCCAGAGACGGCCATTTCGACCTAATTTTGCTTCAATAGACCGGACTAGCTGTTTATGTCAGCAAGGTTGGAAATAGGCAACTTTCCACAGCAACTCTGGAGCTTTCGGTTACAAATTGGTATTGGACATATACAATACCTTTTTATCCTTAATATTGTTTGCATTGACTGTGATGCCCAATAAACCGAAATGCCTCTAGATGTAATAACTTGATGCTTGCGATATCTGAATGCTCTAGGTGTTTAGGTTCTTCCATTTAAAATGATGTAAGGGCGCCCTCTTTTTGTGTGAGTGGTCTTAAAACCTACCTTATAAAGGGTTTTCTCCATGATGGTATCACTGCGGCAGTTAGATGTACTGTACTGCATTTTGGACGGGCCGCTTTCTCTGAACCAGGAAAGGATAAGGCCCCAACGCATGGCAGCAATAACACGCTCAGGAGAGTCTATATCCTTGTCAAAATGTCTTCCAGAGACAAGAACAGGCAGTGCTTTAAATGGAAAAAAATAAGTGTAGGTACTGACCAGCTTTAACGGAAGGGGCGGGGATTGGGGCGTGGCTAAGAGCGTGGTTGGGAGACAAACATTTAGGATTTTCTTGGTGTGCAACTGTGCACAGTAAATCAGCAACTGTTCTGCCATCTGTAGAGCATTCTTTGTGTCTCTGCGTGTACAAAAGGGTAATTTTAACTGTAACTTTTAAATTTCCTGTGTGCAATTTGACTCTGCGCTTATGGCTCATGAAAGCTATTTGTATTGTCACATTATGCACAATTATGGATACTGTGGGCAATTTGTGAAAGAAACATGCGCAATAATAAACCATGATCCCTTTCTAGTTAGGAGATTGACAAATTTTGAGAGCAAAAGAGAAGTTGCCTCACTGCAAGTTTGTATAAGGAGTGATAGTTCAGAAGAGAGAAAGAAGCATTACTTATGGGGTGGTAGGTTGGAGAACGTTTTTGAGTTCACTCTTCAATAAGATTCTGACTGAGGTCAAGTGATTTGCCCACGTGGGGCACGCAAAACAGGCCCTGTGAGACTCTGGGGTTCTCAACTGTTGAAGGATATACAATAGATGTATCTTTCCTTGATTACAGATTTGGCTGTGGCCTCAAGTCGAAGCCCTACTCACTTGCACAGTTATGCACACACTCAAGAGCATGGGGATAGAGGCACATCCCAACAGGTAGGCATGTGTATACTGAAGGGACAGGGCAATGTGCCATTCAAAGAATCATAATACAGGGTTAGCTGTTTTGAAGGTTGAAGCTGTGGCACAGATATTGATGAGAATAAAACTCTCTAAAAAAAAGTATGTTTTCCATTTGAAGCTGAATTTATAATTACATCTATATCCTTTATACTTGTTTATAGATAAGCATTTAAATGGGAGCTGCGAAGCGTATGAGGTGTATACATTAGAATAAATTGCTCGCACCCCTACGGAAATCTTGCAGGACTCTTATTCAAACACTGAACCACTTAAAGGTTATGTTAGAATTGCCAGATAACCAAGCAAAGAACAAAAAGAGCCTTTCGAGATTCCCTTGGTGATGCGTTGCTACATGGTGTCCACAAGCATTTTCCCCTTTCTTTCTTCCTGATGTCTCTCCTCCTCCTACCCATGAAACCCCTATTTTTCATGCCCACCCATTAATTCTTACCCCTTGACTTTTGTCTATCTCACATGCCTAAACCTTTCCCATGCTAGTTTCTACTTTCTGTCCCTCATGTCTTGCACTTGTTTTTTCCTTTCTTATATTTGTCTATCCACACTCTCTTTCTCTCTCCTATGTTTCTCTCCTCCTTCACTCAGTTGCCCTACTTCATTCTCTTTCTCTTGTCTTTCTAGAGCTTTTCATCTCTTTTCCCTGTCTTTACCAATCACTCTGTCCTCTTTCTGCATCACTCTATCTCCCTACCTCTCTTCCCTTTTCTCTCTCTTAAATCCAAGCAGTTGTGGAGAAGCGCAGGCCCACCTCTTTCCCCTCTGTACATCATGACAGGGGACATAAAGCTCAATGCAGATTAATGTTGGTCGGAGCCCCAGCCAGAACACCTGTGTCTGCTAAAGTGCGCCCGGTGGCCGGGCACACAATCCGCCTGCTCCAAAGCACATCGGAACAGACCAGGACGGGCAGACCGATTGTGCATACATCAGCCTGCACAACAAGACTAATCTTAACATAATCGGACAATGAGAATGGGTGGTTGTGTGCAAGATGGCGATGCAAGACATGATTAATGCGCACACGTTGTTCATTCATTCAAGCAAGTGAAGATACTGCTCTCTGCTGATTGCAGCGCAAGCTCTGCTTCCTGATCACACTCCACAGCCAGCCAATCAGGTGCCCTGTGATTCACTGACAGTCTGGGAATAGCTAAGAACTGCGTGCTGCTAAGCCCCTGTGAGTACCGGTATTCTCCTTCTCTAATGAAAAGTTCCGGTACTCAAGGGAAGAAAATTGAAAAGTGCCGGTACTCAGTACCGGTGAGTACCGGCTCATTTAAAGCACTGAGAACAGGGTTGTTTGATTGAGGAGCCTTGTTGTAAGATGGACTGTATTTGTTGGCATCGTCATCTCTCCATTCAGGGCGGCGTCTTCTGCCGTGCACATCTCGGTATGGACTGGAAATACAAAGCTGTGGCTGTGGAAACTGCTGCCTCAGTAGCTGGGAAAGCTGGGATGGTGGTGGAGAGGGCTTTGGGGACAGCGCAAGGGGAGCAGGAACCACCCGAGCAAGTCACTTCCGAAGGATGGCTTTGGAGTTTGCCGAGACCATGTGTCTGGTCATACCGTGAGGCTGTGGAGGCGACTGAGCCCCTGTGTCTGGTCAACCCCTGAATTCATGCATTCGGCTGACCCCCTGTGTCTGATCAACCCCTCGGGATGTGGAGTTTGCCGAGATACTGTGTCTGGTCAGACCCTGAGGCTGTGGAGGTGGCTGAGCCCCTGTGTCTGGTCAGCCGCTGAGCTGTGGAGTTTGCCGAGCCCTGTGTCTGGCCGGCCCTTGAGGTTGTGGAGGCGGCTGAGCCCCTGTGTCTGACCAGCCTCTGAGGTGTGGAGTTTGCTGAGCCCCCATGTCTAGTCAGACCCTGAGGCTGTGGAGTTTGCCGAGCCCCTATGTCTAGTCAGACCCTGAGGCTGTGGGTGTGGCTGAGCCCCTGTGTCTGATCAGCCCCTTAGGCTAATAGGCTGTGGAGTTTGCCAGGCCCCTGGGCCTGGTCAGACCCTGAGAGTGTGGAGTCATAGCCTCCTCCTGCGCTCCATTGTCTCTGGTCATCCCCTATGAGCGCAGTTTGCCCAACCCCTCCGTGTCAGCGCATCTCCTTATAAACTGCCGCGCACAACTCGCAGGTCTGAACGTGGAAAGTGCACCGGACCCTCGTGGGATAGTCCCTTCTGGTGGTGCCCGTGTCAGTAAAGAGTGTGCTGACCCCTGTCTCTCAGTCCCTGAGATTGAAGAGATCTGTTCCTCGGTCGACGGGAGCGCACATTCTCAGCCCCTGAGAGTGCCGAGTGCCCCCATGTCTCACCCCGACAGTGTGGAGTCCCCCAGTTTCAGCCCTTGAGGGTGGGAAGGTACAAACCCCGGGGTCCCAGCCCCTGAGAGTGCAATGTCCGTGTATCATAATCCCTTAGAGTGCACGGTGCGGATGTCTCTCAGTTTCCGGCTTTGCAAAGCGCCCCTCTGCCTCGGTCCCTGAGGGCGTCAGAGCATTGAAGTCCCCCACCCCCTTCCCTGGACTCTCTGGAGAGAAGGTACCTCAGGTGAGGGCGGGCAGCGGGAGCGTGCGGCTTCTCACCCAGGGACAGAGCTGCCCTTCCCGCGGGAGGGACTGGGGACTCACATCTTTCCCTCCCTCACAAGTAACAGGAAAAGGCGCCCTGAAACAGTTCGCACCGCGGGCGAAGTGTGAAAAAACAAACAAAATTTGCAAAGCCAGTGAAAGCTACAGGAGATACGTGCCATAAATAAAGGCCTCCCTGGATACTACTGGCCCCGGCTGGCGCCCGCAAACATCGGGATCTCTGCCTTGCCAGGCGGATGTCTGTCTTTAATTGTTCCGTCTATCAATCATTCGTTCAGCCCACGGGAAGACCAGTGACAGGACACAACCACGGCTCACTCTCCCCCATAATCCGTCCATAAGCCTTCGTATGCCGGTGCAAGTCACCCCTCCCTGTTTCTTCCCAGGCAGAACGGCAGGTGACGACATATTCTTCCCATTTTACGAAATGCAGGAAGAGCGCCTAGTGCACCCGCTGGTCTCCCGTTATTACACGCATGCACAGTTACCAGTATCTGTGTAGCACATGACAGAGGCAGACACACACTCAGATGTTAGGATGCTACTACCTATTCTTCCCATTTTACGTACACAAGTATATATATATATCTTTCTCTTACCTTTTTATTTCTCCCTCCATCTGAGGCACAAGATGGCTGCCAACACTTCCTGGTTTGAAGTGTTGGCAGCCAATCAGAGGCGAGCTTGTGCTTGTGTGGTTAGGCTCCGCCCAGATATCGAAAGTTTTCTTTTCTTTAATTTCTCAGCAACTACTGAATGGATTTACACCATTTAACAAAAAGGGCTCTTTCTGAACCAAGGGCTACCTTTTTGCCAATTTTGGTGTAATTCCGTTCAGCAGTTCGGGCTGTAGCTTTGTCTAAAGTTTCCTATGGAAATTAACATGGGGAAAACACGTTTTGAGACCCCCCGTTTTTCTCGGCCCCCGCTTGACGAATCACCCCGAAACTTTAAAGACAGGAGCTGACCGGAGCGGGCCACTAGTTTTGAAAATTTCGCAAAGATTCGTCAAACGGCGCCAAAGTTATTGGGAAAACAAAAAACGCTTTTCCTATGGAAACTAGGTCCTAACTACAACTACCTACTGGCGACCGCCAGTAGGTAATATATATATATACATATATATATATATATATCATTAACAGTTTGCTCAGCAAATAAGGGCGCACTCTGGAGACAGCAGACTTTCAAAAAATCTTTATCAACCATCAAGCAACAACGGGCACTTTGAGAATCATCATAGTCCGCTAAGGTGTGTCAACTGTGGTGCGATTTATATGAGCAAAGCCTATGACTAAGGAATGGTTTCCGAAATGCGTCAGGCGGACTATGATGGTTCTCAAAGTGCCCGTTGTCGCTTGATGGTTGATAAAGATTTTTTGAAAGTCTGCTGTCTCCCGAGTGCGCCCTTACTTGCTGAGCAAACTGTTAATGATGTATTCACGGCGGCTTCAGGCCGTGGAGGGCAGCACCACCCTAAGGATATGACGGGGCCACTGTGTTCGGAAATGTGCCGATGCTCTAAGTGGGGAGACAGTTCCTTTGGATGACAAGCGGAACGTACACTTTGCGGCACATTTGAGAGCTGTATGGATGTTTATTGGCTCAATCCAATGTAAGCGATTGGACACACTACAAATCCCAGCAGGTATTTATTTATTTATTTTATTTTGAAGGTTTTATATAGCGCGAACAAGACCCTTGCGGGTATCAGAGCGCTTTATATGTCATAAATTGGAAACAAAAGTAGGACATGGAAAAAAGAAAAATCAGCATAGAAGAATACAATTATAGATGAATAAGATAAGAGTCATATGAGGTGCTCTGTAGTACGAAACTAGCAATTAAAATACGGTGCTCAAAAATACATCCTAGTACTTAACAATTAGTAAAAAGTAAATAGTTCATGTGAATTTGGCCATGAGAATCGCTTTCACTTCTTTTTTGAAGGCAGCAGTCGATGGGTTCGTTCTTGTTGCTGTGGGCTAAGCATTCCAGATCCTGGGAGCCATTCCAGAGAAGGACCGGTTTTAAGTTTTTTTCTTGGCAAATCGTTGGGGTTTCAGTAAAAGATTTTTCGAGCTTCTGGAAGCTCTATTACCAGCAGAGAGTACCAGTTTCTGAGCTAGATAGTTCGGGGAATTGTGGTGTATGGCCTTGTGCGTCATACATGCAATTTTTAGGTGAATTCTAGCTTCAAACGGTAGCCAATTGAGTGTTCTAAGGTCTGGGGATATGTGAGAGGTTCTCTTTGATCCTGTGATGAGTCTCGCCGCTGAATTGATAGCGGCTCTTAACGGGGCTGTCGACGACCTGGTATTCCACTCTTGGGATTACTAGGGCCTGAACTGCTTGTTTAAAGTTGTTTGCTGGCAAGAAGGGTTTCAGTTTTCGCAGTGTGTTCAAATGGAAATTTGCTCCTTTTGTGGAGGCGCTAATATGCTTCTGCATTTTTAGGCTTTTGTCCAGTGTCACCCCTAGCGATTTCACTGATTCGACAATGAGCGGTTGCCCTTGGAGTGCTCTTAGGTGCTTCATCCATTCCAGGATGGTGGCTGATTTGTTGGGGGGGGCAATTAGGAGGAACTCCGTTTTGAGGGCGTTTAGTTTCAAATGGTTTTCGGCCAGCCATGTTTGAGTTTTTTGTAGCGTTGTGTTGAGAGCTTTGATGTCCTCAAGAGAATGGATCTTGATGTAGAGTTGGGTGTCGTCTGCATACATATGGAAATGGACCTCTGAGAGACTGAGAAGTTCGGTGAGAGGCTCCATGAAAAGGTTGAATAGTGTGGGTGAGAGAGAAGAACCTTGCGGAACTCCTAACATGACTGGCACGGGGTTAGATAAGGTTTGATTGACCTTGAAATCTTTGAGATCTATTTTGGAGGAAAGAGGTAAACCAGGTAAGCACAGACCCAGATATTCCCATCCTGAGTTTCAGGAGTTCTGGCAAGTTGTCGTGTTTGACGGTGTCAAATGCTGATGACAAGTCGAGTAAGATTAGTAAACAGGCTTCGTTTTGGTCAAGGATTTTTATAGCGTCGTCAACTATGTGTGTCATGGCTGATTCAGTACTGTGGCCTGCACGGAAGCTCGATTGATATTGGTTAAGCAGATTGAATTGGTCGATGTGGTTGCTAAGCTGAGAGTGAACACATTTTTCCAGGAGCTTGGCTAGAGTGGGGATATTGGATATCGGGCGATAATTATTTAGGTCCGATGGGTCAGCTGTTGGTTTCTTTAAAATAGGGGATACTTGCCCTATTTTCAGGATATCTGGGATGGTACCTTGACGGAGGGAGGTATTTATAATCTTGGTCCAGAGAGGTAGTAACAATGGGATGAAGTCTTTTAGATAGTTAGCGGGAAGTGGGTCTGTGAAGTGGTTGGAGGGATTCAGGGCGTTTAGTGTCTTTAGTATAGAATCTTCACTATAAGTATTGAAGTGGGACCAGGTTGCATTGTTTTTCAGGTTGAATATTGTGGAGCTTTTGACTGAGGCACCTGTCAGGGGCGGCGCCGAGTTATTTTGTACGACCGTCAGGGATAAAAGATCATTGAGTAAGTCAGTTTTTATGAAATCCGATTTTGTAGTGAAAAAGGATGCAAATTCCTCACAATTAGGTAGGTTGTCAGATGTGGCCTTGGGGTGAGTGGATGCACTTTTGATTTGAGCTTTGATTAGATCAAAAAGTTTTTTGGGACGGTTTTTGGCTTGATCTAGTTGATTTCTGAAGAACTCGGTTTTAGATCTTCTGAATTTTCTGAAGTAGGCGTTTCTGGTGATTCTTAGTAGTTTGAGGTGGTCAACTGATGGAGCTGATCTCCATCGTCTTTCAATCAATCTAAGTGAGCGTCTGTCATCATTTAGCCTACCATCGTACCAGGGTTTTGAGTCTCTTGTGGTTTTTCTTTTCCACTGTAGAGGAGCTATATTGTCTAGTAGGCGCGTCATGGAGTGAAAGTAGTGGTTGGTTAGGCCTTGTATATCGGTAAGGTCTTCCGGGGGACATATTGTATTTGGAATAGAGGATGCTAGTAAGTCAGAGTCGACGTTTTTCAGATTTCTCTTCTATATCTTTGATCTCACCGGTTGTGTTGGAGACCTTTTAAATGGTACCATGAGTTGGAATGTAATGATGTGATGGTCAGACCAATCACATGGCAGGATCGAGTCGAGCTGAATGGAGTCAACTTTGGAGATGACTAGGTCGAGGGTTGCGCCTTTGTCATGTGTGGGACTGTTACAGAATTGGTTCAGATTAAGGTCTGATAGGAAGGCTTTGAGGCTATTGACCTCTGGGTCGTTCAGGTCGTCCCAATGAAGGTTGAAGTCACCCAGGAATATTTGCATATTGTGTTGGTCGTCATTTGTAGCAAGAATATCCATGAGGTGTTCTATGAAGGTGATGTTGTCACCTGGAGGGTGGTAGAATGTGTGGAATGAGCATATTTGTTTGTTATTACTAAAGATGTTTAAACAGAGGTATTCACATAAGGATGGTGCTAGGGCATTGGAGTTGATCACTGTTAAATTGCTCTGATGTATGCACGCGATCCCACCACCCAGTCTATCAATTCTGTCAAGTCTGGTGATGTCATAGTTCGGGGTTACTAGTATGTCCAGGGTGGGTGTAGATGATTCCTTTAGCCATGTTTCCGTCAGAATTAAGATGTCTGTTTCATTTGTGAGAAGAAGGTCGGCTACATCCGTTGCGTGTCTAGCTGCGGACCTGCAGTTTAGGAGTATAATTTTTAGCCGCGTCTTGTTGGTTAATATGGTGGGTTCGGATGTGAGAGGGATTGTTGTGAGGTTGCTTTCAACTATGCCTCTATAATTGAGTCTTGTATCTCTGTTTGCGCTGATAGGGATAGACTGGATTAGGGAGTCTATATGTAAGTTATCTGTGTGTCCAGAGTTATGTGGGAGGTAGGACTGTTCGTAAGAGCGAAGTAAGGTACCTAATTCTTTAGATGTTAAGGAATGTTTCAGCCTGATTGGGCGGGATAAGGCATTGGGGTAAGGCACTGTATTCCATTTTGGGGGCATCTGCTTTTGGGAGCTTTCTTTTAGGTACTGGGTGCGATTAGAATTTTTGATGTGTGGGTATGTTTTGGAAACATTATGTTTAGGGCGTATGTGCTTGGGTTGTTGTAGAATCAGGTCGTGTAGGGTTTGGATGTCAGCTTTAACTTGTTGCAGAGATAGTAATATCTCGTCTAGTCTGGGGTCTGTGGAGTGAGTTGCCATAGTTGTGGGATGGGCTGTGGGAGGAGGAGGAGTAGTTGTGCCCTGTGTGAAATTTGAGGAGTCTTCGAATTCGGGCTCTTTCTGTTGAGATCTTTCTGTGATTAAGCCGATGGAGAGGGGAAGTGAGGAGGTAGGGTGTGGTGGGGTCTGGGTGAATGTTAACTGAGCGACTGTGGTGGTATGGGTGGGGGTATCGGGTATGGTTGTGACTTTGTGCTGTTGGGAAGAGGAGGTAGGGTGTGGTTGGGTCTGGATGAGTGTTAACTGAGCGACTGTGGTGGTATGGGTGGGGATATCGGGGATGGTTGTGCCTTCGTGCTATTGGGAAGAGGGGGTTATATGTACGGTGGTGATCGTGTGGCTGATGTTGTTAGTGAAGGAGTCAGAATAGGGTAGATGAGTGGAGCTATGGGGATGAGTGATGGATTGGCTAAGAGGTGTGTGTGGAGCACTGGGAATATTAGCTCGGGGTGTGGGTGATAGCGTGGGGTGGGGGGAGATAGAGCGTCTAATGGAGGTGTTAGAATGTGGGAAGGGCTTCTGATGGTATGAGTTGTTAGCCTGGGTGTTGGTTAGGTCTGGGGTGGGTGTCTGTGCAGAGGGGAACAGCTGGGTCTCTTGACTTAAATGGGCATCCGGTTGGGAGTTGGTAGGTAGGGTGCAGTTGGCTGCTTTTTCCTTGATGAGTGGAAAGATGTTATCTAGTAGGTTTAGATTACGGTCCGATGATTGCAATAAGATGATCCCAGTATGATATATAGAAATTGTAGCTGCTGCTTTGTAGAATGGAGAAGGGAGGATAGATAATGTTAGTCTGTGCGCTGTTTTCCTCATGTTGGCGACATTAAAGAGAGCGAGAAAGGCTTTCCTCCATTGAGCTCTTCTTTTAGTGTAGAAGATGATATCATTAGTAATGTGACCTTTGTTCAGTGAGTGGTAGGGATCAGACATTGGGTTTTCTGGGTGAGATTTTAGGAAGTTGTGTTTACATCCTTTAGCTTTTAGCTGCTTTTTTTGTAAGATTGGGGGGGTAGTTGATGGAATAGGTGTGGTTGCCTGTGGCATCCATATTTGGGGCTCAAAGTTTGTAAGAAGGGGAGGATCGGGTTGATGTGTCTGCACTGTAATGCACTTTGGAGGTCTGATGTGCGGGACTTACCGGTATCTAATGTTGGGTTGGGAGATGGGGCTGTTAACTGTTAACATCCCTTGTGGTTGTATCAGTCTAAGATGGCCGCCCTAATTTACTATCAAGACCTGCAATTGTAGTATAGTCCTCTTTCTATTTCTATTACAAGTCCTCTAGGGTGAGGTCCTTTTTCTTAGTTTATCTTAAAAAGGGGATTGGTCATTTCTTTATTTCAGGTAGTTAATGCTCTGGAGAAGTCCTCTGTTTCTTTCCATTACCCCAGGATTAGTGTTAATTATCCTTGTTTATAGTTAATGCGGCCATTTTGTGTATTTTGTAGGACAGTTCAAACACCAATTAAATAATATCCGTTTCTGAAGTGAGTATCATGGCTATTGCCCATCTAGCTATGAGAAGACCAATGTGTCCCTCGGTTCAAATGTAACTTTATATGCACAAGAAAGTGAGGGTTACAATGTGGTACGTGTGTTTCAAGGGAAAGTAAGTGACCAGCATATAATGGAGGGTTGGGGAAACCAGCTTGGGCCCTTTGAACAAATACCGCCTACATATGCTTCACGTAGCATGTGCATAGATTCTGATTTATTTAAACCGGCTGGTGAGACTAACCTGGGATCGTGAGTTCTGCTGTGACTTCAGCGGATATTCTCTTTGGTTAGGCCTCTGTCTTCAATCCCGTATACTATTACACTTTGCTCACAATTATTTAGAGGGGTGGTGGTGCCAGTAGTGAGGTAGTGGGACACTCATTCGAGCAGCCCATTGGAGGGCAATTATTTAAATTAAGGTGTGTCAACTGTGGTGCGATTTATATGAGCAAAGCCTATGACTAAGGAATGGTTTCCGAAAAGCGTCAGGCGGACTATGATGATTCTCAAAGTGCCCGTTGTTGCTTGATGGTTGATAAAGATTTTTTGAAAGTCTGCTGTCTCCCGAGTGTGCCCCTATTTGCTGAGCAAACTGTTATTGATATATATATATATATTTATATTTCCATCAATATTCGCGAAGAAGTCACAATAGTAGTGACGCCCCCACGATAGTACATGGGGGCCGTGCTGGCGCTCGCAATGTCATCAGGAATATTGCGTGCGATTAAAAAAATCAATTTTGGACACATAACTGGTGTCACTAACACACCCATTTCTCAAACAAGGGGTCAGAGTATTTCCACCCTGACCTCTTATATTAGCTTTCACACAAACTTTCAGCCCCAGAAACTGTTCTCAAATGACAAACTGGCAGGCGCAATTTCTGTTCAGGTTGCGTCCAGCCAATGACAGCATTCCCAATAGGGCGGGCATTCGCTATTAATTGCGGAACCATCACGAAATATCCGTGGCTAGAGATTTCAATATAATTTTTGGCTTACATTTCTCACAAACTACTGGATGGATTTGCACAAAATAACAAAAAGCACAATCTGCATAACAACATCTACCTTTCGGCCAAATTTGGTGTAATTCCGTCCAGCGGTTCGGGCTGTAGGTTCAACAACAAATTCCTATGGGAATTTCCATTACAAATGCACCCTTTTTTCGTGTCCCTATTTCTCGGTCCCCACTGCAAGGGTCACCCCCAAACTTTCCATGACAAAAAGAACCTACTTTGACACTTTTGGGGGACAATTTCATGAAGATTGGCCAAACATCGCCAAAGTTATAGGCAAATAAAAAATGATTTTCCAATGGAAACTAGATCCTAGCTATAACTGCCTACTGGCGATAGCCAGTAGGTAAAATGTATATATATATATATAATCCAATCAATATATATGTGATCAAGGTGGCTGTGTCCACCAAAACGCGTTGTCCAGCGTCTACTTCTGCCTAAATAAATAATACCTTTTTGGATTCCTTGTTGCCGGTGCCTGCTTTCAAGAATTGGAGTGGCAGGATTGCTATATCTCCATGTGGAGCAGAGGTTTTATTGGATATATATATATATATATATATATATATATATATATATATATATCACACAGACATCTACGTGGAAAATAATTCCCTTCACACAACGTTACATCGCAAGACAACAGCTTCCAATGCGATATTACATGGTGAAAGCTTCCATAATGAATCATTGAAATGGAGCATCCCATATGGGGAATTTTTAAGACTAAGGAGGAATTGCTCAGCTGACACAGAATTCACCAAACACTGTGAGCAAACAAGCAATAGATTTCAGAAACGCAAATACCCCAGAAAAGTAATTGAAAAAAGTCTACAAAGAGTATCAAACCAACAACGAGGGGACATACTCAATAAAACACCAAAGAAAAAGAAAAATGATTCAACCAAATCTTCGCCAATAAGACTGATAACAACATTCAGTGCAGAAAATAAGAGTTTGATTAAAATTATCAGAAAGCACTGGGGTATTTTACAATTGGATCCAACTTTAACAAAAATTATTGGTGACCACCCTAATGTGACATATCGCAGGGCTAAAAACATTGGAGACAAAATCATACATAGCCATTTCCAGGAAGCACCAATAACAACGTGGCTCCAAAGAGAAGGCTTCTGGCCATGCAAACATTGCAAGGTGTGTAAAATTGCAACTCACAAACGAGAAATTGACATCAGAAAGGGCACCAAATGGAAAATAAAGCAACATCTTACCTGCAAAAGCAATTATGTAATCTACATGGTAGAATGCCCATGCAAGTTGCGATATATCGGAAGCACAATCTTTGAAGTCAAGAAGAGAATTCTTGAACATGTTCGAGCCACGAAACACAAGGACCAAACAAATGCCATTGCAAAGCATATGGAATTAAATCATGAAGGAAAATGGGAATCCTTAAAATATTGGGCCCTAGAACAAATCCCACAATCAGAGAGAGGTGGTGATCGCAAAAAGATTCTGCGACAAAAAGAATCAAAACACATAGTGGCATTCAGAACTCTGGATCCGAGAGGTCTCAACCAAAATGAAGAACTTTATGTACACCTCTAATAAACCATTCAAAGATAACGAAAGGAATAAGGAACAATAAAGAAAAGAACTCACTGGAGAATTGAAAAGAAGAAAAGATCTAATTAAGTAAAAGAAACGAAGAAAATAAAGAATGAGCAAGCCGCAGAAAACAAGTTATTGCCAAGAATGGTTTAAAATAGTTGCCATTCTAAATAAGCTCACCGGAGAGCAATAAATGAGAATGAAGGCATATTAATGGACACTAAGCAAAGTTGGCCGCAAATGACCTGAAATGAATTGGTTTTAAACAAATATCACATGCAAAATGAGCACATTCACATCACTTTCAAATTGACTTTTCACAAGTTTTTATAAATGTTAAACTACACTAACCACAATGCACTTAGCAGAAAACAGGAAGTAACTGTGTGCGAATAGAAATAAAAGATGCCTTTTTTTCATGTCATACCATCCCGTGAACAAGCCTTATGTTAAGGCGAAACGCGTTGGGCATGGCAATTGTCTAAATAAAACCGCTTTGATTCCTGTACACGAGTGAGTGCGTTTCTATCATTTTGCCGAAAGGCAAAAACTTGGTTTCATAGAATACCGGCGTGGCTCTGCCGGAAGAAACGCACCGCCCCATCCAAGAGCGCCGGCGTCGACTAAGAGGGCTACATTGTGGCAAGAATATATATATATATATATATATATATATATATATATATATATTATCTACTGGCGGTCGCCAGTAGATAGTTATAGTTAGGACCTTTATCCATAGGAAATCTGCAACATTCTATTTGAAATAACTCTTGCACCGGTTGATGAATCTTCGCGAAAGCTTCCAACTTGTTGGGGCGCTCCGCTCCGCTCTGCTCCTACAGTGAAAGTCTCGGGTTGATTCGTCAAGCAAGGGCCGAGAAAAAAGGGGGGTCCCAAAACGCGTTTTCTCCGTTTTCTCCATGTTAATTCCCATAGGAAATTTTAGCCACGGCTACAGCCCGAACTGCGGAACGGAATTACACCAAATTTTGCAAAAGGTAACGCTTGGTTCAGAAAGCGACCTTTTTTTAAATGGTGTCAATCCGTTCAGTAGTTGCGGAGAAATTAAAAAATAAGAGTGAAAAATCGATTTCCCATAGGAAAATTTATGCAAGGCTACAGCAAAAACTGCTGAACGGAATTACACCAAATTTGGCAAAAAGGTAGTGCTTGGTTCAGAAAGCACCCTTTTTAAAAATGGTGTAAATCCGTTCAGTAGTTGCTGAGAAAATCCAAAATAAAAGTTTCGATATTTAGAGGCACGGAGGATCCGCGCACCCTCTTGACCACGAGCTGCATGCTAATTGGCTGTCAACACTCCAAACCAGGAAGTGTTGGCAGCCATCTTGTTCCTCAGCAGTAAAAAAAGTGCACAATACGCAAAAAGGGGGCAGGGTAGAAACACCCTGACCCCCTAGGCCTGCTCAGGGGGTCCTACAAGGACCCCAGGGCCCTCAATTTTTTTTTTTAAATCGGCAGGATGCACTTACGGTGCGCGGATCCTGCCGATTAAAAAAAAAAACAACGCGCGGGCTCCCGCGCTTCTTTGGTAGTTGGCCCCTGGGTGGGCCAAGTCCCGGGAGCATGCGGGGGTTAAGTTTTATGTGTGGGGGCCTCTAAGGCCCCCAAGCCCCGAGGACCGCCACCCCCTGGGGCTTTAATAAAAAAAATTATGCAGGAGGGCTCTCGGCCCTCCCGCAGCCCCGGGGACCGCCACCCCTGGGGCTTCTTTTTAGTTTTTTTAAATTACCTATGTGGGGGGCTTGAGCTCCCCACACGCCCGGGACCGCCACCTCCCGGGGCACTAAATATTTTAATGTGGGGGTCCGTTACGGACCCCAGAGCCCGGGGACCACCACCTCCCCGGGGCTGTACAATTCAAGGGAGGGGGCAGCGCGGCCCCCTCCTGGAGCCCTTGATGGCCCTGGGGACCGCCACCCCCCAGGGCCGGCTCCTGCAGTGTCCCGGGGTGCCTACCCCCGGGACACTGTAGTTTGCTATGACGGTCCCCTTCCCCAAAAGTATGAAAAAAACAAAAAAAAACAAAGGCCAGCCCCGGGGGATGGGGTCCCCGGGGCCATAAGTGGCCTGAGGAGGGGGGCAACGCAGCCCCCCTCCAAAACAATAAACATTTTTAAAAAAGGCCATGCCCCGGGGGATAGGGTCCCCGGGGCCGATTAAGGCCTTGAGAGGGGGCCACGCGGCACCCTTCCAAATTGGTTTAAAAAAAAAAAAAAAAAAAATAGGGGGCAGGCCCTGGGGGATGGGGTCCCCAGGACCAATAAATTAGAAAAAAAAGGGAAGCCACACAGCCCCCCTTCTTAAAAAAAAAACAAAAAAAAACACCGGCATCGCGCCGGAGGCCACGCCCCCTCCTTGCAGCACTCTGCAAACGCGCCCCCGGCGCGTTTGCAGATGGGGAACGAATTCCCCTTGAATACTGGGGGTCCCTCGGGGCCAACTAGCCCACCAGGAACCTCCAGTATGCACCAGGGGCTGCGTTGCAGAGAGGTGTTCTGAGGCCACGCCCCTTTACACCTCTCTGCAACGCAGCTCTGTGGCGCATAATGGAGGGAGTTGGTGGGCTAGTTGCACCCCAGGGACCCTCAGAATTGAAGGGAGTTAATCCCCGACTTAAAACGCGCCACGGGCGCGTTTGCACAGTGGTGAAGGTAGGGGCGGGGCTTGAGATGACATGTGTGCAAACAGGCCCCGTGGCGTGTTTTAAGATGGGGAATTAAATCCCCTTCAATCCTGAGGGTCCCTGGGGGTCAACTAGCCCACCAGGTACGTCCAGAAAGCACCACAGAGCTGCGTTTCAGAGAGGTGCAAAAAGGGGCGTGGCCTCTGAACACCTCTCTGCAACGCAGCTCTCTGGCGCATACTGGAGGTATCTGGTGGGCTAGTTGGCCTTTAGGGACCCTCGGGATTGAGGAGGAATTAATTCTCCAACTTAAAATGCGCCACAGGGCGTGTTTGCAGACATGTCACCTCAGGCCCCACCCCCTTCCTTCACCATTGTGCAAATATTCCTCTAAAATCAGCCGAACTACGAATTCCGATTTACTCACCTGTTATCAGGAGAGAACCCAGTGCTGCATCTTTTATCCCAGCACTGACCCTGAAAAAGTAATTCTAACCGTACTTACCAGTAACTTGAATTTCCTTCCATAGGCTAACATTGACTGGTTTCACTTGGAAATTCTTCTAAGTGTGGAGTTTTGGAACTTTATAATATTCCTCTAAAATCAGCCGAACTACGAATTCCGATTTACTCACCTGTTATCAGGAGAGAACCCAGTGCTGCATCTTTTAGCCCAGCACTGACCCTGAAAAGTAATTCTAACCGTACTTACCAGTAACTTGTATTTCCTTCCATAGGAATCCATTGTCTGGTTTTCAGCAGAAAAGTTTCAAAGTGTCGATTTTCACAAACTACAAATATTCCTTAAAAATCGCCTGTATGACTTAAACGCATTCTTTCAACTGTTTACAGGAGATGCACCAGTGCTGGATCCAGGATCCACCACTGAGTAAGAAAAAGTAACGATAACACTACTTACCTGCTAAGTGAATTTCCTCCCATAGGATAACATTGGTGATTCTATGTGAAAAAGTTTGTGTCAACTTTTAAAATACAATAATATTCCTTAAAAATCACTACTGTAACCAAAACGCTTTTACTCAACTGTTTACAGGAGATGTCCCAGGACTGAATCTAGGATCCAGTCCTGTGGTTAGAAAAGTAATCCATAAAGTAACTAATTGCATTTAACTAGAAATTCACATTGAGCTCAATGTTGCATTGTGTTTGAAATTGTGTTGCCCATTGCAACAACTGTAACTACTGTACTTAAAAGTCTATTGCCTATTTGCAAAGTATTTAAACTAAAGTAATTCATTCTGAGAAAGTATATTTTGTAATGTAATGTATAATGTAATTACAATGTAATTTAAAAAATAAATAGTTTAAAAAAATGTAGTAAATCAGTATCAAAAAAATAAAGATAACAATTAATACATTTAAAAATTGTCATTTACAAAACCTTGGAAATTCACTGAAAAAAACCATAGGTTTCAGACATGTTATAGTTAGGATTTAGCATTTAAAAAACCTTTGAAATTCACTGAAAAAACCATAGGTTTCAGGGACGTTATAGTTAGAAATTAGCATTTAAAAAACCTTTGAAATTCACTGAAAAAACCATAGGTTTCAGGCACGTTATAGTTAGAAATTAGCATTTAAAAAACCTTTGAAATTCACTGAAAAAACCATAGGTTTCAGACACGTTATAGTTAGAAATTAGCATTTAAAAAACCTTTGAAATTCACTGAAAAAACCATAGGTTTCAGGCACGTTATAGTTAGAAATTAGCATTTAAAAAACCTTTGAAATTCACTGAAAAAACCATAGGTTTTAGGGACAGTTATAGTTAGTTGGACATTGCACTCGTACAAAACCCGTGAAATTCCCCTGTCATAGTTAGTTCAGCTAACTATAACTCGCGCCCCCGCAATGCACTGCTGATGACGTCACATATTACATCACTCATGACATGGTCAGTGACATCACTGATGACATCACTGATGACATCTCAAATGACATCACTGATGACATCATCCATGTGATAATTTCATGCATCTTCTCACACCCTAATATAACTTTTGATACACCCACTGTAAATTACAGACTGCCATTCTCAAAACCATAGACACTCCAACACCAATAACTACATACCCACTCACTGATTCTTAGGTCTACACACACATCCACTCACTCACCCGTACAGTCACTCATACTTACGGTCACTCAGTACAGGACTATCATATGCACTCATACACCTACATAGACATTCACACACCGCCACTCATCTATAGAGGTACTCACACACCTAGTCAGTCATGCAAATAATTAATCACACTGCCATTTACTCACCTATGCAGTTATACACACACCAGCTCACTTACTCATACAAAAACTAGCACATTCTTACGCTCTTATACAATCACTGATACAAGCACACACTCATCCATACAGTCACTCTCACTCTCACAATCACAATCACACACTCTCGCTTATAGCTATTTATATACTCCAACACACATATATACTGCCTTTCACATATGTAGTTACTCACACATGTACCACTGAGATATACATTCACTCACTAACACACCCATACACACACTCACCCACCCATACAGTCCATCACAGATGCACTCTTGAAACCATGCACCCAGTGAATCACCCACTGATACATCTATGTGCAGTCACACACACCCCATCCACACAAACACTCAGGCACCCATACAGATACTCAGACAACCAATCAATAACTCATAGACACTCATGTAGCTATTTACAAACCCATGCAGCCACTTACACACCAACAGACAGACGGATAAAGACATTCACACAGTTTAGTCACTAACCCATGCATTTAGTAAGATACGTTTAATCACTCACTTATAGAGTCAGTCACGCACCTACTAAATCATCCATCCAGACACTTATACACCCACTCATTATTCAATACACCTTGGCATATATATTAAACATATTTAAACTTTATAGAAACACACAGTCACTGCATGATGTCATCAGTGATGTCATTTGAGATGTCATCAGTGATGTCATCAGTGATGTCACTGACCATGTCATGAGTGATGTAATATGTGACGTCATCAGCAGTGCATTGCGGGGCGCGAGTTATAGTTAGCTGAACTAACTATAACGGGGAATTTCACGGGTTTTGTACGAGTGCAATGTCAAATAACTATAACTGTCCCTAAAACCTATGGTTTTTTCAGTGAATATATATATATATATATATATATATATATATATATATATATATATATAGACTCCACTCTCCCCCAACTCGTAGAAGAAATGAGCACACGCGGGACTCCAGGGGAAATGCAAAATCCTTATTTATTATGGCGTAAGCATGACGCGTTTCATTTTGGATAAAACTTCTTCAGATGCCGCCAAGGATATAGCAAGTGCTTCTCCCGCCCTCTCTTTAAACAAGATGCCTCGCTCCGATTGGACAGGCTTCACTGGTGTTTCAGGCACTGGGAAAGGCGTAAACCCAGGAATCTGGATCAGCGCGGAGCAGACACCAAGCGTCAGTACTAGCCCCAGTGGGCGGTGTCTGCTCCCTTCACCCCAATGCTTACCGAGTTCTTTACAGTGGGCGGTATTGCAGTTCACCTTGTCCCTCACCCCGCCGCTTTACTTCCCGGCAGGAGCTCGTGCACGTCGCCTCAGTAGGCAACAGCGTCCCTCACGAAGTCGTAGTCCACTGTTAATGGCCGAGCAGATTACAGGTAAGCGGCGTGTCCAGGCGTTACCACAGAGCCTGTAGTGTGTCCAAAGTTTGCCACCAAGATCGCCGGACTCTGAAGGGGTGGGTGCTCCTAGGGATGTTCGTGGCCGCATCCCAAAACATAGACTCCACTCTCCCCCAACTCGTAGAGGAAATGAGCACACGCGGGACTCCAGGGGAAATGCAAAATCCTTCTTTATTATGGCGTAAGCATGACGCGTTTCGTTTTGGATAAAACTTCTTCAGATGCCGCCAAGGATATAGCAAGTGCTTCTCCCGCCCTCTCTTTAAACAAGATGCCTCGCTCCGATTGGACAGGCTTCACTGGTGTTTCAGGCACTGGGAAAGGCGTAAACCCAGGAATCTGGATCAGCGCGGAGCAGACACCAAGCGTCAGTACTAGCCCCAGTGGGCGGTGTCTGCTCCCTTCACCCCAATGCTCACCGAGTTCTTTACAGTGGGCGGTATTGCAGTTCACCTTGTCCCTCACCCCGCCGCTTTACTTCCCGGCAGGAGCTCGTGCACGTCGCCTCAGTAGGCAACAGCGTCCCTCAGGAAGTCGTAGTCCACTGTTAATGGCCGAGCTGATTACAGGTAAGTGGCGTGTCCATCACATAGAATTGCTCCTTTTGGAAAAAGCCTCACTTGTAAGTATATCGCTCCTTTCCTGAAGGTGCAGCTGGAGGGGCAGCTGCAAAATGCCACAGTACTCAGCCAAACGCGTTACGGGCTTGCACCCTTGTTCACTGGCAGCAAGGGATTAAACACGAAGAATGCAGTCACATGATTTTATTTTCAAATTGGCCCCGCCCATTCAGGCTTCCGGGCATTCTGTTACTTGTAGTTATGCATATTACTACCCCAGTGGGTTTCGCGTTAATCCCCAACTCATGCAAAATTTTAAAAAACACAGTGGGTTGGCTTTGCAGTCCGTACACAACCTCTGCCAATAACCAGTGCCTCCAGGGGGAATCTCACAAGTCACAGGCACCACGACATCATGGGTATGGATCCGCCGTTCCGCGGCGGGCAATTTCCACGACTGGGCCAGCCGTCTAAAATCCATCACATAGAATTGCTCGTTTTGGAAAAAGCCTCACTTGTAAATATATCGCTCCTTTCCTGAAGGTGCAGCTGGAGGGGCAGCTGCAAAATGCCACAGTACTCAGCCAAACGCGTTTCGGGCTTGCGCCTTTGTTCACTGGCATATATATATATATGTATATGTATATGCATATATATATATAGATATAGATATAGATATATATAGATATATAGATATATAGATATGTATATATATGCCCCAGTGATTCTTGTTGTGCATGGAATGTTTCGCGGTGATGCATCAAGCTGGGGCAGAGAAGAAGGGGTGGTCAAAAACATGTATTTCCATGTTAAATTCCCATTGGCATTTCAGACACGACTACAGCCCGAACCCCTGAATGGAATGACACCAAATTTGGCAGAAAGGTGGCTGTTGGTCCAGAAAGTGACTTTTTGTAAATTGGTGTAAATCCTTTCAGTATTTTGGTAAATATTAAGGTAATTCCAAATTTGTATATATAAGGACGCGGATCCTCCAAGTATCAGACGTTCCCCATACTCACATCTGATTGGCTGCCAACACTTCAACCAGGAACTGTGCTGGCAGCCATCTTTGGACTTGGCTTCAGCCTAGTCACACAAAAAAGACAATGGGGCAGGGGAAGAATACCCTGATCTGCCAGGCCTCTAAAGGGGGGAAGAAAGCATGTTTAAAAAAAAAGATTCAGTGGGAGACGTGCAGGATCTGCGGCTGTCACAGAAAAATAATAATAAATAATAGTAATATTGAGCCACCGGGTGGGCCAAGTCCCAGAGACATGAGCAAATATATAAAGGTGGGGGTGTATGGGGCCCCCTCCTATGGCTTATGAAAGCCACCTGCCTGGGGTAATTTAAAATATGTGTGCAGGCAGGCTTGCTCGCACCCTGGGGACCGCCACCTTCCTGCGGCAAAACATATGAAATGAATGCGGTGGACCCACATAGCCCCCTGCCAGCCCTGGGGACCACCACCTCCCCGGACTGAAATAAATTAATGAAGAGGGTCTGTTGCGGACCCCGGGGACCACCACCTCCCTACAGCTAAATTCTATGATGGACGGAGGCTGCGGGCACCCCTCGTGAAGCCATTTATGGCCCTGGGGACCTCTACCCCCCAGGGCCTGCTCCCACTACCTCCTGAGGTGCATCCTCAGGAGGTAGCTGTTGGCTTTTGCTTGGTGGGAGCGAATAGTTCCCACCAAGCAAAAGCAAACATAACTCCGCTTTCTGCAAGCCATAAATGTATTCATGTAAATATGCATGCAGGGAAACAGATGAAAACATTACTCTGACAGACAGGGAGGTGCCTTTCACCAGCCCCCTGTCTGTCACAGCATTGCTGGCTCCCACAGGAGGCAGGGAGCTGGCTGGGACCATGGGGGCCTTGAGGCTCCCCGTGGTCCCACTCAACCATGGGTACCCTAGGCACACCCAGGTGACATGGCTGGGCCCCGGTGGATGGGGTCCCTGCAGTTAAAATTAACCCCGGGGAGGGCCTGCGGGACCCCCTTCCTATAGTTAAAATAAATCACGTACTTCTGTAAAGTACAAATCATCCAAGTGTGTTTTCTTTGCAATTCCACCTGGTAAAGTTATCTGTTGAGGACGCTCGAGCAACAATCACATTGGCAAAGTTACAGACACACAAGTTCACTGGAGACATTTCCTCAGTGTCCTTTATGCAGCTGTAGTGTAGGAGATGCACTATATATTTCTCAACGAGGTAGCACTTACTAATTAGTCAGTTGAAAGTACTTCAGTTGTGTAGAGGTGTTGCACAAAATGGTGGCGACTGCTTGAATAAATACTCAGGACAGAATTCATTCTGGCATTATGCTCATTTAACAGAAATGAACCCTCAACAGGAAGCACTTACAGATATAAATAAAGCAGGTGCCCACATTGAAGCTCCACTTCTGAAAGGTACTAATTATCCTAACTTCGTACGCTTGGCCAAGGAAAAGCAAGTGTGTTTTCTCTGCATTTCCACCCAAACGTTATCTGTAATCCATGATGGAGGTTTTTGCCTTCTTGCGTTTCTCGAATGCAATATCTCATGCAGTCTCTGTGATGAGGGGTTCTTTCTTGTCATCTGCTGCTAAAACCAGAGATCATGTTCTAAACTTTTAAAAACTAGAAGTATGTAAACTTATCTAGACTCCCAGCCTATTTGGTCCCGCCCCATATACATTAGCGTTATGCAACATCTTCCTGCCCTTTTCCTAGGATGATGGGCAGCTTACTAAAAGGCCCCCAAGTGTGTTTAGCACCAATTTTGGAGACGGGGTCTTGATGCCCAGGAATATGATTGCATCTCCATCAAACAAAGAAGCACTTACTTCTGTAAAGTACAAATCATCCAAGTGTGTTTTCTCTGCAGTTCCAGCTTGTAAACTTATGTGTTGGAAATGCTCGAGCAACAATCACATTGGCAAAGTTACAGACACACAAGGTCACTGGAGACATTTCCTTGCCATTTTTTACACAGCTGTAGTATAGGAGATGTACTATATATTTCCCCAAGGGGTAGCTCTTACTAATCATTCAGTAGAAAGCACTGCAGTTGGGTAGAGGTGTTGCACAAATGGTGGCCTCTTCAAGGATAAATACGCAGGGCAGGATTCATTCTGGCAAGATGCTCATTTCACAGTAACTAAACCTCAACAGGTTACAGTTAGGAAATAAAATTTTAAAAAACATTGAAATTCACTGAAAAAACCAAAGGTTACGGGGACGTTATAGTTAGAAAGTAGGATTTAAAAAACCTTAGAAATTTACTGACAAAATCAAAGGTTATAGGGACGTTATAGTTAGAAAATAGAATTTTAAAAACCTTGAAAATTCACTGGTTTGGTCATGCAGAAATTATAACTGTAAGTGTTGACCAGGTTTTGAATTCCCAGATGTTTATCAAAGAATCCTAGTATATCCCTTATGTGCCTTATTCATTCTTATGTGTTTTGTGCACAGCTCTGGAAAGCCATTAACAGTCATGTGAAGCTAGACACTGGCAAAAAGAAACATTTGGTTTAGACACAAAAATGTCAACTGTTTCAGAATAGTAACTTAAAATTTGACTTGAACATTAAAGAGGATTTCAAATTACAACTCAAATTGGTGAAATATGTGTTTCTTTATCTGCTCCCAAATTGAAGTTATCGTTTATTAGATGTAATAAAGCAATTCAGTGTCAGTCTATGGGAGAGTTAGTCCTACGACAGTGAAAAATGAATTTAGGAGTTTTTCACAGCCAGGACATGTAGACCTTAAACACACAAGTACAACTTTTTAAATACCATGCAATCTGCCCTCTGAGCCTTCAGGGCCTACCTTAGGAGTGACTTATAAGTATTATTAAAGAAGGTGTAGGCCTAGCAGAAGGCTTTTTTTTGCTAGGTCGAAATGTCATTTTAAGACTGCACAGGCTTCAAAGGCAGGCCTGGTGACATGCTTTACAGTGCTACTGTAGTGAATGGCATAATGATTGCTGCAGCCCACTAGTAGCATTTAATTTACAGGCCCTAGGTACCCGTAGTACCAGCTACTAGGGACTTATAAGTAAATGAAATGAACCAATCTGGTGTATGCCAATTTTACCATGTTTAAAAGGGAGACTACAAAAACTTTACTACTGGTTAGCAGGAGTAAAGTGTGTGGAGTCCTAGGAGTTAACAAAAACGGGTTCAGCAAAGGAAGGCAAAGAAATCTGTGGCGACCCTGCAGAAAGGGCCAGGTCCAATAGGCACCCTATGAAAGACCTGAAAGAAGGGGAGTTCATACCTTGCAAACCTTTCCCCTCTGGTGGAACATTCATTTATCAGCAACTAAAGTGTTTTCTGCCTGCTACATCACATGTACCCATACATGTTCTTGTTTGTTCAAGAACACTGAGTTGAGGTAATATAGCACTAAATATTCTGGTTCCATATGACTGCAAAATAATGTTTTAAAGCAGGACACTACTGAAAGATGAGTCAATGTTGCCAGAGCAAATCTGTGACAATGTAAACAACATTTAGAGAGCTGCAATAATTCCACCGTGGCGGGGAGTGCACTATTTACCCTTGTCAAAGAAAGGTTTTCATTAGAAACATTGCTTCATATGTCAGATGTCAGAAAGAGAGCAGGGTGCAACTAGGTAGAGGGAAAACTGGCTGAGGTGGCCTCAGAGAGGGGAAATGAGCACATTGTGATTAACTGTCTGGACGACTCGCTGGACTTTTGGCTCCTTGAGGATATTCTGGGGCCGATTCTGATTCGGGCCGGAAAACGTACCGACCGACTCGGTACGGGAATTTAGTCCGACCGACACGTACTGGCGCCGTCCGACCCACGTAGTACGATGAAATGCATGTGAATCACGACCGACTCATACGGAACACAAAACGAACGACCGACCCGGACGGAAACAAGCTATCCAGCCGGGAAACCATGCGATTCGAACCGACCGACCGACACGCACCAGGAATCAACCCGAACTAAACGTACCCACGAACTCCGACCCGCGCAGTACGATGCAATGCGTGCAAAACCAGACCGACTCGCACGGAGCTCAAGCCGTACGACCGACACCCATACAAAAGCCAGCTGAAACAACACAAAACTCCACGACCGACTCATACGCCGCACATGAAACCTAGCTGAAACACAGCGGGAACGAGTCGGAGAAGATCGCACGATACAACTGCAGCGTCCTACTCGGTCAGAAGAACGTCTCCTACATGCACAAAAAATACAAAGGAAAAAATACAAAAAAAAGGGCCAAACAAGCAATCACAAAGCCAATAAATACAGGGGGGGAAAAAAATTGAACAAGGACACACCCCCAACTCCACCTATATAAAGGCCACAAATCCCTACCATGATCCTTTGCAAATTCCACTGACCTGCCAGCACAGAACACCATCAGGCAGCAACCACAGACACACTCACAGCTCATCCATCACACAAGCCACACACCATTAGCACCTCAACAAATAGCACCCTCACACACACCCAGCAAAACCTACACTCACCCACCCTCACTTGCACACTCACACACACATCAATCACCACCACCACCCATCACCATGCCCCCAAAGAAGAATCCAAAGTTCCTAGATAGTGAATTGGAAGTCCTGGTAGACGAGATCCTGAGGGTAGAGCCACAGTTGTTTGGCACATTGGTCCAACAGACCCCCAAGGCGCAGAAAACCAAGATGTGGGAGAGGATCGTCAACAGGGTGAACGCACAATCACCATGTTTGCGCACAAAGGAAGACATCCAGAACCGGTGGTATGATGTGCGCAGGAGGGTCAGGGACCTACTGAAGAAGGATTACCTCCTGAGTCAGCACACCGGCAGTGACCCTCCTGCCAAACCAGTATACCTCAGGCCCTGGGAGGAGAAGGTGCGGGCCATCCTACCACCAGTGAGCGTATATGGACTAACAAACATCCCAGAGCCTGGTGAGTACACAACTAATATACACAATATGGTGTGACAATACACACACATCACTGTCAAGGGGATAGTCAAACCATGCACCCTTAGCAAATCCACAGCAACCAAAAGATAATCATCCCAAGATGTGAATGCTAGTCAGACAAACACAATACCTGCCATCTCATAGTGACATGTAACTGTGCCATGACATGTACAAACCTAACAACAAATACAGCAAGGCAGTGGCACAAATATAACCAACAAACACAGTCAGATATCTTGCCACCACTAGAACACCACCTCACAGGGAAGCTCACTGAAAGGAAGGAATTCTGTGTATGCTGGTGAAGTCAGTGTAGCCAATAGCATGATGGGAGTTGTAGTCACAGATATTGGTCACCCTCACAATTGGCCCATCAACACCACCCTGAACCATGCTCACATCACAGGGAGTGGAAAAGGACTGACAAGATGGCTGACACTGGGTACTGCTGTGGGGAGCACAAGGCCCTGCTGGGAACTGTGCACCAACCAACAGCAGGACACCACTGACTGACATCCTGAAAGACAACTTCCACTCCCTGCAATGCAAGCACGTTCCATGGTGGGATATCTGGCTGGGTGGGAAGGAGGACTCACAGCACTGACCATAGTTACAAGCAGTCCTCCTCACACACCCCCTCAACACTAACTCCACATAACCCATCTGGGAGAATGCAATGCCTCACACTCTAATTGAAGATCCCACAAAGAACCACCACCCTGGGTTATGCTGTGTGAAGCACAGGGACACTCTTGGGACTTGTAGCCAAACAACCGCCAGGACAACACTGTCAGCCATCCTGTCAGCACAGGCACACTACCCCACAGGGAAGCAGAGTCAAAAGGAAGGAAGTATGGGCATGCTGGGAAGGGGGTGTAGGCAATAGCATGATGGGAGTGGTAGTCACAGCTCAACATCCCCCACCCACATGGCCCAGCAAGCTCACACTGAAGCATGCACACCTCACAGCCAGTGAAAAGCCACTTCAAAGATGTCTGACACTGGCCTCAGCTGTGGAGAGCACAAGGCCCTGCTGGGAACTGGGCACCAACAAACAACAGGACCATACTGTCAGCCATCTTGCCATTGCTGTCACACTCAGACACAGTGAAGTCCACTCAAAAGGAAGGAAGTATGGGCATGCTGGGAAGGGGGGTGTAGGCAATAGCAGGATGGGAGTTGTAGTCACAGATATTGGTCACCCTCACAATTGGCCAATCAACACCACTCTGAACCATGCTCACATCACAGGGAGTGGAAAACAACTGACAAGATGGCTGACACTGGGTACTGCTGTGGGGAGCACAATGCCCTGCTGGGAACTGTGCAACAACCAACAGCAGGACACCACTGTCAGCCATCTTGCCATTGCTGTCACACTCACACACAGTGAAGTCCACTCAAAAGGAAGGAAGTATGGGCATGCTGGGAAGGGTGGTGTAGGCAATAGCATGATGGGAGTTGTAGTCACAGATATTGGTCACCCTCACAATTGGCCCATCAACACCACTCTGAACCATGCTCACATCACAGGGAGTGAAAAGAACTGACAAGATGGCTGACACTGGGTACTGCTGTGGGGAGCACAAGCCCCTGCTGGGAACTGTGCACCAACCAAGTGCAGGACACCACTGACTGACATCCTGAAAGCCAACTTGCACTCCCTGCAATGGAAGCACGTTCCATGGTGGGATATCTGGCTGGGTGGGATGGAGGACTGACAGCTCTGACCATAGTCACCAGCAGCTTTTCTCACACACCCCCTTAACACAAACTCCACACAACTCACCTGGGAGAATGCATTGCCTCACACTCTAATTAAATATCCCGCAAAGAACTACCACACTGGGTTATGCTGTGTGAAGCACAGGGACACTTTTGGGACGTGTAGCCAAACAAACGCCAGGACAACACTGTCAGCCATCCTGTCAGCACAGGCATACTACCCCACAGGGAAGCAGAGTCAAAAGGAAGGAAGTATGGGCATGCTGGGAAGGGGGGTGTAGGCAATAGCATGATGGGAGTTGGAGTCACAGATATTGGTCACCCTCACAATTGGCCCATCAACACCACTCTGAACCATGCTCACATCACAGGGAGTGGAAAAGGACTGACAAGAAGGCTGACACTGGGTACTGCTGTGGGGAGCACAAGGCCCCTGCTGGGAACTGTGCAACAACCAACAGCAGGACACCACTGACTGACATCCTGAAAGCCAACTTGCACTCCCTGCAATGGAAGCACGTTCCATGGTGGGATATCTGGCTGGGTGGGAAGGAGGACTGACAGCACTGACCATAGTTACAAGCAGTTCTCCTCACACACACCCTCAACACTAACTCCACATAACCCACCTGGGAGAATCCAATGCCTCACACTCTAATTGAAGATCCCACAAAGAACCAC
This sequence comes from Calotriton arnoldi, assembly GCA_963921515.1. Classification (NCBI taxonomy): domain Eukaryota; kingdom Metazoa; phylum Chordata; class Amphibia; order Caudata; family Salamandridae; genus Calotriton; species Calotriton arnoldi. The sequence continues at coordinate 71,198 of CAWUFW010014085.1, forward strand.
CACCCTGGGTTATGCTGTGTGAAGCACAGGGACACTCTTGGGACTTGTAGCCAAACAACCGCCAGGACAACACTGTCAGCCATCCTGTCAGCACAGGCACACTACCCCACAGGGAAGCAGAGTCAAAAGGAAGGAAGTATGGGCATGCTGGGAAGGGGGTGTAGGCAATAGCATGATGGGAGTGGTAGTCACAGCTCAACATCCCCCACCCACATGGCCCAGCAAGCTAGCTCTGAAGCATGCACACCTCACAGGGAGTGAAAAGCCACATCAAAGATGTCTGACAATGGTGCTCTGTTGTGGGGAGTACCAGGCCCTGCTGGGACCTGTGCACCAACCAACAGCAGGACACCACTGAATGACATCCTGAGAGTCAACCTGAACACACTGTAAGGGTGGCATGCTTCATGGTGGGATAACTGGGCTGGGGGAGAAGGAGGGCCGGATGTCCAACAAATACAACCAATGCTGGCCATGCACACACCTCAACATTCACATTGAAAAGCCTCAGGTTTGCAGGACAATGTGCTACACCAATATCAACCTCTTACTGTTATAACTTAGGACAATGCAATGTACAGGCCCGCATGCAGAGGTACAGTCACAACTGTCAGGTGTGTGAACCATTGATGCATGTAGAAATATAACATACATTGTGTGTCTTTTCCAAAAACAGGGGATGATGGGGACACAGCAGCAGGTGAGGAGGAGTCCCTGTCCCAGGTTCCGGGGGACACTGAGCTCACTGGTGTGGAACAGCTTCTGCACTCCTCGGATGGCGAAGACCTACCTGGCCCCTCCGGTGCAAATCATCATGCAGCACCAGCAGGACCAACATCTGCACCCACCCCTCCAACAACTGCCAACACACAGACCACCCCCGCCGACATGGACAGACCAAGGACCACCAATGACAACAGCACAGGGACCCTGGCCCAACGTCGAGCTACGGACAACGACCCCAGTAACAACCCCCAAGGGGGCCTAGGGTCACCTGGGCGTGCCACTGCAGGTCCCGCATGTGTTGCCAGGGGTGGTGGGAGGGGTGGTAGGCAGAGGTCGCTATTTGCAGAGGGGTCTGGACTGCATGATGACCCACAACTGGCACGCATTGCTGATGCGTACCAAAATAGCACCGGAGAGGTCAGCCAGGTAGTGGGGATCCTCAAGGACATCCAACAGCAGCAGGCTGCCCATCATGCCCGCTTGGACTCACACATGTCCCGTGTGGAGACACACATGTCTCGCATGGAGTCCAAGTGGGACACATGGCAAGAACTGACAGCGGTGCATAGGGACATATTGACATGCCTCCGCCAGATTAGCACCAATATGGCCACACCTCCCTGTGTGCCCACAACATCTGGTGCTGCAACAACTGCAACTGCCACAGGGAGGGAGGAGGACTCTGGCGGAGAGTCCCCTGCACCGCAGCAGCCTGCACGTGAGGGTCCCCCCAAAGAAGAGGGGTTGTCCGAGGAAGGAAAACTGAGAGGTTGATGGCCATGTACATCCCCCAGGAAGCCAACACCTGTTCTGGAAAGTCTCCTTTGTGTGCAAACTGTTCACCCTGTAGAATGCAACACAACTCTCCCACATGACATGGGGAGTCTAAGTTGGACTAATGTATCAGATGACTGTGGACTTCACTCAGGACATTTCTGCTACCAAGACTTCCAACTCATCTGGGAACTTCGGATCACAATCCCAATGTACAGCACCCACCATCCTGTGCACTATACTCACACATGTCTGTAAATAAAATCACTACTTCACCATACTTGCCTCTGTTGTGATTCCAACGTAGTTACTGTCATGGGGATGATGATCTGCTAAATTACACTGTGTATGCTAACTGCTACAGCAAGTACAACACCGTCATGTGAGTCATGGTGACGTGACACATATGAGGGAGACACACCACTAGGGCTACACAACCCAGAGACACCAGGGCCATCAGACTCTTCGCCTACACTGATGTTGCCAGGAAATACTGTGGAATGCACAGACACCACACCTATTCACAGTCTGTGTCAACTAGCCCACAGGTGCAGCAAGCAAATGTCAGTCAGATGTGTGACCACAGACAACGCACATCCCAAAGTGAAGCACAGGTTTATTACACATTTGCAACATGTTGTTTCCACTACAAATTCAAGGTAATCCCACGTGGCTGTGGCCACAAAGTCAAAAAGTGCAGAAGATAGAAAGTCCAGGGGTGTGTGGCACATCACCTGTAGGGAAACGACTGCTGCCACCCTGAAAGCGGAATCATGGAGTCGGGGGATCCAAGTTGACCAAACAACTCTGTAAGCACCCTGTGAAGGTCAGACATGACACACAGTCAAAACCACTGAAGAACAGCACAGAACTGCAATACTCATGCCCAATACATGTCACAAGATAACTACACAAAACCAAGTTAGCATGTCAACACTGTTGGGCAGTACAGACTACCTGCAAGAACACATCGCTGCACGCATCCAGTCAAGTAGCACATGGCCACACTCAAACAGCACCAGAGCACCACCCACACATATCATGCAAACTCACATCATTGACATGACATCTCTGGATACTCACATTCAGCTGAAGAAATTGGTGATGAGCTGTGTGCGGACATCACCCTCATCATCATCATCATCACTGGCATCGTGGCCCAGGCCAGGATCCTCCACAGGTGGCGGACGTTGGTCATCGTCATCCAGGATGAGAGGCAACTCCTTCCGCACTGCCAGGTTGTGTAGCATGCAGCAGACGATGACAATCTTGCACACCTTTGCTGGGGCATATGGGAAGGCCCCTCCTGTCTTGTCCAGGCAGCGGAAGCGGCTCTTCAGGAGACCAAAGGTCCGCTCGATCACTCTCCTGGTCCGACCATGTGCCTCATTGTAGCGCATCTGGGCTGGTGTCACAGGGTTCCTGAGGGGTGTCAGCAACCACGGCATGTTGGGGTATCCGGAGTCACCTACAGACAGACAATTGCACATTAGGTGAGTTGGAAAAGTGGGCGGAATACAACATAGTAGAACACACACAATGGTACAAAGTCAGTACACACCGACAAGCCAGGCACGCTGGTTTTGCATCTGTAACATCATCCTCGGGATGCGACTACTCCTCATCACGTAGGCATCGTGTGCAGAACCGGGGAAACGGGCACACACATGTGTGATGGTCATATCTGCAAGACATACCACCAGAGCATTGATCGAATGGTAATGTTTACGGTTCCGGTATGCCTGCTCATGTGCCTGTGGTGGTACCAAAGCCACATGTGTCTCATCAATGGAGCCAATGACATGTGGCATCCTCCCCAGGGCATAGAAGTCACTCTTGACGTCAGTGAGTTGTTGACGTGTTGGGAAATAGATGTACTGGTTCAGGCATCTCAACATTGCCTCCAAAACATTGCGTAGCACACGGCTGAACATAGTCTGTGACATCCCACCAGCAGTCGCCACAGGGTGTTGAAAGGTACTGGTGGCAAAGAAGTGTAGGGCTGCCATCACCTTCACCTTGGGGGTCAGCGCTGTAGGGTACGGCCGGCCAGGTTGCAAATGTGGGGCCAAGCGCACTGCCAAATCCACAATCAGCTGCCTGGTGAAGCGGTACCGTCGGATGCTGTCACGTTCCACCATCGTTGCCAGGTCAGGGAATGGTCTAAGGACAGCTGGAGCACTGCAGTGCATAGGTGAAGAAAGAAAGATTGTCAGTCACCCCACATATGTGCCATTCACCATACTCAATTTCACATGATACATCATTACGAGACACAAGTACTTGATGTGTGTGCCGTTCTGTTTGGACATATATGGCACCTACATGGACATCATCTAACATCTCAGTTCAACATGTGTTGATAACAGGTTCCAGGGTGTGCTATGGGAAACCATTAGGCTGTGTCACAGTACCCATTTACTGCTGTCACGTTCCACACACACACCACAGTGACATGTCTGGACAGATGCGCGACAGGCATCACAGCTCATTGACAGGTAGATTCCCAGGGACCCTGTCTTGCCACATGGACACTGGCATGACATGGCGTATCATGTACACATCAGAAAAACAAACATGACTCCCACAGGTAGTGGCCCCTGTTGCCTTTGCAGGACAGACATGGACGTCTGTGACACACACACACACAACATCAAAGTCCATGCACAAACAATGTGGATGTGGAGACTGTCTCCCATTGTGCACATGGAGTCAGAGAATCAGAAACACAACATGCACACAGACTGTGGAGGGCCATCACTATTGTGGCAATGGTTCACCCTGTGACGTACATGCCTTCCCACATGTGAGCCTGGGGGTATGTGACATGTCATACACAACCTGGAAATGTGACCATGCCACATGCTCCAAAATGAACAGTTGCACATCACAGTGGTCAGGTGCACAACATACAAAGGATCCTGTCCCCATGAACACGTGCACAGCCTGGGTGGGTATGGCTGCCCCCAAGTGCCATCCCAAAATCCACATGTTTACCCCCATACACAGAAAAGGTAATGCAGCCTTACATGCCTTAGATACAGTGTGGACTGGATGTGGTGTTGTAGGTGTGCCCCTGAGTCCCTGGAAAGTATATGTGGCTGGCATACGTTCACCAGTGACAAGCATGGTGACATATGCGTGTGACCTGTACAGGGACGCGTTGTACAGCAATGGACCGATCGGTGTGCCCGCACGGCCCATTGCATCTGTTGTGAGCGGGTACGCGTTGTACAGCAATGGACCGATCGGTGTGCCCGCACGGCCCATTGCATCTGTTGTGAGCGGGTACGCGTTGTACAGCAATGGACCGATCGGTGTGCCCGCACGGCCCATTGCATCTGTTGTGGCGGGTACGCGTTGTATCCCGGAATACGCGTTGTACAGCAATGGACTGATCGGTGTGCCCGCACGGCCCATTGCATCTGTTGTGAGCGGGTACGCGTTGTACAGCAATGGACCTATCGGTGTGCCCGCACGGCCCATTGCATCTGTTGTTAGCGGGTATGCGTTGTATCCCGGGATACGCGTTGTACAGCAATGGACCGATTGGTGTGCCCGCACGGCCCATTGCATCTGTTGTGAGCGGGTACGCGTTGTACAGCAATGGACCGATCGGTGTGCCCGCACGGCCCATTGCATCTGTTGTGAGCGGGTACGCGTTGTATTCCGGGATACGCGTTGTACAGCAATGGACCGATCGGTGTGCCCGCACGGCCCATTGCATCTGTTGTGAGCGGGTACGCGTTGTACAGCAATGGACCGATCGGTGTGCCCGCACGGCCCATTGCATCTGTTGTGAGCGGGTACGCGTTGTATCCCGGAATACGCGTTGTACAGCAATGGACCGAACGGTGCGCACGCATTGGCTGGGGCCTGGCATGGCAACGGATGCGTTTTTGAAGCTTCAACGAGTCTGATGCAGTGAATTCAGTTGGCCAGCCACAACAATGTTGCAAATTCATGGGTGTCATGAAGTTGAAGTTTTGAAGGATGCTGTGGGCGGGTATTAGCGCTGCTATTCCATGGATTGGTCAGATTCAGAAGATGCAAACGACTTGGACCTATCACTTTGGACACATGGGACAGTATCTGCCTCTGCAGCACACATATAATGCTGGCTGTTCCCCTGAGGGCTCACTTGCCTGCACTACATGCTCCAGGACGACATCTGCCACCAACACTGCTGCTGTCTCTGCATCCTCTGGCTACTGCAATGGCACGTACTGTGGAGAGAGTCCCAGCCTTCAGCCTTGAGGAGAACCAGGCCCTGCTGGACAACCTCCTTCCACAGTACAGCAAGCTGTATGGGACACCAGGGGAGCAGGTGAGTGTGCTGTCCACTGCCTTACTAATTGTGCATGTTGTCTGACTAGCAAGACTTCCAGTGTACACACCACTGGCTAGCATGCTCACTGAGTAGTTCTCACCCCCAAAGTGTGTAGTCACATGCACTGAACAGGTACAGTGCAGTAACAGTGCATTCCAACAAGGTTTACTTCCCATGCAATGACACCATGTAGTAACTGCTGGCAAACTGTTCATAGCCATCGTTGCACTGCCTGTGTACATCATATGCCCCTGTGATTGAGACATGTATATCCGACTGTGTGATGCACGGATATGTTGCATGTGTAGTAATGGCCTTTTCACTTTGTCATCCTCACAGGTTGATGCCCACCGTAAGCAGGAAATCTGGCTGACCATCGCCCGGGCAGTAAGATCCATGGGGGTCTACAAGCGCCGGATCCGCAACTGCCAGAAGAGGTGGCAGGACCTTCGTGGCTGGACCCGGAGGATCCCAAGGGTCCAGCTGAAGCTGTCGCCTCCTCGCAGGAGGGGCGGACACCGGACCCTGACCCCCCACATGCTCCGGATCCTGGCGGTGGTCTTTCCTGACCTGGATGGGCAGCTGAAGTACAGACAGCAGCAAGGAGGGGGTGAGTCCATGACTGCACTGTGAACTCTGTCTGACATGCTATGTGCCCTCCTCTGGCCTGGTTAAACTTCCACAGTACATCAGTCTTGTGGTCCAGGACCCATGTCCCTCAATTGTGACATGCCCACTCCTCATCTGATACGCAGGTGTGGTCCTTACGGTCAGGAAATTGTGTCACTTGGGTACAGGGTCCTTGCATTTTGCTTTGCTCAAGGTGGGGGACAGCTTTTGTTCCTGTGACTTTGTGGTGGGCTTCATGGGTGGGTCGATTGCTCACACAATGCCTAAGTCATGAAATATAATCTGGGTGTAACTTTGATATGTGGTCCACTTGCTGATCTGAATCACCACATGTCCCTGGGGTATTTGGCACACCCCCATGCTGCGGGTGGGAACAATGTTTGGGCCTCAGGAGTATGTATGTCATGTGTGTCACACATGCTTAGCCACCTGCCTACTGTCCAGGGCTCATCCCTCTTACACGTGGAGCTGGACAGTCATGCCTACTCCAGGGCTTACAATACACTCTGTACTCCCACTCCTGTGTATCAGCTGACATGTTGTGATCAGTGAAATGTTCCCTCAGGTGTCTGCCTCTGTGTCATTGTGCTGTGGCTTCGTTGTCAGGACTACTGGTATGTTTATCGGTTAGGGCTCAGCATGCCATCTGAGATGTGACCATGAGAGACGATACTTCTGTGACTTATAGGTGTTTGATCACTTGACTGTGCACACAGGTGTATGCGACTGTGACTTTCAGGCAGCTGTTTTTCATTCACAGCACACTGTGAGGTGCTCAGGTTCTGAGAGTTGTGTTTCATGTCTCCCATATGTCCAATTGGTATGACGTGGACAAAAACGAGTTCAGAGGATGTGGTTTGTCGGGGATGAACATGTGCACTTCTCAGTTACATAACTTGCATTCCCCATGTCCTGGGATTGTGACACAGTGCAGACTGTTGTTGGCTGGCTGCCATGGCCATGTGACTGGAGACAGTGATGTATGACTTTGCACGCATGCCTGTGTCATGGCATTAAACTTCCTAAGAGTGATCCTGCAGGGGAGTGACATGTGCAACATGCACCCCATTGTGGCATTGACTATCCGGACATGGGTGCATCATGGTGTCTGGTGCTGGTATGCATCACATGCATTTCTATTTAGACTCTGGCCATCCCTTTATCCGGACACCTGCACTGACTCAGTGGCAAGAGATGTGATGTGTGCATGTTCACATACTTCACTGTGTTCTCTGCAATGTCCAACAACTGTGTAGGTGGTGCATGTGTCCACACTGGGGTATTACCATCAGACAGGCACCAGACAGATGGGTGCAAGGGCAGGAGGGGTGTGAGTTCCATGGTTGACCATCAGACTGACAATTGGCTTCTCCGAATCTGTGTGAGGACTTTTGGCAATGTTCAACTAAGGATGCCAGGGCTTGCTCTGTAATGTGCTCTACTTACTGTGGTGTGTGCGGTCAGTGCAGGTGACTGATGTTTGTCTGTTTCCCTAATTGTTTGCAGATACATCCACGACCACAGGAGGGGACAGCTCCACGGACCAGGAGGAGCTGCAGAGCCAGACTGGGTCAGCAGCCGACGAGTGGTCGGAGGGACCCAGTGGCACGGAGGGCAAGGGGAGCCACACCGAGGAGTCCTCAGCACCATCCACCTCAGCTGAGGACCACAGCAGCTCGGAGGATGACTCCCTTGTGGAGGCGGGTGTCAGCAGCCACCACATCCCAGCTAGTCTGTCTGGCCCCACCACCACCACCACCTCCCTCCCATTGGCTCCGATTCCAGAGGTCCGTGGAGGCTCCCGTGTTCGGGAGCGTGTCTCCTTTGTGCCAGGCACCGCACCCCCTGCCCCTGTGTCCCCTGCTGCCCTGAGTGAGGCGTCTGTGTACCTACTTCGGCAGCTGCATGTAGGGCAGACAGCAATGCTGAGTGTCCTCCATGCACACACCACTCTGTTGACACAGCTGGTGTCGTTCATGGAGGGCATCTCGACGGGTATGTCTGCCCTACAGAGAAGCAATAAGTCCATGGACTCCTCCCTGACGGCAGCAGTGTCCCTCCTCCAACAGTCCCTCACCCCTCCTACCTCTGCCCCATCCACACTTCCTGGCACCCTACCTGTCCAAAGCACATGCACACCTGCACAATCACCCAAACACACAGACAGGAGCAGCACAGACACACCCAAAAGAAAGGCAAGATGTGCACACAAGCATCCTCAGGGGACTGATACCACACACACAGGGGATGGGGAACAGACACACACACAGGCATCCACAGTCACTCCGCAGTCCTCCAAATCCTCTCCCTCCAAGACCCCTTCCCTTGCCTCACCTGCAACCCCACCTACACAGCAGCTCTTCCTCTGTGACCTCGGCCTCTTCCCCTCCGATCCTGCTGATCCAGCATACCGGGGGAAGAGGAAGTCCACCCACACAGAGGGGAGTGCCCCTCGCCCCGGACACCCTCCCCCAGGCGCAGGCAGACTGAGGACCCCATTCGGAAGTCCCCCCGGACCAGGAAGGGCAAGACCCCACCACCACCACCACGCAGCTCCACCACCCAGTCTCTCTCCTCCATCCCCCAGGCCACCACTCCACAGGTTCCACCGCCACACCCTGCCCCAGGTTCCCCCACACACCGATACTGCATCCCCAAACTGCTTAGGCCCTCCCCCCCTGCCACTTGCTCTTCCACCCCCAAACCAGACGCTCTGCCTGTTTGTGCCACTGGTGTGGAGACCGGGTCCCCCCCTCTGTCCTGCCCACCTCATCTGCCCCCCCTTCCACTCCCTTGGAGTCATGCACTGCAGTGGAGTCCACAACCACCCCGTCTGACTCGGGCACTGCAGTGGGGACCCAGTCCACTCCATCTGACCGGCCCACTGCAGTGGTTGCAGCACCCACACCATCTGACTTGTGCCCTACAGTGGTGCCGGCCCCCCTGAGTCAGACACCTCCACTGCAGTTGCCGGTGACACTCCTGCACCCACCACCCCTTCACTGCCTCACTCTGGCATCCCCTGATCCTGTCCCTGCGGTGCCTGGCCTGCCCCTTGTATGCCCCTCCAAGGGGGATGTCCCCTGTCCGTACCAGTGCAGGCAAGCAGTGGGTGACAAGTTGTCACATATCACCCTGTTGGGACTGTGTATTTGGACTGGCCATTGGCCTTAGTTTATTTTGGACTTCAAATTTTAGTTTGACATTTGCTGAATAAAGCCTCTTTTTGTTTACTTGTGGTTTTTCTTTTGATGTACATGATGTAGATGAGTATCATCATGCATTTGCAGTTGTAATAGTGTTCAGATCAGGTAAATGAAGTGTTGCTGTGATGGACTCCATGTGGTCCATGGGATATGTGTCCTGATGTAGTCTGGATCTATAGCATCCTTTGCTGCAGTCTGAGGGTGTAATGTTCAGCATTTGACACAGGGATGTACGTTTTGCATTTGTTAATTAACATCTTTGTCTTACACTGATGCACATCTGGTGGGCTTACCACTGTTCAATGTTTCTATTTCCCTGACTGTGTGCCCATCTCCACTGGACATGCAGTTTAGCACATCAATGTTGAAGGACTCATCTGTGTATACAGTGCAACTTGCTTGACACGTGTTTTGGGTGTATGCAGATGACTGACGTGACACTCCCGTACCCAGGCTGATGTGAGCAGAGCCTTCAGTGTGTTGTAGTTGTTGACTCACTGACCGAGTGTTCTGCTGACATGTTTGAGTCGTGCACAGACAAGGTTTGGCACAGCGGACCTTCCACAGGAGTGGAGTGCCCTCATGGCAGTGTGTAATCCCGTGACATTGCCTGGGCCCGTGTTGTGTGTTGTGTAAGCATGTCTGTGCGTGTTCCCTTCCCTTTACCTACACAGGCTGTGTCCCTACGGATGTTCCTGTTTGTGATGCTTGCTGAGTTGTTCTGTGTTCATCCAGCATCTTGGACCTGGTTTCTCCGGGATGTGGGTGCATGGCAAACTAATGTTCATCAGGTTGTCATCCCTAGTTGTCTTTGTTGTCAGGGCTGGGGATGTGGGCAAACGCAGATGGGACACAGTCAGGATTCCCCTTGGCACTTGTTGGTTACACAGGTCATGTAATTTACAGTTTCTGCTAGCTTTCAGTGATTGTGACACGTTGTGTGTGTGACTGCTGCCACTCCTCAGGGTCAGAGCTGCAATGTTGGAAGTTGTCTACGTGTGTTCTTTGTGGGTCACCTTGGCTTCTTCATTGGTGTGTGACTATGGCCGGGATCCCATTGATTGGGGTGGATTTCACGTCATGCCCATGTACCGCGTACTGTGCAGTGTGTCAGACATTCACGAGTCTTGTTGACTGGCCATGTGTGATGGGTTTCTGCACCTTAGTTCCCACCACCACCCCTGGGATTGTCATGGGTGCATGTGCAATGTCACCAGTCCATGTGAGCTTCACTGCTGCACATTGGTGGAGATCAAGGTGTGTGGTGTTGAGTGTGTGCAAATGTGAGTTGTTGCACGGCTAGACCCCTACCTCCATATTGGCCTTGGCTGGCAGGCCGTTTTGATTGATTTGTGCTTGTGTAGGTGTGATGGTAGTTTGTTGCTCAGGACACATGGCTGTGGTTCACAGTGTGAATGACATCTACCTTTGTCATCACAGTGGGATTATCATGCAGGCTAGTGTCACCACAATGTGGGGTCCCTGGGGGTAGTGCTGTGGTGGGTCTGTCTCTTGCTGTGTTAGTTGCTGTTCCTACAAGCTTGTGTGACATGTGTAATTTGGGCTCCCTCTCATCTAACAATGCCTGTTTGCCCACATAGGGGAATCCGATCCATGAGTTACTTTTGTATGGCACTGTATACACATCTGTGTAATTGGAATTCAGGCCTCCTCATGTGTTGTGTGGTTGCCTGGGGACACTGGCACACACCCCCATCACCTGTTGTGTTTGATATGCAGTGTGAGTCTGCCTGTTTGTGTTTGTGCATTTGCACCACTGCATTGACATATCTTGAGTGTGCCATTGGCTGTATGTTGTTTGGTGGCTTTCCCCTGCTGTCCCTGGGACTCCTAGGTCATCAGTCAGCACAATAATCATGGTTTGTATGTCCCATTGCTGCCATGGTATGGTATTTGTTCACCTGACATCTACAGTCTCCACAGGATATCTACATTTGTGTGTCCATTGGTGCAGATATGTGGGTCTGCATTATGATGGTCACTTATGTCATTGTGTTATTTGTGAATGTTGACAATGTGAGCCCCCATGGGTGATGTTTGTATGCACATGGCCAAAACGATGTTTCATTGGCACTGCACTGTTTGCCTCACCCAATCTATGTTGCTATGGGACACAAGCACTACTATGCCACTGATGTGTTTGTTGTTGTGTGACCAGGAATCATCCATGCAGTTTGGCTTTGGCAGCTTTTACCATGACTACACTTACCTTTTGGTCACTGTGGTGATGGGGCTTTAGGCCCCATTGCCACACTGTTCAAAATGTGCTTCAGCTATGGACCCCACACTTACCTTTTGGTCACTGTGGTGATGGGGCTTTAGGCCCCATTGCCACACTGTTCAAAATGTGCATCAGCTATGGACCCCACACTTACCTTTTGGTCACTGTGGTGATGGGGCTTTAGGCCCCATTGCCACACTGTTCAAAATGTGCTTCAGCTATGGACCCCACACTTACCTTTTGGTCACTGTGGTGATGGGGCTTTAGGCCCCATTGCCACACTGTTCAAAATGTGCTTCAGCTATGGACCCCACACTTACCTTTTGGTCACTGTGGTGATGGGGCTTTAGGCCCCATTGCCACACTGTTCAAAATGTGCATCAGCTATGGACCCCACACTTACCTTTTGGTCACTGTGATGATGGGGCTTTAGGCCCCATTGCCACACTGTTCAAAATGTGCTTCAGCTATGGACCCCACACTTACCTTTTGGTCACTGTGGTGATGGGGTGTTCGAACCCATTGCCACAGTGGTCATGGTCGGCTTGCATTGTGGAGGCCACACACATCTATGTGTGACACATGTGATGGGGGTCACATTGTATGTTCAATGTCATGTTCAGTGTTGTAGGCATTTGACACAGACTACACACGCTTGTCATGGTGTTGGGGGGATGTAATTTTCAGACATTCCTTATGTGGGAGTATGCTGGTTGTGTCATGCATTACCCATCCTATGAGTAGGGGTGGTGGTGGTGGTGGCAGGCATCCAGGCCCCCATGAGTAGGGGTGGTGGTAGTGGTAGGCATCCAGGCCCCCATGAGTAGGGGTGGTGGTGGTGGTAGGCATCCATCCCCCTATGAGTGGGGATGGTAGTAGTGACAGGCATCCAGGCCCCCATGAGTAGGGGTGGTGGTAGTGGCAGGCATCCAGGCCCCCATGAGTAGGGGTGGTGGTGGTGGTAGGCATCCATCCCCCTATGAGTGGGGATGGTAGTAGTGACAGGCATCCAGGCCCCCCTGAGTAGGGGTGGTGGTAGTGGTAGGCATCCAGGCCCCCATGAGTAGGGGTGGTGGTGGTGGTAGGCATCCATCCCCCTATGAGTGGGGATGGTAGTAGTGACAGGCATCCAGGCCCCCTGAGTAGGGGTGGTGGTAGTGGTAGGCATCCAGGCCCCCTATGAGTAGGGGTGGTGGTAGTGGCAGGCATCCAGGCCCCCATGAGTAGGGGTGGTGGTAGTGGTAGGCATCCAGGCCCCCATGAGCTGGGGATGGTAGTAGTGACAGGCATCCAGGCCCCCTGAGTAGGGGTGGTGGTAGTGGTAGGCATCCAGGCCCCCCTGAGTAGGGGTGGTGGTAGTGGTAGGCATCCATCCCCCATGAGTGGGGATGGTAGTAGTGACAGGCATCCAGGCCCCCTGAGTAGGGGTGGTGGTAGTGGCAGGCATCCATCCCCCTAAGGGTGGGGATGGTAGTAGTGACAGGCATCCAGGCCCCCTGAGTAGGGGTGGTGGTAGTGGCAGGCATCCATCCCCTAAGGGTGGGGATGGTAGTAGTGACAGGCATCCAGGCCCCCTGAGTAGGGGTGGTGGTAGTGGTAGGCATCCAGGCCCCCTGAGTAGGGGTGGTGTTAGTGGTAGGCATCCATCCCCCTATGAGTGGGGATGGTAGTAGTGACAGGCATCCAGGCCCCCTGAGTAGGGGTGGTGGTAGTGGTAGGCATCCATCCCCCTATGGGTGTGTATGGCATTGGTGATGGCCAACCCACCCCTATGGTTATGCTGTTGCTGGTGTACGTCATTTGTGCATCCCTATGTGTGTGTGACATATTTCGGGTACGTGTCGTTTGTTTGTGTTGTTGGTGTTTGACTTACCGTCTGTGCCGTACGCGTCCGTGCCGGTCCCGGTAATAGATGTAGAGTATAGGTAGGACCTGCGCAATGGGATTCATGCTTGGGTCGTCTCGTTCGGGTTTCGCGTGTCTTCGACTCGTACTCGTCGCTGGCTTGTTTGTCTCGTAGCCGTGGATCTTCTTGTGGCGCGAATCGAAGCTTATGTATGGCTCTCCCGATTGCTCAAACGTGCCGGACGTAACGACGGGTTCGGCGCGTACGGAAGGCGCATCGTACTAGTCCGGCCGGAAGGTGCTGTGTATTTGGTTCCGTGCGACTCGAATCGGCGTTTACGGATCCGGCTCGGGCGGGGAACAGGAGCTGAAATGGGTGAGTACGGCTCGCTCGGAATCTGGGCTGTTATGCGCATCGTACTTGTTCGTTCGGACGAGTGTTCGAATCGGTCGGGAAACACGCGTTCGGCTTGTATTTTTTCCGGACGAATACTGTTAGGTGCGCTTCCGGCCGAGATCGGAATCGACCCCTCTGTCTCTAAGAAAAAGCCTCAGGTTCTTCTTGGCAATTGCTACAGCACTGCAATACATTTAGAAGATAACACAGTTCCAGTTGTCACTGTTGGTGGTTAGACTGCCCTAACTGTGACCAGTCTGATGAAGTCAGGGAGTGAACTTAAGTGTATGGAACCAAAGAGCTACACAGTCATACAAGTCAGGAAATCTATGTATGGTTAGCCTTGTGCAAGAAGTATATAGCAACAACCCGATAGGTTTTATTGTGGACTTGTGAATGTGCAGCCTGGAGCTGCATCTCCAAAGATGAACTACCTCTTGCTTTTAGCTTTCCTTTCAATCTTTAATATAATTGTTCTCTTGGCCTACGTTGAATGATGTCACAATTTTTCAATGAGGGACATGTAATTTTCTGCAGCCACACTTGAGAAGAACTTGCAATGCAATCAGGGTTGCAATCTGTTACATTAGGCCAGACCGCGCTAAGGAGACTGCAGAGAGCTCGTGGTAACTGCATGCATTTATTTAGATTTAACTACATTAGCAGCCTCAAACTGTCTGCAGTCAACTGCTAAATGGAAACTCATTAAGAATGGTATGTTTTTAGCTGCGGAAGTACAGTGCGCTTGTTGAACTGGTGTTACTTATGCGTAGGCGAACAAAATAATAAAGAGTTTTATATTACTGAGGTGTATATATAGATTGCAATGCACTGCTGGAGCTTGAAAAAACAATATTACAAGAGAATCATGGCATTAAGCAGCTCAATGAGTCATGGTGACTTTTAGAGTTGTTATTATGAAGGCGTTATTTTCATTTTATATGACTGAATCCATCATATGAGATTTGTTTCACAATTATTAAAGGCAGGCTTAAACTAACAGTTGTATTTGTGCACCTTGGATCAATGTCAACATGTAATCAGTTACATTTTTAGCACAGAAGGAATTATTCTGCCCCTGCCCCCATTGGGTGGTATAGGAAATAAAGATAAAGCAATGAGGAGGAAGTTGTAGCAATCATGGCATGGGGAAGGAAAGGGCAATGAGATTGCTCTGACTCTAAGAAGCAGGAATGCACAAACGACTTGGACTTTGGGAGGAGTGTGTTTTTCTTCTCAGCATTTTTTTATTTTGAAAGTTAAACTTAACTTCTTCAATGAATGGTGTTGAAAGGTAGTTTATTAGAAGGTGCAGGTAGGTACCTACACTTAGTAATAGCACTACAATCACAAATACGTTCCAGTCAAGTTTTCAATAAATTAATCCTTGCTCAACCCTTGGGAGACTGGCTGCGAGCAGACTGGCTTAATTTAGGAGACAGGTGTGCAAAGCATTTACAAACACCCAAACATTAAACAAGTAAGACACCACACACAATAGAAATCCAACACCAATGTATCCACATAGGAAATATTTTACAATTAAAATGACACCAACATTAGCAAAATCCAATGTAGAGAGCCAGAGATGTGAATTTCTAAAGATTAAAAGTAAAACTAACGCTTAGAAGAAAACATCGATCAAAGGGTTAAAAAAGGTTGCACAGTACCGGGACAAAGTGAAGAGGCCAGTCCGCCCATCATGTAACACTTTTACACTTACTTCCAGAGTGTTTCTTTTTCGGTGCAGGAATGTGGTCCCCAGCACCAACCAATGTTTCAGAAGCTCTGGTTTGCCTCTTGGGGTCCGGGACTTCAATTCCCACAATGCACCTGGTCAATACAAGTGAAATCCAGGTGAAGATTGTCAGCTGGAGCTGTCCTCGTGGTTGATGTTGCAGGTAGCCCTTTGAGCACTTTTCTACCTTTTGCTGATCAGGGAGCCCACTCCTTATCCTTTAGGAGAGTCAAAGTATTTGTGTTGTGAAGCCTTGTGAGTGAAGAAGGTGCAGTCCTTATGAGTGCAGTCCTCTCTTGTACAGTCCATGGATCCAGCAGGGCATTCCTTCTTTTCTAGATGTTTCTTTTTGGGTCTTTGAGGGTCCACAACACCAATCCAAGGTTCCAGAATCTTTGATTTGCTCTTTGGGAAGTTGGGATTACAGGACCCACGATGCACCTGGCTAAATCCTTACAGATAGGTTGTCAGTACCAATTGTAATTATACCTAATTACCATTTACTTTTAATAAGCACATGCCCTGAGTCTGGTTAGCAGAGCCCACGGCGCAATCAGAGTCAGAAAACCAGCATCTAGTAGTCAAAATGTAAGCAAAAAGTGGGGGGACACTGCAAACAGCTCTGGTTTCCCCCCCCAGACTACAGCCCAGAAGACTCAGGCCAACCCTGGGAGAGTTTCCCAGATCTGTCAGGCGAGGAAAAAAGTAAATAAACAATGCTGTACAATTGCAGGGCTTACTCTGCATTACATCCTTCTGCGAAGGTCCCTTCCTCTCAGAAGTTCACCCATCTCAACAGTAACAGGACCAATTTTAAACTGATACTTCATCACAGCTATTTTGTTTTCTTCCTCCCTATTTAGTCTCGGTAGTGAGGTGCCCACCTCCTCTATCCCTAACTTTACTAAGGCAACACCTAGCTTACCCACAGATTATACCCAACACTTGAGCAACCCCATCATGATCAACAGGGTCAGGGAGCTTAACTTACTTTTACCCATGGGATATGCCTCCTATGCCAAGTACAGTGCTTCCATGAATGCCAACGGTGTACAGACAGAATATCGAGTTGTTTATTTCGAACTACACCAATATCGAGTTTGAAATATCGAGGTACAAGAATATCGACAGCAAGTATATCGTAGCACAGAATATCGACAGTAAGGTAAGAAATATCGTTTTTTTTAATATCGAAGACACTAATATCGTTTGTAAAAATATCGTTGTTAATAATATCGATATTTATATTAGTGTTCTGTATTTTAGTATGTGTGTTAAAAGTATGTGATGTAATTTTTTGGTATAAGTGTAGTTTTTTTTTAATGTATGTCTTAAATTTGTAGCAGTAATTACTTTTATGAAAATTAATTTTTGTGTATTTTAGTTCTGTAGCATGTTGTGGGTTTATAGGGAATAGGGTGGGAAGTAATTTAATTATAATAAAGTAATTATTATTATTTTTTATTATTATTTAAAATAAATTTATTATTAATTAATTATTAATTGGTTATAAATTAATATTAATTAATTAATAGATAATTATATTAATTGTGTTATTTTTTTAGGAGTGGGTTGTGGGTTTATAAGGGAATAGGGTGGGATGCAATTTAATTTAAAAAAAATAATTATAAATTTTTATTTATTATTATTTAAAATTCATTTATTATTAATTAATTATTAATTGGTTATTAATTAATAATAATTAATTAAAATATAATTATATTAATTGTGTTATTTTTTTAGGAGCGGGTTGTGCGTTTATAGGGGAATAGGGTGGGAAGTAATTTAAATATAAAAAAGGTATATATTAATGTTTATTTATATAATACATTTATTATTAATTAATTTTTAATTGGTTATTAATTTTTATTAATTAATTGATAATTATATTAAATGTGTTTTTTTAGGAGCGGGTTGTGGGTTTCTAGGGGAATAGGGTGGGAAGTAATTTAATTATAATAAAGTAATTATTAATATTCATTTATTAGTATTTATAATTAATTTATTATTCATTAAATATTAATTGGTTATTTAATTATAATAATTATTTAATTGATAAGTATGTTAATTTTAACCCTCTGCTATCCAACACTTTCCCTACTGTTACATTCACTGGAGTGGGAACAGTAATTTTTACCCCTCCGCAATCCAACTCTTTCCCTACTGTTGCACTCACTGGAGTGGGAATAGTAATTTTTACCCCTCCGCTATCCAACACTTTTCCTACTGTTGCACTCTCTGGAGTGGGAATAGTAATTTTTAGCCCTACGCTATCCAACTCTTTCCCTACTCTTGCACTCTGTGGGGTGGGAATAGTAATTTGTACATCTCCGCTATCCAATATTTTCCCTACTGTTCCACTCACTGGAGTGGGAATAGTAATTTATACCCCTCCGCTATCCAACACTTTCCCTACTGTTGCACTCACTGGAGTGGGAATAGTAATTTTTTCCCCTCTGCAATCCAACACTTTCCCTACTGTTGCACTCACTGGAGTGGGAATAGTTATTTTTACCCCTCCGCTATCCAACACTTTCCCTACTGTTGCACTCTCTGGAGTGGGAATAGTAATTTTTACCCCTACGCTATCCAACTCTTTCCCTACTCTTGCACTCACTGGAGTGGGAATAGTAATTTTTTCCCCTCCGCTATACAAAACTTTCCCTAGTGTTGCACTCACTGGAGTGGGAATAGTAATTTTTACCCCTCTGCTATCCAACACTTTCCCTACTGTTGCACTCTCTGGAGTGGGAATAGTAATTTTTATCCCTTCGCTATCCAACACTTTCCCTACTGTTGCACTCACTGGAGTGGGAATAGTAATTTTTACCCCTACGCTATCCAACACTTTCCCTACTGTTGCACTCTCTGGAGTGGGAATAGTAATTTTTATCCCTTCGCTATCCAACACTTTCCCTACTGTTGCACTCACTGGAGTGGGAATAGTAATTTTTACCCCTACGCTATCCAACACTTTCCCTACTGTTGCACTCTCTGGAGTGGGAATAGTAATTTTTACCCTTACGCTATCCAACACTTTCCCTACTGTTGCACTCTGTGGAGTGGGAATAGTAATTTTATCCCCTCCGCTATCCAATATGTTCTCTACTGTTTTAGCTAATGTAGTGTAAAATGTATTTTAAAAAGATTTTTTTAAATTTAATATTTTATTTTGTTATATATGTTTTTTGTTTTTAATTTATATTATTGGTGTATGTGTATATATATGTATTTATAATTTTTAATATGTTTTTTAACAATTTATAAGTTATTAAAATAATTATTTATAAATATTTTTAAGTAAGTATATATATTATATTTTAGACATATATATGTTTAATTTATTTTTACATTATATGTATTAGTTATAATTTTAAACATTTTCTAATAGTATTAAGTATGTTTTTTAATTATATGTATTATTTACTTTATTTTACATAATTTTTTTAACATTAAAAAAACGATATTTTTAACAACGATATATTTTTTTCAATATTTTTGTACTTACCATTATGTAGATAGGACTTCGATATTCTGGACATCGATATTTTTGCAACAATATTTTTGTACCTCGATATTCTGACTGTCGATATTCTGTCAGTGATCCAAGGCCAACACCCAGCAGAGGCTACTGACAGCTGTCAGAATCCAGAACCACGCCCTCATCTCTCCACTGATAGATGGCTGAGCTGCTGTAGGGGCTACTGTGGGTTCCTGGAACCTCTCTTGCTGTTTAGAGTGGGGGCTGCCACATGCTGTGGCAGACACCTTTCTTCCACTCTCTCTTCTGTCAGTGCTAACTGTGACACTCTGCTGTTTGACAGCTGACTGACTGCTCAGGACTTCATTGTGTTCAGGTGAAGCCCCCCAGTGCCAACTTTGTTTTTCTCCCTTACTGACCAAATCATTAAAAGTCCACTGAATGCTGTCCAGATAGGTTCTTCTTGGTGGAGATGATGCAGGTGGAGCTCTTTTAACCTGTTGCTTTCAGGGAGTCCACTCCTTCAACTTTCAGAGCAAATCCTTTTTAGGCTGAAGACCAACGTGTGCAGCATGTGCCATTTTTATGAGTGCAGTCCTCTCTTGTGCAGTCCAAGGGTCCAGCAGGGCAGTCCTTCTTCTTCTTCTTGTAGTTTCCTGCAGGGATCTGAGCTGCGGGGCAGCTCTCCCATATTTATTCAGTGTACTTAGGTGACAATTTGGGGGGCACCCCTGACAAAGGGGTACAGAGCGCCACCCAGAAGTATGACAGCTTTGTCCAAGGTGTGGCATATTCTTGTCACAGAAGGCACTGTACTTTAAAATCTAAAATGGAGAAACTCTCTCCTGGAGATCAAGATCTGGCTTAGCCAACCCACTGGCATGTCTAAGGGGCTGATTACGATGGCGGGCGGACTTGATCCGCCCGCCATCGTAGCAGTGTTTGGGACCGTCCGCCATGCATGCAGCGGTCCCGCCTACCCGATTAGGATGGGACCGCCACCGCTGCGGTCAGATTCCGCACCGTTAACATTGCGGTGGTGGCTGCTGACAGCAGCACCGCTGCGATGTCGAAAAGAGCATGGTGTGCATTTCACTGCACTACGTGGCAGGCACTACACTGTGCCTCCCACATGGTGCAGTGAAATGCAGGGGGGTACCATGGGTACCCCCAGTGCACCCACACCTCCCCCTGACACAAGGGGGGCCCGCAAAGGACCCCTGAAACCAATCCCCGCCAGCCTTTCAATGGCGGTTCAACCGCCACGGAAAGGCTGGCTTCTGCCAGCATCGTAATTCGGTGGACGGAGCCTGCTAGGCTTCGCCACCATTGTAAGCATGCTGAACGCTCCGCCAGGTAATCGTAACGATTGCCTGTGGCGGTTCCATGGCAGACGGGCTTTGCCTCTGTCGCGGTCTGGATCCCACCGCCATCGTAATATGGCGGTCGGAGAATCACGGTCCGCAGGGCTGGCGGACCTCACCGCCGGCCCAGCGGTGGCGATCGTTCCGCCATCGTAATGAGCCCCAATCTTTCCTTAACACTCTCCTTCCAGCCCCTCTGCTAATTCGATTACTGGGGCTCCTGTCTGGCTTTGGGTGCAGGATGTTGGGGTGAGCCTGTGTCCTGTTCTAAGTATCTTACCCTCTTTAAAGACCAGTTTGGCTACTCCACCCCCATCCTGTCTTTTGCTCTGCAGCTGCAGATGTCCTCCCACCAAATGTCCTTTGTCTCTATGCAGGCCACTTCACACCTCATCAGATCAGTTTGGCTCAGCCTGTCAAAGGCTGGCCTTTCAAGAGAGGCTGCCCAAAGGCTGGATTTCAGCACATCAGAAACGCAAGTTCTATAAGTTATTTTCTGTAATAGTTATGATAAATCTAACATTGGCAGGCTGTTGGATTTATCATAAGTATTCTTTAAAGTATTTGAATTATGTTTTTAGCTCACTCCTGTCATTGGTTTTGCTTTATTAATGTATTCCCATGTTAGCCTATAGAGCTAATGTGCTACAATGGGGACACACGAAATTGGAAGCTTTTCACTCACCGGGGCATATAAAACATTTTTTAAATGTCCCTGCTTACTTTTAAATGGCACCCTACCTGGGGCGCCCAGGATAGTCCTTGGGTGTGAAGCATTTGTAAAAATAGGGTAGTTTAAGACTTTGGAAGTACCTTTAATACCAACGTCGAATTTGCATATTATTTTATTTTAAAGCAGCCTGCAAAGCAGAGCTGCCTTTAAAATGGCAGCAGACATCACAGCAGTGCACACTGAAGTTCATTAAAGCTACTTGGCCTCTAAACCTACATGCCCTACCATATACTTGGGGCTTACAGGTAGGTTGTCAGAAGCAATTGTAATTATACCTAATTACCATGTTCTTTTAATCAGAACACAGGCCCTGGGTCTAGTTAGCAGAGCCCAGCGCTCAATCAGAGTCAGAAAACCATCATCTGATAGTCGAAATGGGTGCAAAATGTGGGGGGAACCTGCAAACAGCCCTGGTTTCTCACAAATAGTCTGTACAAATGGCTAAGATTATGAGCATCTTGGAAGAGTGATTGCAGACTTCTTGATTCATTTGGAATGCTATCTCTGAGCTAATTAATTGGTCTTGTACAAAGAAAATTAATTAGTATTGCAATGGGGAGTAGCAGCTCAGTTCATACTCTACCTGGCATGGACTTGAGAGGCAGATGGTGATATTGGAGTGTGTCCCCAACTCTTGTTGATCTGTATCTGGCATAATGTGCCCTTGGTATTTATTCACATAGAAAGGCGCACATAGGCCACTCATAAAATCATCTATTAGTCTGCCATTGCTTCCTGTACACAGCCACAAGGGGCCCTCATTCCAGAACCAGCAATCAGGTGGGCTCTCAAGAAAATTCCCCTATTTTCAGATTTCCGATTTCACTCCCTTCAATGTAAACGTTATAACATTGTGAACAGTTTGGTAAGACAATAATAGGGGAGGTTAGAAATCCATATTGCTTTCGCAACTGCTTGGATATCAGATTGGTGGTTCCAGCCTGATACAGATTTCAATATTAATTTCCCTGATGGAAATAAAAACACCTTCATCATGCTAACTGCACTAAACTAAATGTGTTATAAAAATGAATGACTGGTAATGGTTAGGGTGGTTCTGTACTGCTAATTTCATATGGATAAAATGGTAATTCCCAGATATAAGATTATTATTGTGACATATAGATTGATGCATTAACATTAGGAATACCGATTTCCTAATTGTGATTCTCTCTGAATCGCTATTAGGAAATGGGTATACCGAATGTATGAAACTCTTTTGAGTTTAATTAGCAATTCCTAGTGCGTAGCAAATATACCTAACTCATGCATATTACTGAGGTAGATCGCAATTTGGGCCCCATTAGGAATCGCAGCCATCACAGAGATGGTGGCCTGCTGAGGTTAGTAGACCACTATTTTTGTGTTCGCTTTTTAATAAAGCTTTTTTTTAATGCTGTCCATTTCCTTAAAGGGGATGCATTTAAAAAGAAAGAAATTGGAAAATGAAACATTGCTGTTTCATTTTTAAAGAGTAGTCAGTGGTCCGTGGGACCCCTGCCTGCTCTTAAAAAATATTTGTTTTCCATTTTCAAAGGGGAAGGGATCCCCTCGGCACCCCTTCGTGTATGCCCATGGGTTACCACCACCGTAATTCGGTTGCAAAACATTCATACATCCCATTCAGATTCGGTATTTGGAAGGGACGCCCTAAATACCCCCCCTTCTAAATACCGAATCGCAAACGCAAATTGCAATTCAGTAAAGCAATTTGTATTTTGTGCATATGTAAAAGCATTTTTGAGGTCAGAAACAGCCTGATGGGAAACAGTCTCAACCACGAAGCATGAGCTATGCAGGGCTGAACCACGCAGGCGGAAGCACACACGTCTGAACCACAAATGTGCCTTAACCACGCATATTCGTGGTTAAGGCATATGCACGGTGTAGTTGCTGCTGCTGCCGGAAGCAAGAAGAGGAAGGATCGGGACGAGGAGTAGAGGTAAAACGGGTTTTGAGGGGGTGGGGGGTAGTTTGTAGGGGTTGTGGGGTAGTTTTCAGGGCTGGGAGGGGGGTCAGGGTAGTTTTCAGGGCTGGGGGGGCGGGAGTTTTAAGGCTCAGGGCAGGGGACAGGAAAGGGACAGTTTTCAGGTGGAGGGGGCAGTTGGAAAATTTAGGGCTCAGGGCAGGGGACGGTGGTGGGGTAGATTACTTGGGTTGAGGGTAGGTTCGGGGGCTGGAGGGTTGGGTAGATTATTTGGGTTGAGGGTAGTTTTGGGGGTTGGGGGGTCGTGGTAGTTTTTAGGACTGGGGTGGGGAGTTTTAGTGCTCAGGGCAGGGGACAGGAAAGGGGCAGTTTTAAGGCTGGGGGGGCAGTTGGGCTGGGGCAGGGGTAGGTGGGGTTAGGTTTTAAGGGGTGGGGGCTAGTTTTAGGGCTCAGGGAGGGGGCTGGGGTTGGAGTAGTTTTAAGGGGGCTGAGTTGTAGGGCTCAGGGTAGGGGACAGGATAGGGGCAGTTTTCAGGTCGAGGGGGCAGTTTGGCTGGGGTAGGCGGGAAGTAGGGATTTTAAGTTTAGGGTATCTTTAGGGTTTAGGGCAGAGGAGCAGGAGTGTGATCTTTACCACACATGCCCATTTACCAAACATGTCTTTACCATGAAATTGAATGGTAAATGCATGCGTGGTAAAGGCATGCGTGGTAAAGACGCGGTCGGGCTTTAGACCACGTGGTTAAGGCATGCGTTGTTAAGGCATGCGTTTTTCCATCACACAACCCAGCCCGATCGGCTGTTTCCGACCGCAAAAATGCTTTGTACATGTGGCCCAAGGAAACTCTCCCAGTCTGATTTTCTTCCCTCCATTCAATTTTTCTCAAAACATGACAGTGCATTTAAGCACCCTCTTCATGAAATTTGAGCAACCATGAACTTTCAAATTGCAAATATGGCTCATTCTTACCTGAACCATGCAGACAGCAGCTGAACAATCTTTTTCCGAAGCCCTTCCGCTTTGACGATATAATTAAAAATGTTCTCTTTTTACTCTCAACAGTGTAGACCTGTGTTTCATTTACAGTTTTCAGTAAAGATTTCCGTTTTTGAGAAAAGTACCCTTTAATTTTATCTTTACCAAAAGCAACTTGTAAAGTAAAAACAAATATTTTGGGGTTTCATTGTCATTTATCGGCCATCTGGTCTACGTCCTCATGATTTATGATCCCACAACAACCTCTCTTTATTAATATTGGAACATATTAAATATCTGCTCCTTATTTGTCTTCCATATATTACATATTTTACGGTGGTTTCAAACCCATATTTTACATGAATTATGCCATACTCATGAAATGTTTTATAATTTTAGCAGAAATTACATAAAACATTTTCCACAATACGAATGCTACTCTCAGCTTCATTTAATTGGCAACCGTTATTTAGTCTTTTAGCATAACCGTGTAATGACATAATAACATATCAATGCCCAATATTAATGACCATGGGCAATAGATGAGGAATAATGGCTCTGTGCTGATGAATGAAGAATGACGGATGATGGATGAGAAAGGATTGATGCGGGATAAGTAACGATAGCTAAGGAATGCTCGATGATGGATAAAGGATCATTCAAGAGGAAGCCAGATGAGGGATGTTGTATAAGTGAAGAGGGGTGAGGAATGATGGATAAAGTATGATAACTACAGGATGAAAAATACAAGCTGAATGTAAGAAATCCCTTTGTGGTTGATGGGGGTGGAATCCTCAGGCAACAACAACAATACTTGTCAAGGTGAACCACAAAAGACACTAAATTAACCTGTGCGTAACCCTTTGATGTCTTGGCAGAAATAAATCAGGTTTAACTTAAAGGAAAAGTGGGGTGTGTCCAGGACCAAGATGGTGCAGGTCGTTCACCTTGGAGCTCCATATGCCGATCCTCGCTCCAGCCCGACATCCTGACAGTGAGCGGCCACCAGAGATCGGCCCTGGGACACCGCTGGGGGACTTGGGGGCACACCACAACAGAAAGAGTGCTGTTGGGGACCGTCCTGGGGCTGAGAATGGAAGTGAGATGCCCCTTCCTCCAAGATGATGAAGGGGCGCTGAAGTGCCCTAAGAACGATGGGGCATATTTACATTCCCTGGCGCATCCCTGCATATCAGCAGGGATGCGCCAGGGAAAATGCGTCACGCAAGTTTACCCTTGCGCCACGTCCGATGCGCCGCATTTCAAATGCGGCGCATCGTGGCGCAAGGATAAGCAGATGCGTGACGCATCTGCCGGCGGAAAGTTGGCGCAGTGCTGAAGTTGTGTCGCAAGCGCGACGCAACTCCAGCACTGTTCCAACCTTCCCTATACCTAACATGGTGCGTCAATCCTTACGCCTGCTTGAAGCAGGCGTAAGGATTTGACGCACCAGCGTCGGAAAAGTCTTGTAGATTTCACTACGTCACTTTTCCGAGGCGTTCCTGCACCGGAACGCCCTCCCCTGCACCGGTACGCCCACATGAAACCTGACGCAGGTTTCATGTGGCGCAGGGGTTTACTACGTGACGCATCTCCCTAGATGCGTCACGTTGTAAATATAGCGCAACACGGCGCATGGTTTGCGTCGCCGCTGCGTCACATGCGTGACGCAACGGCGGCGCAAAAGTGGCGCAAGGGGCTTGTAAATATGCCCCGATGTGTCTTTGGGCCTGTCGAAGCAGCCTGACCCGGGTGGTGAGGAAACAGTCTGGATCCCCCGCCTGTGTTGGGACTTGATTTGTATATAACGGGGGAAGACAAGTAACCCTCTAAGCCTTGGGCAAATTAATGTAAACAAAATGAAAGTGGCCCATGAGGGATGAATTGTATATACTATTTCATCAACAATAGTTTCTTAATTACTATTGGAATATCAAAATAACTTTACCTGTTCATTCTAAAGATTGTATCAAAAACTACTCAAGATAGATGTAAATCCAGTTTTTTTATTTTTTCTTATTGCAAAATAGTGTCCATCTCTAACACATTAAATGATACAACAATATTCAATTATTACAAGAATTATACACTGTTTCCTCATGTTTTCTCAAAGAACACTGACGGCCCACATCTTTTTTTGTATGATGGGTCCGTCTTGTAGGTCCTCCACATATGTATCCAATTACCACCCAATCTAATGTCCAAGACCTATATGTTGTTATGCTTAGATTGGTGTTTTTTGTAACTATTTTTTTTGTATTTCTTGTGGACTCCTTTTAAGAAAAAGTCGACACATTTCGACCTGTTGAGTTTCTGGTCTCCTCAGGACTATACAAGGCAGGTGTTACCTTCAAATAAAAAATAAAATCAACAAATACCCTCTGTCACTATGGGTATCGCTGAGCACATACATGATAACACAGTTAATAATTAAGTGTGAGGATATCTACAGTGACAGTGAGGTGCCCAAAGCAAAAACTTGTTTCCTTTTCCATTAAAAACCATCCATCCTGTGAATAAAAAAAAGAAGACAGCCTCTCTCTTATGTGCCCCAAACATAGGTATCTGCATGGTTCTATATGTGGTAGCTCAGCTCGAAAGAAACGACCCGGTCACCGCATGCCTTTCGTGCATTCAAAAGGGAGAAGTCAGTCGTTCCCTTGTATGACCCATGTGATAGTCCCACTCGAATGAAACGAAGCTACCTGGTGACTGCATGCCTTTCATGCATTATGTCACAGAAATATATGCTTGAGGGCCCTCCCCTGGTTTAATGTGGGTTGGGGCTGGTTCGAATTCCACTTGGAATGATCTGGCGAAGACGTGTGAGTGATTACATATCGCTAAGAGCAAGGCAGCCACACAGATCCCTTTGATTCCTACCTGTACGGTCTATATTGGGCCGCCCCTAGATGAGCGCACTGCAGTCTATTGCTATCAGGAACAAAATCACCGCTAAAACTCTTCCAGTTTATCTGTAGAAAGAGGAATGCCAAAGAATAAATATATCGCACACCCCATTGCACCCATGCTTATAGGTGGTCAAATACTGTAAGATACAATTCATACCTAATCAGGTGACAGTCCAAGAAAAAGGTCCTGTCTTTTACTGGCCAAGGGACAGATACCAAGGACGAAGTCTTTCGATCAGTCGTCCATGTGGGTAGGCCCCTCTTTCTCAAAGATGCTCCCTTCTATTTAATGGATGCCTCTCAAACATGTCACTGTAAAGGCAAAAAAAAGTTTTCTTATTATTTATATCTCGTGCTTCCCATTTGTAGAAATGAACCATGCCTGTGGTGCTAAATTTGCTTACTGAGCAAATTGATTGCGATCTATCACCCTTCTAGCATAGGTGTGGGTATGTATGTCTGTGCCAATTCTCTCCCGTTTATGTGGCTTGTCCTACCCAAAGTGGATACCTTCTGTTCTAATCTCGTGATGGGGTGCAGATCAACTACACTGTAACTTTTGTTTGGTCATCTTAATGTTATCGCAGCTAAATGTTAGCGAAGATTCAAATTCCTGAGCATTAATTTGTAATAACTTCTGTTTTTTCCACAGGTCAGCTGTGTTGGGACTTAAGCCATGGCAGCTTTACCGTGCCCAAGGTATGGGATGGACCTGCCTCCCAGAGGACCCAGCCTAGGGAAGGTTAGGGCCTGGCAAGTGTGTGCACTTACCAGGTCGACATGGCAGTTAAAACTGTGGGCAGACACTGCAGTGGCAGGTCTGAAACACCTTTGAAAGGCTAATTGTGTTGGTGGCACAATCAGTGCTGCAGTCACACTAGGACACAGAGTATCACACTCGGCCAAGCAAGAGGAAGCAGCTGGAGCTGGAACAAAAAAAACGGCAATCCTGTGCCCACTTCTTTTCCTGATTGTGTAGGCCCCGCATGGACTTGGGAAA
The DNA here is from genome assembly GCA_963921515.1 of Calotriton arnoldi. Taxonomy (NCBI): domain Eukaryota; kingdom Metazoa; phylum Chordata; class Amphibia; order Caudata; family Salamandridae; genus Calotriton; species Calotriton arnoldi. The sequence goes on from CAWUFW010014085.1 coordinate 99,479, forward strand.
TCAGGAGTGCTCCTCCAAAGGCTGCACGTGGTGCCCCCTGATCCCCCCAGAGACTGATGCAACACACATAACCCAGCTTCCCTTGAGACAGAGGGGCAGGGCAATACTGGCGGGGACTGACAGCTTCCAGACGGAGCAAGACTGTCAGAGTGTGACTCTGACAGTGTATTGATGATGATTCGGGTAATCCATTCATCACACAATTCCTTTTCCATAGTTTCCTGGCCTTCCAATTCACTGAACCATTCTTTCGATTATTATATTTCAGGTGCCCCTCATTGTTAGGTCCTGTTGAGACCCCCTACTGGTTGTGGGGTCGAAACGCCGTTGACATACTTAAAACGAACCATTTTTCCCAGCTCTCACCAATGTTTCAGAAGGCTGTGAATAATTAATGTATACTCACCAAATGGTCGTTTTTGTATATCATGAAACCTTATTGTATGTCACAACTTGTCACTTTGATATGTAGATTCTAGGCTCACTTGGTACACCGAACACTTCCTCTTTGATTTTGCAACATTTTTTACATACACAGTATTGCATTTTATTCTCTGGGTTCTGTGATTCTGCTCTTTCAGTACATCTTTACCCATGATTATTGCCTTTGTGCTTAACTATTATCAAGTATTCCATTTATTGTCCACAGGTACCATTGTTACTAGTGTGACTGCAGCACTGATTGTGCCACCAACATAATCAGCCTTTCAAAGGTGTTTCAGACCTGCCACTGCAGTGTCTGCCCACAGTTTTAACTGCCATGTCGACCTGGTAAGTGCACCCACTTGCCAGGCCCTAACCTTCCCTCTTGCTACATGTAAATCACCCCTAAGGTAGGCCTAAAGGAGCCCCATGGGCAGGGTGCAGTGTATGTGAAATGTAGGACATTTAGCAGTGTGTTTTACATGTCCTGATAGTGAAATACTGTGCATTTCGTTTTTCACTATTGAAAGGCTGTATTTCCCAGAGGTGATCATTGGGGCTGCCTTGTAACATTTTACAAGTGTAACTTTCCATTGGAAAAAGATAGAGAAATGGAGTTTAGGTTCCCTGGGCTAAGAATTTAATAACACATATTTTAGTAAAGTTGGTTTTTAAATTGTGTGTTTGATAATGTCACTTTTAGAAAGTGGGCATTTTCTTGTTTAACCATCATGTGTGCCTCTGCATGTTTGTGTATTCACCATTTGGTTTTGGAGTGACAGGAGATGGGGATGTACATTCACTCTAGACAGTCACAGGAGGGTTGAGGTGTGTTCTGCCTTTCCTGGGTGACTCACAGCCAGGCTGAATAGACCTTTCTGCATTTTGAGTGGTGGGAGGAGTTTTCACTAGCACCTGAATAGGCTGTGTCTGCTCTGCACAATGCTGTATCTACCTCCTGTAGAACTGGTTTCTACTGAGCAAGAGGGACTTGCTGCCAAGAAGAAGAGCTGTAGAAGCTGTTAGGACACACTACCACTTTGCTGCGTGCTTTTCTGTGTTGGCCTGCAGTGGCTGCCTCTGTCTTGGGCAATAAAAGAACTGGACTGGACTTTCTACATCTTATTTTCCTGAGTTTCTCCAAGGGCTTGAGGTAGAGCTTGTTCCCTGTTCAAGAAGTCTCAGGAACAGCAAATACTTCAAGATCATCTGCTACCAGCACTGGGAACTGTGTGTTTTGTGCTGCAACAGAAGAAAAAGCAACTCGACACCGTCAACGACGTCGCTGCCAGCTCTGTGATGGCACAGCAGAGAGGTCTGCCAGCTTTGTACCACAACCCTGGTGTTACCGCTGAGACGCTGCTTGCACTGTGACCTGAGGGCACCGCACTTCGCACTGTTTCGCTTCACATCGTCTCCCTGGTGTCCCCAACAACGCCACTCAATGCCAACATCAACACCGCGGCCTGCACCATGGCCTGGGGGCACAGCTCGTAAGTTACTCGACATACCACCCCATCCCACAATGCAGCTTTGGCCCACTGACGCCGACACCTTCGACTTCAGATCATCTGCTGACGACAGCGCTTCAGCAATGACACCGGTGCTGCTTGCACCGTGACCTGCTAGCACCACGATGAGCACCGCCCACTTCACACCAGCGACCTGAGGGCACTGACCACCACACCACTCTACTTCACACCGCAGCCCTGATGCCTGCAGTGTGGCTCTCTTGACTTCAACCTCACGGAGTTTGATCTGCAACATGTGTGACTTCAAGGGCCTGACGACTCCTTCACCAACCTCCGGGACCAATGCCTACCGACGCCACCTCTTCGGAGCTCATCGCAAAGTCCATGACACCCTGCATTTCCAAAGTACTGTCCGCGGGTCTTCCCAACACCATAGCTGGCCCGCAACGCCATAGTCGGCCTGAACTGTTGGATTTGTTTGTTCACAATGCTGTGATAGCCCTGGATGGAGCTATCGACTTCAAGGAACAGTACTTTGAGGTTATTATTGCAATATTTGTATTTTGATTACTGTGTGTTAGATTTCCATCGTTTTTGTCTTGTTTTACACAGATAAATATTGTCTATTTTTCTAAAATCGGTGTGGTGTCCTTTTGTAGTGTTTTCACTGTATTACTGTGTGTTATGTGCAAATGCTTTACACATTGCCTCTGAGATAAGCCTGACTACTCGTGCCAAGCTACAAAGGGGATGAGCAGGGGTTATTTTAGAAGTGTTATTCCCCTTACCCTGATTAGAAGGAAGGGTCCCTACTTGGACAAGTTGCATACCTCAGCCAACTAGAGACTCCCATTTCTAACAGCAACAAAGTCCAGCTCTTCCCTGACTTCAAGCTCCAGGTCCAGAGCAAGCATAGCTCATTCTTTGAAGTAAAAGCCAGATTGTGACAGCTGTGTCTACCTCATGCACTCTTCTACCCAGTGAAACTCCAGTTAGTCAAGAACTCGGCACACTTCTTCAAGAACCTTGGAAAAGTCTGCCGGTGGCCGGAGCGAGAGGGGGTGGCAATAGAATGGGAGGGAGCCTGGTAGCCAGTCAGGTGGAGGAGGAGCAGGCGGAGATGGAATATTGTGAAAGATCCCACTTGACCTGTATTACTTCAATGATGGCTCACAGTGCCACGACCACTGGCTACTCCAAAAACAACAACATAAAATATGATGTATATGCTTTTATTTGTCCTTTCAAAGTGTTAATATATAATCCCCCATATCAAAAATCACTCTCCACTTCAAATACCACACAGATGCATTGACACTACAATCTCTCATTCAAACCCAGAGCCTGATACCACATTCACCTTCAATTTTGTTCAGAAAAGCTCTCCAATTTCTTTTATTGTTGTGAGCTTAACACTTTGATGTAAAGAATATGTGTATGTTAATGTGTAATATTATGTGGTTCTGTTTTGTACATATGTAATGTTGATAAAAATGTATAAAAAACTATAAAATTTGTCTGGCTAGCTAAAAATTAAGTTGAAAAATGAGATATGACAAATGAAAAATAAAAGCATATAAATTATATTTTATGCTGCTTTTTTGGAGCAGCTGGTGGTCAAGACATGGGCACTGAGAGCCATCTTTGAAGTAATACAGTTGAAGTGGGATCTTTCACATTATTCCCAGACCTAGAATAAATTGTCAGAGGGTACCTTTCCTATATATTGTGGAGCAGGCGGAGATGGCAAAGGCCCCCCTGGTTGTGGGTCGCCCCTCGTCTTCACAGGTGAGAACAGAGAGGGCAAGAGTGGTGGAAGCGGTGGCAACTATGCATATTTCTCTGTATTCTGCAACACTGACCAGCAGAGTCTTTCAGCTAAGCCTGGGCGGAGATCACGGATTCTGCTATGCGGAACTCCACGAAGTGCAAAAACAACGGTGCAGCACTACGCGGAGCTCCGCAAGCAGCGGAGTGTGTTGGTTAAATGCTGTTCGCAGTGGCTTTCAGTGCCAGGTGCTTGTCTGCACTGTGCATCAATCGTGAACGGCACCATGGACCTGCGCAAACGGGTGCTGCTTCCTTTCTGCCGCTCGAGTCGATTTTTGCTCGAGTGGCAGCTTTCTCAACGCGAGCGGTCGCGATCATATGTAACCACTCACAATCAGAAATCTGACCGCCTGCGTTGAGAAATCTCACCGGGAGGTTAATTTTCCACGCTCGCGCTCGCCAACTTAATGTTGACGAACGAGAGCGAGGGAAAAAACTCTGCTCCGCTATGCGGAGCGGAGTTTTTCGGAACTCCGCGTAATGCAGAGTGCAGAAATCTCCACAAGCTCCGCGAGCGGAGTTCACGACCCAGACTTACTTTCAGCACCAATCAGACTCGGAAATAGACTCCATCCTGGATCCCTTTGGAGTCGGCCCGTTGTGGCACCAATGACTGCTCATGGTTTCATCTGATACAGCCTTGCTGAAATAGGAGGGGTGGTTGGCCTGTTAAATACTTGATTATGTCAGGTACATGGATTATTGGAAGGGGAGCCAATGTACTTTTTTCTTATCAGTGTAAGCTGGCGGGGAGATTAGTGGGCATGGGCCGCCATTGGTAAGTTACAGGCACACCGCTATTGCTACCTTCCTAGAGGGTTGCTACAAATTGCTACTAGGTTACCTAACCATTCTGTTCAGTTTTACAGCTTTTTGGGGGGATTCAACAGACCTTTTTGCTTGGGGATAAGTATGTTACTGCTTATAGAGTGGAAATATGTGAAGGAGAGAATTCACGGTTGTTTCGGGATTCTTGGATTACAGAGCAGAATTTCATGCAATGTGGCTGTTGGGGCCACTGATGAGAGGGGATGTGAAATAAAACAGACACATGAGCCAGGGCCACATGGTGGGGGTGACCCTGACAGACTTAAAATTCTGTCTTAGAATGTAAACAGCCTCAGGAGCAAGATTAAAAGAGGGGTGGTAGTTCAGTACATAAAATGTCTTGCCCCTGACTTGGCATTTTTACAAGAGACACACCTCCTAGGTAGTGGTTGAAAATTTCTGGGTCGAGGCCGCTATGTCTCATTGGGCCATGCAGGATACATGAGGGACTCACGGGAGGAGGGTTGCAATTCTGGTAAGAAAGACCCCCCCTTCTGGGTCACAAGAGAATGAGTGGACACTGATGGGATGGTATTAGGGATTCAGCTGGACTAGGACATACAAATTTATACGTTTATAAATGTCTATGCCCCACCTCTGCTACAGTAGGCAGAGCTGGATAAGGTAGGCCCCATACTGTTGGAAGTGGACAACAATATTCCTCTGGTGGGAGGTGAGTGGTATGACGTATTGCTCCTGGACATGGACAGGTTGCAACCGGGCACTCGCTTAGTAAAATTTAGCCGGGTGCTGGGGCACTTCGACGTTTGAAGGTTGGTACACCCCACAGTCGTAGCCTACTTTTTCTGCTCAGGGGCTAATGGGACATTCTCAAGGCTAGACTTCCTGTTCATTCTGACGGTGCTCATGCTGTCGATCGAGGAAACAGATTACATGGCAAGGGGAATCTCAAATCATTCATGACTACTAGTTACTCTGGGGGCCATAAGGCAAATGTCCAGCCCTCTCTGGTGCCTTAACGCCTGGGAGCTGCAGGACCCAGCCACGGTGAATCAGATTTGGGCAAGCTTGAACATATACTTTGAGGAAAATAAAGAGTCAGGGGACCCTCCCTGGTGATAAGGGACCCTTGAGCTGGAGTAACAAGAGCGGCTCTTGGAGCGCCATCTGGCGTGCCACCAGGAGGAGGGGACACATCAACTACTGGAGACAACCAAAACAGAGTACTGCAACACAGCTTAGGAGGTGGACCATCGCCAATATCTTTCAGTACGGCACAGGATCTATGAAGAAGGGGCAAGGCCGGGCATCTGCTGACATGGCTGAGTCATAGAGTGGAGTAAGTCCGATGGGTGGGAATAATAATTACTAGTGCGGATGGCAAAATTACCCAGACAGAGGGGATTGTTCAGGAGCTTGTGCATTATTACCGGGTTCTCCATGCACACTGGCAGCATAGGGAGCAAGTACAGATTGAGGATTTCCTCAGAATGCTAGGACTCCCACAGCTGGGCAGAGGTGGAATCATTGGAAGGGGAACTTATGCTTGGGGAGCTTTTGGAGGGACTGAGGGCCATGAGCAGGGGTAAAAGTCCAGACCCCAATGGATTACCTGTGGAATTTTTCAAGCAGCTGGGGGGTCAGGTGGCCCCCACCACCTATCAATATTTGAAGACTGAAGTGCCAGGGGGCTGCTCTCTCTCGACCTACGAAACGCCCGGATAATGGTAATATACAAGTAAGGGAAGCTGAAGCATGCAGGCAGCTCCTATCTGCCAGTTTCCTTACTGAATGTCGAGACCAAGCTCCTGGCTACTATTTTGGTGTGCAGGTTGAATAGAGCGATAGCTACACTGATCCATCATGACCAAATGGGGTTTATATCATACCGCTCAAAGCAGCAGAACATTGTGCGCATTCATAACTGGCTAGATGCGGTGAAAGTGGTCCCTGCCCTGTGGCGGTCATTTCCATGGATGCAGAGAAGATATCTGATTTGATCCACTGGCCCTAACTCTTTGCTGTGCTGTGACAGTTCGGCTCTGGCCCTTGATTCTGTAGCTGGGTGGCCTTATTGTATGCAGAACCCATGATGTTAGTGAGGCTGAATGAGGTGACCATAACCTCATTTCCAGTGGGGCAACATACCATGCAGGGCTATCCACTTTCCCCTCTATTGTTCGCTTTGTGCATTGAACCTTTGTTTGGCCTGCTGTATCTGGGCACCGGAAGTGAGAGGCCGCCCAGAACTGGGGCAGACTGAGAGGATCTTTTGTATGTGGACGATGTCCTGCTGTACATCCCAAGGTCTGAGGTGTCCTTAGACCCCAGGCTGGGCAGGGTGGAGGAGTTTCCTGATTACATCGGTTACAGAGTGAGCTGGGACATGTCAGTCCTTTTCCAGAAGGGCCTGTGGGATCAAGACATAGTAATCCCTGCCTCCCTGCGGGAAACATCTCAGGGTTTCAGATACCTTTTATCTATGTCATGCAGAGCTCGAACACTTCTGGTAGGAAAATCTGGACCCACAGTTGGTGAACTTCCCAGAGGATGTAGCTAGATGGAGGAAACTCCCCCGAAGCACCTAGGTAGGGCCACCATTCTTTTGATGATCCCCCTCCCCAAACTGCCATATGTGCTACAGAACACGCCATTACCCATAGCCAAAAGCTTATTTGGCCATCTAGACAGCGAGGTCTAATGATTTTTGTGGGATGCAGGGAGCCCCCGGATTGCTTTACCAACTCTCAGTTGATCAGCGTAGGATGGGGGATTGCGCTCCAGCACTTTAGGGCATATTATTGGGCTTCAAAGCAGCAGGTGATAAACTACTGGGTGTGTGCCCCTGGGGAGGACCCAGGTGTGTGCCTGGACAGGTGCTCCATGACAGAGCTCTCATGGGGGTACATTGTGTATGACCGGAAGGGTCGTTCATGCCTCATAATGCCGGTGCAGGTAACCTTGATAGCCTGGGATAAGGCCAAGTCCCAGGTGGGATGAAACGGAAAGCTAACTAGGGCCACACTGTTTTGGGTGGAGGAAATCTTCCCTGAAGTGAGCAAGCTGCAGGGCTTTGGGCAGTGGGAAACTAGCAGCATAGCTTGCATGGGAGATGTGTTGGTCAATGGAGAGGTCAAATCATTCACCTGTTTACAAGAAGAGTGCGGTCTCTCACACACGCAGTACTACAAATACACTCAACTTCAGCATGCTCTTCATGTAGATATGGTGATCTGGGCTTCCTTGTCAAATGTGTCCTGTCTGAAGACCAACCTTTTGACTGGACCCTTCAGGAAAAGGGCAATCTCGTTGATGTATGGGGTAATCACCAATAATAGCCCAGATGGCATTGGAGGCCTCTTGTGATGCTGGGAGTGAGAAATGGGAGGGATGGAGGATGTGGATTGGGAGGCAGCACTATTGCACCCACAGGAGGTGGCCATTAGGGGGTGTTTCCTCTTGACACAGCTTAAAATCTTGCACAGGGTCTACATAGCTTGTTACAGACTGCAGAAGTTACCACACCCCACCTGTCTGCGCTGTAGGACACATGTTGGGTCCTTCTACCATGCCGAATGAATGTGCTCGGATATACAGAAATACTGATCAACGGTATTAACAGAGCTGTAGGCCATACTAGAGGAAGATTTACCACTTAACCCCCAATTTGTGCTTTTGGGATTATCGGGGGACATAGTTTTTTCTCATAGAAAGTTATTGTTTTGCTCGCTGGGCTTGGTGGTGGCTAAGAGGGACTTGACATGAGTGTGGGGATATGGGAGGTCCCCTTCAAGGAAAAATTATCTGCGGGAATGGATGCTTGCATGGTAGTGGAAAAGGTAGTCTATGCTTTCAGGGGCTGTCCTAAGATTATGAGAAAATATGGGGTCGATGGGAGGGAGTTCTATGGCCTGTAGAGGAAGAGCTCTCAACTGATCCTCGACTGAGTGATGAGCGCGGCCCGCCTGCCATGGTTCAGAGTGCCTGGAAGCTGGCCAATACTGTTGTTGCCTCCCGCCACCCTGTACTTACTTCCTGGACATCATGAACTCTGATACACAGATCTCCCTATCCAATGTACGATGGCCCGACAGAGATTGTCTATCTAATGTTTTCAATGTAAGGTGGGTATGCTCTATTTCTAAGTTTATGCATAAAATGTTAATAAAATGATTCCAAAAAAAAAAACCCTTAGAGGCATAGTGTAAAGTATTTATGGAACACACAAATAGTAATAAAGTGAAAACACAACACAACAAAAATCCCCAATTTTTGTTTACAAAATCGAGTAAATATTAACAAATAAACTGACACCAACATGAATTAAATCCAATCAGTAGAACTGGAGTTACCAATATTTAAAATGTTAAGTAGGTATAGCACCCAAAAGCACAAAGCGCAACTCGTGGTCTTATTCTCATGCTTGATCAGGGGAAAGACACAAGTTCAGACTGACCGTGATATAGTGCAGGCCAGATGCAAGGATCAGGATAGCCAGCTGAAAATGTTACCTCCTCAAAGTCCAATGTGAAGATTTCCATTTGCGGTGCCGTAGGCCGTGAGGAGCAGTGAGAGTTCCTGGGTGGTCATCACTGTAGCGCGAAGTACAGAGCTTGCATTGCTGTTCATCGCTGGCGGACGCTGTAGCATGAATAGTCGGGTTCACTGAAGCGTCGAGTTGGTGGTCATGAAGACCTCAAAACTTCAGCATTCCTCTTTGTCTTGAAGAGGATTGCACTTTGATGCCAGCCAAGGGTCCAGGACCTGAGGAGATACCTGTTGGTGATCAGGAACTCACTCAAGCAAAGGCCAGCAGGACTCAGGCAGGTCCAGTTGCTGGGCAAGGAAGGTCCAGTGCAGCAGGTCAGCTGGGCAGTTGCAAGGAGGCCTCTGGAGCTTGTTGAGGTCCTATACTTTAGAACAGTAAGTCAGCCAACTGACCCTTGGAGTCTCTCAGGTAGCCTAGGGTCCCCTCCCACCATCAAAACTTAGATTGTTAGAAGAGGCTGCCTTAACAGTAGTTCTGGATCTCCTTAATTCCTCCTTGATCATGGGTGAGGTTCCTCGCAATTGGAAGCATGCCTTGGTATTCCCTCTGCTCAAGAAGAATGACCTTGACCCACAATGCTAGTCAAACTTTAGGCCAATTTCGCTTCTCTCTGATTTCTCCAACATTCTGGAAAAACATGTTAACACTCACCTCTCTTCCTTTGTTACTGCTCACAACCTGCTGCATCCATCCCAGTCTGGTTTTATGGCTGGCCACAGCACCGAATCTGCCCTACTTGGAGTCACAGAACTCCTGAGTCAAGAACATGACTCTGGTGGGACAGCCGCCCTTCTCCTCCTGGATTTAAGTGCAGCTTTCGATACGGTCTCACATTCCATTGTTTTGGATAGATTGGAGGCTTTAGGCATTGCTGGCATTGCCTTGAAGTGGTTATCTTCTTTTCTGAAAGATTGAACATTTCAGGTCTCACCAGCAAACAACACCTCCACGACCCTAACGCTGACCTTAAGGGTTCCTCAGAGATCTATATTGAGCCCTCTGCTTTTTAACATTTACCTACGTCCCTTGATGGAAATGATTGAAGAGTCTGGTCTCACCGTATTTTCGTATGCGGATGACTCTCAGATTATTTTCTCATTATCAGATTCTCAAAACAAAGATCCTTCCCCTCTCAGGCAAGACCTGCTCAACGTCGCCCTCTGGATGAACAGAAATGCCCTTAAACTCAATGGCAATAAAACCGAAGTCCTGATCCTGGGAAATAACCCAAGATTTGGGGAGTTAACCACTGGCTCGTCATACTGGGGCCTCTGAACTCGCCGGCTGATAAGGTTAAGAATCTCGTTTCATCATTGACAAGAATCTCTCCCTGAAACCGCAGGTCTCCAAGCTCACAGCCTCTTGCTTTTCCATTCTGAAATGGCTTAAGAAAATCCTTTGGCTGATCCCTCTAAGTCCCCAGAGAACAGTGCCTTGGTAACGTCCAGATTGTACTATGGGAATGTACTGTATCTGGGCGCTGATAAAGCCTTGATTCATCGCTTACAGGTCATCCAGAATGCGGCCACCCGCCTTTTTTTTCAGCTGCCGAGATATGCTTCCGTCTCTCCCCTGCTCCATAAATTGCACTGGCTGAAGGTTGATAAACGGATCAAATTCAAGGCCTTATGTTATATGTTTAGAACAAGACACGGTCTCGCCCCCTCTTATATCCAAGATCTGGTATCCCCGTATGTCCCTTCCCGATCGCTGAGATCAGCTAACCTCGCACTGTTTACCATGCCCAGGTTTTGTAGAGCCCGTATTAAAGGGCGCTCTTTCACCGTTTTAGGACCAAAACTCTGGAATTATTTTTCGGTAGCTCTCAGAAACTGTGACTCACTGCTCACTTTTCATGAGAACCTAAAAACCATGCTCTGACTGAGCCATTGCCACCTGTTAGTTCGCTGTGTCTCTTGCCACTGTCTGCCTCTAGCACCGGGAGACCCTTTTGGGTAGCTGTGCGCTCTATACATTTCTTAAATAAATAAATAAATAGGATAAAGGGAACAGGTCCAGTCTTCCTTCTCAGAGATCAGGGCAGGCCTCAAGCAGCATGAAAGTCCTCTGTGGGACACTGCAGACTTCAAGCAGCATGGCAGTCCTCTGGGGAACAGGGCAGGTCTCAAGCAGCATGGCAGTCCTTTGGGGAACAACATACTCCTTCCTTTTGAATTGTCCGCAGGTCCAGGAGTGTATTGAAGAGTGGCTCAGGCAGTCCAAAATATATACCTGATGCCGGACTTTGAAGTGGAGGGATTCTCAATAATACCCCTACATCTGGTTCTGGAATGTTCTACCCTTCCCCTGTCAAGGCTCCAAGAAGCCTGGGGTTACAAAAGAACAGTGTCAGGTTATTTTATGTGTGTTGTAGGAAAGCCCTTTGAAGTGGTGCTGAATACAGCTGTACCCACAGCCATTCTGACAATATGGCCCATCTTGCCTACAGCCAGTCCCCTTTTGTATCACTGCCTGAGAGGAATACACAAACCCCAACAGCAGAGTAATTCACTGTCATGTGACCCAGGACACTGGCAGATGTCATAAATGGTTAGGATATGAAAATGCTAACCTTCTAGAAGGGGCATCTTTAGAATTGCAACGTAAAATCTGAGTTTACCATTAATGAAGATTTAAAATTACAATTCACTCGAGTGAAAACACTATATTTCTATGTGTTCCCAGTCAAAAGGTATCACTTATTAAATATAATATGGTAACCCCATGTTAGTCACAGGAACAGATAGGCCTTACAGTAGTGAAAAATGACTTTAGGAGTTTTTCACCACTTGAACATGTAAAACTTAAACCCACATGTCCTATTTTTTAAATACAAAGCACCCAGTCCTGTACGCCAGTAAGGCCTACCATAAGGGCAGCTTACATTTATTAAAAGAGTAGCTTTAGGCCTGTTAAAAGTTTTATTATGCCAGGTCAAAACGGCAGTTTAAAACTGCACTGCAGGCTGCAGTGGCAGGCGTGAGACAAGTTTTAAAGTGCTACTTCAGTGGGTAGCACAATGAGTCCTGCAGGCCCATTAGTAGCAACTAAATGTGCCGGTCAGGTTTAGGTCAATTCTACCATGTTTAAGAAAGAGAGCACAAGCACATTAGCACTGGTTTAGCAGTGGTAAAGGGCACAGAGTCCTAATGTCAACAAAACAAATTCATTCAGAAAAGAGGAGGGGTGAAGGCAAAATGTTTGAAGATGACTGTGCAGAGAGGAGAGGGTCCAACAAAGAGGAATAGGGAACGAAGGATGATGGAGAGGTATGAAGAATATATAAAGATGGATGATGGGGAGGGATGATGAATGATGAATGAGGGATTGTAGATGAGGTATAATGGATGATGGATGAGGAAATATGGATGATGGATAAAGGATAATGAATGAGGGATTAGAAATGAGGGATGAGGAATGGGGAATGCTGATTGGTGGTTGATGAATGAGGGATGAGAAATGGTGATTTTGGGATGATGGATAAAAAATGAGGAGTGAGAATCAAAGGAGGAGGTATGTGTATGGAAAATGATGGATGAGGGATAAGGGAAGTTAGGTGAGGGAAGTTTGGTTATTGATGATGGATGAGGAGTGTGGAATTATTGATGAGAGATGAGGATGTCCTAAATTTGATGCTGTACATTAGATGCTTCATACATTTTTAAAATTATTTAGTTGTCTATATTCTCTAACTTTGCACAACAGCAAATATCTTTGGACTATAATCATGAGCAGACTCTCCTTGTTTCATATCGTGTAAGCAGCAATAATGATGAAAATAAATTGACTCTATTTGCCTTACATGGTAAAAGATTAATTATAGTTCATGAGAACCATACATAGCAGTGTAACAATTCTTGATAAATATTTACTCGTATTCATTGTGTTTTTAGAAGTATAATACATTTTCAGACAGAGCCAGAAAAGCATTGTGCTTGCCATATGCTGATGCCAGGTTTACAAATGACTACCAGACAGAAATGAAATTTTAAAATAATTGGCCACTCAAACTTCTTGGAAAGGCAAGGTTCTCATCTTTCTATAACGAATTATGTGAAAGGTGGATAAATTGCATATTCTGACCACGTAAAAGTAAATAAACATGTTAGAAACACAATGACGAGAATAGGTTTCTAAGGCAATGAAACGATTACCATTCTCACTGATCCAGAACATGTAATTAGTTTTATTGATTTAAAACAGGAATCCTTAAGTAAGAGTTACACGTATCAGGAACATAATAATGAGGCCAGTTGAGTTATGCAGATAGATCATGCAACTTAATGGGTATGGTATTCTAAAGTGAAAGAAATGAAGTATTATCAGAAGAATTGCACATGGATTGCACATGGATATATACATAATTTATGTGTTTTTCCATAAATTATTCTGTTAAAATAATATTAAAATCTAAATACAAATGAAATGCCTGTATGCCCCACACAATCTCCATTACACCTGTCAAATACCAGAGGAAGCTGAGGCGGTAGAATTGCACCTCATTTAAAGCCCAGGTGCCAATTCAGATGGAAGGTTTCATGAGATTCTGCTTTTTAAAGAATGAGGCTAAAAGCTAATACCACCCCAGTGGATTGGTGACTTGCACATTCCAGAAACTACTGTCTGTAGGTGAATAACTTTACTACAAGCAGAGAATAATAGGTGCTTTAGAAATGCTCTAACAGCTTGGTAGAGGTTTTACTTTCAGATTACGGTTTGTTCTGTGGAGGTAAAATATGCAGCTATGCGCCTGATTTAGAGTTTGGCAGATACGATACACAAACGTAAGGGTAGCCCATCTGTCTGTTGCAAGCGCCATAGGATATTATGCACTGATGTATTAATATGGCGGGCGGGGTATCTGTCACAATTGCAACAGAGTACCACATCCACCAAACTTTAAAACAGGCCCTCTATCTCCATCAGAGGTGTGAGATAGACACCTGCAGCTCCTGTGGCGCAGGTTGTCCTCAGCCAATAATGGAGCTCCATTTCGACCAAAGGCATAAGAGCATTAGTGAGATGTAGGAGTGTCAGGGGCCCCTCATCACATTCTGAAGGTGAGGGGGGGCATTATTTTGCATTATGCCACTGGACTTCATATGACACTATTATTGCTATGAATGGTTGTGCAGATTTTCTTAAGGTATTTCTCTATATAAGGTCTCCATATAGTGTATTGTATTTTAAATAGTAATTAGTGGCATTTCAGATTATTACAAGACTTATATTATAGATGGCAATACAACCAATAGGAAAAAGCCATTCTAGTAGTCATGAGGCACTGCAGATATTGAAAGAGCTTAAAGAGTCAACACTTTCAAGTAAAAAAACTATAACAATACCAGCTGATAACCCATTGTATATATAAAAGTAGAGAAATAGCAGTGAGGGCCAGAAAAATAAACGGCAGCCACAAAGGAAAAACTGTGAAATTCAGGAAGCAGGGAGACTCCACCTATCAATTTCTGTCAGGAAAATAATGAATTGTAAACCTGGCCTTCTGCGCCTAAGGAGTCCATTAGAAGTGAGTTAGGGGCATTTTTACGAGAATTGTGGCACAGGGCAGTGTAACAAGTTACCTTGCTGCGCTGCCCTGCATCACAAGGAAAGGGCAGGAATGTGCTGTATTTATCTAATACGGTGCATTACTGTCCTTTCCCCCTGCGCTGCCACCATTTCAGCAGCCTAACGTCAATGCAGGCACCCTTGCACCATCGTGCAAGTGTGTCTGTGTTGTAGGCAGGATTCTTTCACAAAAACAATCCATAGCGGTGTTTTCCTCTTTCTATGTGTGCTGCCATTCAAAACAATGCAAAGTGGCTTTGCGTGGCTTCATAAACGTGACTTAAAGCTTTGCGTCGTGCATATACCACGTTGTGGGGTGCAAGCATGATGCAAAGCTCTCATAAATATGCTCCTTAGACTTCGGCTCAGAATCCACCCACCCTCATCTGAATTACAGATACCGTAGGCCTTGGTAATTCCGGAGGATGCAAGTACTACTGATGTTGGCTTCATGTGCAGATTACTTAACGGTATTCTTTATTACTCCTATTACTCTTTCTCGTCCCACCGCTTACATACCACTCTTTCTCCCTGAATCTGGAACTTGAAAGCCAGGTCTTGGTGAAGACATGATGAGAAAAGGGTGCCTTGCCTCTTTACGGATCCAGATAGGATGGTGTGACTGGTGGGAAGAACAGCAGATATGGGGTAGTGAGTTGTTGCAGTGTAGCTAAGTCAAATGGTGCCCCAGGGAGGTGGGCACATCACACTTAGGGTCTCCTTTGAAGCTTGGAGGAAATTAAAATCCTCCAGTTTCTAGAGGAAACTCTGAAGACGGAGTAGATTCCGGCAGCTGAGTTTTCTCCAGAGTAACATCCTTATGAAGAAGAAATTTCAACTGGTGGATTGCACGCAGTGTGCAGATCAGCAACAACAGAGACAGTGCAATCAGAATTAAAGCATGGTGTGGGGGAAATCCACAAGCAAATTGCAGATAGAGTCTGCTACTTAGAGTACAGAGTTGAAAACCTTGAGGAAAGGTCCCCTAATAACAACATCAGAATCAGGGGTAAGCCAGAATGATAAGAAGGAGAAAGGGCCAGGGGATACAAAGCATCTTTCTGGTCGTAAACGGCCCAATTCACAGAATCGGGTTGTTTGTGGCTGGAAAAATACTTTTTCTAATGTACAATATGCAAAATGCTATTCGGTAACTTGTTACCGAATTGCAATTATCATTTGTGATTCAGTATTTGTAAGGGACGTGCTTTGGGCGTCCCTTCCAAATATCGAATTGCTATTGTATGTATTACTGTTTTGCGACAGAATTCTGGTCGCAAAACAGTGATACTTTACCACCATTTTAAAAGTGGTGGTAACCCACTCGCAACTGGGAAGGAGTGCCCCCGAGACCCCTTCGCCTTTGAGAATGTTGAAAAAAAAGTTTTATAGAGTGAGCAGTGCCTACTCTTAAAAAAATTAAACTTCAAAGTATAATTTTTTCATTGTAAACACATCCCATTCCTTTAAGGAAAATGTGCTGCATTTAAAAAAAAAAAAGATGCTTTATTAAAAAGCAATCTCAGGCTTGGTGTCTGCTGACCTCAGCAGGCCACCATCCCTGTGGTGGCTGCAATTCCTAATGGGTCGCAAATTGTGACCTACAAAATTAATATTCATGAGGTAGACTTATTTGCAACCCACAAGGAATGGCTATTGAAACTCAAAAGAGTTTCATACATTGGGAGTAGCAATTTCCTAATTGTGATTTGCAGGAAATCGCTATTAGGACATCACTATTCCTATCTTCATACATCTGGCCCTTAGAGCAGGACTGTGCCTCAAAAAGTGACTGAGTAAGTTAATGAAGCTATGCGACCTCCTGAAATTCTTCTCAGTCGAGGGGGACCACCTTGTTCTGTTACCCCTGCCCCCATCAGGACCGGAGTACCTCAAAGACCAGCCAGACTTCCAACCTATCAAGACCATGACATCATTCTATAGAAAGTACGACAGACGTGTTGCCTTCATTGTTGGAAATGCTTGTGTATTGATATTGCCAGACCACACCAATGCACTACAACTACAGCATACATAGGGCCTGATATATAGTGTGGCGGATGGATTATTCCATCATAAATGTAAAGGATATCCCATCTACCATATTACAAATGCACTATATCCAATGGCACTTGTAATCCGGCGGCAGGACATCTGTCACGTTTGAGGTGGAGTAACCTGTCTGCAGACTCTAAATCAGGCCCTCAGACTCAAGAGGAAAAAAAGAAGCTTAGTGAATGCTGTTTTGGGCCAGAATTGAAGTGCTAATAGATGGTAGGACTTTCTTCTTCACAGATGCTTCGGCCATGAGGGACTGGCTGAAACTTTTTTTTTTTTATAAATCTTTTTATTGTAGATTGCCTGCAACATTATGCAAGTGGTACCAATATGGCTCGTAAGAATTTACTGTTAACAGCCTGCCCAAGTGTCAATAAAGAAGTTACTGCCACAACATCTGCTACCAATTAGAGTGCCTCGTCACATGCTAGATTCAATACCACACTGCTCAGGGCATTTTGTTGCATGCTAGATGTGACCATGTTAAGAAGAGAACCTGAGGGATAAGCTGTTGGGGAGGTCAGTAAGAAGTATGGTAGCTGAGTGTATTAGAGCTTAGCTGAGGCTGGAAATATCAAGGCAGTCGTGTAGTTTATTTTTCCTATTTGCTCACACTCCAGTAAAGCAGCGTGGTGCAGTGCTCATTGTCTCAAAAGTCTAAGTCATGCAAGTTTTGTTAAGCATGTGAGAGATTATGCTGGCAATCTAAGATGGCTGCTATTCAATCTGCACGCTCCAGTTCTTTATGCCTTCTATTGAGTCTTATAGAGAGAGGCAATTGTTCTCATGGAGCATTCCCAGTACTTTTGACTTGCTCCTGATCAAGGCACCAGTAAGAACCAGAACACCCTGAGCTAGGACTCTGTTGTGTCTCATATGAACTACCCTTAGTGTGGAGGGCTTTGGGGACCCTTGGGAAAAACGTAGAGTACACAGTATCTTAAATACTCTTGTTCTGTCTATGTCAGCTATTTTGCATACTTATTATTTGTGCTCAAATACATGTGGCATGGTGTTTGCTACTTATGCCTGCATTCTATCACCAGACAATAGGGGGCATATTTATAAAAGTAATGCAGCACAACAAGTTACCTTGTGGTGCTGCGTTACTAGGAAAGGGCAGGAATGCTCTGTTTTTATCCCAAGACTGTGCATTCCTGTCCTTTCCCCAGCACTGGTGCAGTGCATGTCAATGCAGGCACCCTGGTGCAAGTGCCTCTGTTGCACGCAGATTGATTTTGTGCAGGAACGGGCACCATCCTGCACACAAAAAAATCCCCTCAGGCATATTCGTCTATTTATGTGTGCTGCAAAATGCAGCACACATAGAAAAAGGAAGTAACGAGGAAAATAAAAATATTTCCCCTGTTACGCCTCCACTGGGAAGGTGTGTCATTTTGGTGCATTCCCAGCTCTACCAGTAATGATAAACCTGGGAATGCATCAAAATCTATGGGAGTTGGTGGGAACAGCCACGCAACACCCATGGAACAATGAGGCAGAGCAACACAATGCAGTGATTTGCACTGCGTTGCGTTACTCATGATTTATCAAGCCACTGAGGGCCACGCAACTTGAGAAATTGCATTTTGGGTTCTGTCATGCATGGACCACGTTTTATGGTGCAAACGCGATGTAAATCCCTTTGTAAATATGCCCCTAACTGCTTAGTGTTTCTCAGAGACTGGAGTTGTGTGTTCTGTGTATGGATATTGGTGCAACCCAGTGTTTCAGTTCCAACATTTCATCCCCCACCAAAGTCAGTTTTTCCACAGTTGTCTGTGTATACCAGTTGTGCCAAACATGTACTGTAACTGATTAGTGCAATGCTTTTTGTGATTTCCACAAGGTCTGACATTCAAGATCCTTGGAATGGTTCCTTGCTGGAATTAAAACATTACTATCCTGATTTGAGTGAGCCGGATTCCTTTTTCAGGTAGGAATTTTTCCCGGTAATTCATCAATGTGTTGTGGATTCTGGAAAGAGCAGTAGATTCCTTGTTTTCACATAGCAAAGAAAACACATAGGGCCTGATTACGAAATTTGGTGGTCCCGCCGCTGCACCACCAAACCTATGTGCAAACAACTTGCCACATTGCAAGTTTTCTTGTATCTGGCGAGCAGCTCTTTGGCGTACCAGGGCGCTGCCTATGAAATAGGCACCGCAATGGAAACGTCAAAGTCAGCACCTGCACGGCATGGACTGTTGCAGTCCATGCCATGAAGGTACTGGGGTGCATGGACACGGGGCACACCATGTGCCCCCTTGTATGCACCCCATGGCCCTGAGTTGACACTTTGTTTCCTCTCTGCCACTGTTTTCATGGAGGAACCGCCATGAAAACCGTGGCAGAGAGGAAACTCATAATATGCTTAGCAGGACTGCGGCAGGACTGCGGCGGTCCGGCCAAGCATATTGCGGACTCAAGACCGCTGTGCCATTGCCAGGGATCTCTGAGCCCTGGCGGTTGCGGTGGTCCCAGGACAGTCCTACTGCCCGAGTCATAATAGGGTGGTCGGAAGACCGCAGCGCCCCCGCGAGTCTGGCGGTCCATGGACTGCCAGACTTGTAATCAGCCCCAGATTGAATTCCTGTTTTATAATTGGAAAAAGAGAGCACCTATGAAGAGCCTTGAATGTTAGTAATAGGTCCCTTTTCTTCCACACTGTGGAGTCCTTGAATGTTATTGATAGTTCCGTTTTCTTTCACAGGGAGGTGCTGCCTTCTCCTAATGTTGACAAATCAATCTTTGTCACAACAGGGAACCAAACAAAGCTCCAGTGCAGCCAGAGTGGGAGATTTAAGTAGCTTGTCTCAGTTAGTTGGGAACTGGGGCACATAGTGAAAGTTAGTAGTAGGAGTCAGGCTCAGTGATTCTTTGTGTTTTTTCTTACAGATGAGGGCAAAAATGTAAATGTAATTTTAGTTTGTTGTTTGCTCATTACCCCTTTCCCTCAGGTCCCTCTCTCTGTTGCTGTCTCATAGAAATGTAGCAGTGACTGAGTGGCTACTAATGCTGTGATAGCAGGCTGAATCTATGATCTTAGTAGAGAGAAGAGTGTGTTCCAGTGTACAGATCTGACACTTATAGCCAGATTTCAGAAGTGAAACAGGGGGTTAGGAAATTATCTACTGGACAGATAATCATGATAGATCAGTGATTGAGGCACTTAAAGGATCCAGATCATTCTCAAAATCATGTGACTCATGGATGGTAGGATCTAATTCTTCAGGTAATGGCATAAATGTTCCCTCACTTAAAATGGCATCCTTATAGGAGTCGTCTGCCAGAAGTGGATAACGCACGACTACACTCAATCAGTGGATTCTTGGAAGATAAATGTGTTATTAGTATCGTAATTAATATAATTATTATGAATGTTATTATTATTACTATTAATAATATTATTTTATTTTATTATGGCATGCATGGTCACTCAAAGAAGCATAATGGTGCTAAGCACTCATACCGAGGAATCATGCCTCAGGGAAACCAACTGCCCATGTGTTAATAAAACAGGGAAAACCTGAGGATCTTCCTCTTCAGTAGACAGTTCATTTGTTGCCCAGAAATTTGTGAAAGAAAATTCCAGAGTTAGACTTTCGCATACGTTTTTATATTTGGAATTGTCCATTTTAGCCTGAGTATTTCTAAACTCGGACAATGGTGGACTCCTGTTAGGGTTACGCAGAAGTTCATCCACATTGTCTTCAAACAATTGACAGTTTATGTATAAAAAGGGAATTGTCCCAAAGGTGGATAGTAGGATTGGAGACTTATGGCGAACCAATAAGAATGTTGGAATCACATTAGGAATTACACCAATATATTGACTAAGGGCCTGATTGTGAGTCTGACGGTCCACGGACCACCAGACTAATGAGGGTGCGGCGGTGGCTGTCTTCTGACCGCCCTATTAAACTAGGGTGGTTGGACTGCCATTGCACCGCCAGGGATCAGAGATCCCTGGTGGTGGTGCGGCAGACTTGAAGCCACAATATTCTTGGCGGGACTGCTGTGGTCTTGAGAAGCATATTATGAGTTTCCTCTCTGCCACCGTTTTCATGGCGGTTCCTCCTCCAAGAAAACGGTGGCAGAGAGGAAACAAATGCCATGGGGTGCATGATGTGTCCCTTGTGTGCATGAACCCTAGTACCTGCACATAACGGACTGCACCTGTCCATGCTGTGCAGGTACTGCCTTTGATGTTCAAATTGTGGTCTGTGGGAACACCTAAGAACCACCCACCAGTGACTCAAAAAGTCAAAATCTGGTGGGAGGTGCGCACACTGATTTGGTGGTACGGCAACAGGTCGGTCCTGATCCCATACCGCCAAACTCATAAACAGGCCCTAAGAAATATTGCCTAACCATAATATTGTTGTCAAATAGCATGACTACAAAGGTATCATGGACGGAAATATTGAGTGCATATTTCTTGGGGTTGTTAGGTTTATTGGAATATAGGATGTGTGATGTGTTTTTATTTTGTATGTTAATCTTACTTAATCAGGTAATTTGTTCTTTTGGTTATGTTTATTTAAATGTTTCATAGTTTTTTTAATTAACAATGATGTTTTAATTTTGGATTGTTGGGTTGATTGGGGAACTGGGTGGGAAGTGTTTTTTATTTAGATTTTAATGGTAATTCAATTATGTGTTACCTATGTGTAATGCTTTACTTTGTAATTATATGTTTATTTTTCTTTAATAATGCATTATAGTCAAGGTCCAGATTGCATGGGTTATTAGGAAATAGGGTGTTTAGTATTTTTTTCAAATATATAATAATTAATGTAATTGATTTACATTTTATTTTTAAGACATCATTTAATTGTTATTTTTATGATTAAATTAAAATATTTTTTTAAATGATGTACTTAATTTTAGATTTGGATTGTGGGTTGCAATGGGGGATTGAATGGGTAGATTTACAAATCTAGATTAACTGATTAATGTTTTAATAACACTATTTGTTAGGATTCAATATTTGTTATTGTGTTTTAAAAATAACAGTGTAAAAAGACCTAGTGCAGCTCTCAAATGTCACAAAACAAACAAATTAAACAAGTTACGCCCATGTGGAAACACCCACTCACCCTAGCTTGGTCAGTGATATACCAAGTGTTTCCATTTGGGATGCACATCTTTTCCATTGCTGGGCACCTGCTTCCTTTATCTTCTTTGTCTAGTGTTGTTTTGGTTAGTATTTAGAATTTGCAAAGCCCTAATTGCCCTTCGGCATGCAAGGTTCTGCAATCCTTTCCAAAATAAGACAGTAACAATGTTAAATCCAGGGGGAAAGATTTTTCCTCACCATGTGTATGTGATTTTTCCATGGTTAGGATGTTCCAGAGTCAGTGGAACCATTCATGTTTATGTGGTGTAGGACTGATGCTCCATTTCAACAGGTTTGCTTGTTCCAATGACTGTAGCATAATGTTAATTAAGTGTGGAAGTCATTTGCATGCGGACCATGTATTTTTTGGAAAACCAACCCAAAAGTGTGCTCTCTGATTCATCTAGTATCTTGTAGGAACGTGCCTCTTTTTGCATGGTTAGCCCCCTTGTTTTGCCTGATGTCTGATGAAATTCTGAACTGTATGTGCACTGAACCCTGCTAACCAGGTTCCCAGTGCCAGATCCCCTTCCCAAAACACTGCACCATGATTGGCACACCTTCAGCTACCCCTGTAAGTCCCTAGTAAGTGGTACCCCTGGTACCTAGGGCAAGGGTACTGAAGAGGGCCCAGTGGGGCTGCAGTACTGGTTGTGCCACCCTAAGGCCCCCTCACTAAGGATATGCTCTCTGCCATTGCAGGCTGCGTGTCTGGGTGCAGGAAAATCCAAAGAGTCGACATTGCACATAGCCCTGTGTGCCATGCCAGCCACACACTGCATAAGATACAGGTAAGTCACCCCTACTGCAGGCCTTTAACCCTAAGGCAGGGTGCACTATATCCTATGTGTGGAGATTTCAGCATGAGCAGTTATGCCCCTAAAATGTCCAGTCCATTCTTTGGTGTTGTAAGTGAACAGGAAAGCCATAAAGAGTACATGGGCTGGATACTTGTTAACATGGGTTTCCTTGCTTCACTGATTTCTGAGATGTTTGGTACCAAACATCGTGTCTTAAGTCCTCACTGACACCAGTGTTGGATTTATTAATAAATTCACACATGAGACACTTTTAGAGGATGCCCTGAAATGTAACTAAACACTGGTAGGGTCTCTAGCTGGTTTTCACCAGCCTGCCACCGTCAGACATGTTTCTGACGTCAATGGATTTGAGAGCCAGCACTCTCAGAGGGCAGAAACAATACCTGCTCTGGGCAGGGCAGTTTCACATCTCCTCCAGGACAGGATGGCCTTCCCAGGCAGGAATCTTCAAAGGCAATGCTGCCTTTGAAATCCTACCCCGGAACCCCCAGATAGTGGGGGAGGCCAAGCTCTCTTTCCAGCTCCACTTAGTGTGGGAAGAAAGGTGGGAAAATTAGTTAGATGAGAAGGACGGTCCACTCTCAGCCTGCACCAGTCCTAGGTCGAGGCAGGCGAGGCGAACCCCTCTCCTGAAATTCCACCATGTTGAGATGGTGGGAAAACCTCCAATTAGGTCAAGGGTAGTGCCTCTTCCCACAGGAAGTAGTCACTAAAGGGTGTAGATAGCCTATTGGCTATTACCTGGCTCTCCTTGTAACACCCCTATATTCAGTATTTTGGTGGCTTCCCAAGACCTGAACCTCAGATTCGTCAGACCAAAGAAGATCAGGACAAAAGAAGATCTGCTACGTGAGAACATTAGCCCTGCTGCAGAATGAAAAGGTGGCAAACCCTGCCAGCTGCAAGAAGGACTTGACAATCACTGCTGCTGTGTTGTCCTGAGACCTGAAAGGACTCCATGAGTCCCAGAGCCCCTCCAGCCTTCATGAAATTGCAAAGAAGCTCACTTAGAGTGAAGGTATCACTCCCCTGCACACCACAGGCACTTATCCCATGACGTCCGGTTTGTCCACCTGCTGCTTCTTCATGACCTTGATGCAGTAACAAAGCAATAAGAGGTACAGCAGCACTGGAGGGCCTTATCCACCAAGTTTAAAGGCACCAGCTCCTACCGGAGCTGCAGCATACCAATACCCAGAGTACTGGACCCCCAATGGGAAAAACCAAGAAGAAACATTGACACCAGACTTCCAAAGCATCAGAAGCAAGCACCCATTGAGGGACATTGAGAAACCCAAGACCTATTTCCTGAGTGGTCCAGCTGTCCCGAGATCGCCTCTCTGAATAGCCTGCTCCCGACCACAAGGACCTCAAGGATGTACAATGCCCGGCTAACCTGTTTGCGCTGCACTCAGCCCCACCAGCCCCGGTACTGACCAACCAGCTCTGCTCCCATGGTCCCCAGGCCCTTGGGAACTTCTCCCTCCAAGGAGACCCACCGAACTTACCTGTAAGTCCAACCGTGCAGTGCATTTTCAAGTGGCCTCTTCTTCTTTGCGACCACATTCTAAGACCCTCAGCACTCTGCTCCCGCCCGATCTGGTATGCTTCCGAACTTTGGACCTGGTTCCGACATTGACCTAAAGCGAGAAGGTGAACTTCCTAAAAGCATTGCCTGATTTTATGTACAATTTTCTATTTTCTTCCAATTGATTCCAATAGAGTGTTATTGCGCACATATGTGATACATTTTCCGAAATCTTTAAAAATCGTAACTTGAAAAGTACTTACCTTAGAACTGTGTTCTTGGTCTCTAAAATACATAAAATTAGTCTTTATTTTTACAAATTGGTCTCAAATTTATTCTTGAGTGTGTGGCTCATTTATTGCCTCTATGTGTGACAACAAATGCTTGGCACTACCCTCTGATAAGCCTAACTGCTCACCCACACTACCACAAAAAGAGCATTCAAATGATCTACTTTTACCTATACATACCTAGTGGGGAATCACTGGACTCTCTGCTCAGTGTACTTCATTTGAGTGCACTATAGAGAGAGTCAGCTTTCTATATATCTGCACACTCATCTCCTCCTTGATGATATTTAGGACTTGAATCCAGAAGACCAAATGTTCTCACAGCCTCAAATCACATGTTTAGTTGTCTTCCTCCCTCCACATTCTCTGTAACACCTGTCTTTTTTTGGCTGAATCTATTTTGTATAGATGTGTGGGTGTTAGGTGCTACCTATATTTGAGCTTATTATCACCTTAATGCCTTGTGGATTTGTTAAAACTTTACTAGAGATTTTCCTAATAATGTTTTATGGGTCTTCTGTGACTTTCTTATTCAGTTCTTCATCCCATGTAGACTAAATTCTTAGGTTTTCCAATGATACTGCTTTTTAGTGCAGATTATAGATTTTAGGAATCAGGTGCCTTTCATCTGAGGTCTTTTGGAGCGGTTCATGGGCATGTGGCTGCTGCTTTTACCTCCAGATTTATTAGCCATTGTTATACCTAAATGTGTCTATAATGTTGTGATTTCTGTAGACCATATTGCTTCTGCACCACTTGAAATGTTTTAATAATTCACTTGAGGAACATGACGCTCAACTTATTACAACTAGCTTCCTACCAGATGTCATAAGCTTCTCTGTTAAATGCTGGGGTAATGGCTTGGTTCCCCAGTATCAGAGTAAATGATGCTGATAGGCATGTGAGGCACATCTGAAAACTTACCAGGTCCCAAACTCTCACGATTGCTTTCGTGATTGGCGAGAGAAACATGATAGTGAGTCTGTCTCTAGAACTGAGCCATGCTGCTTTTCAAAATGGTGTTCCCGGCAGTGTGTGATCAGAGAAGCACCATTGTCTTTCAGTTGCTGCTTTAGATGATTCTAGGAGGTTTCAGAGGTGTACTGCCTGATAATAACAGGTTATACTCAGTATACTCAGTCCACCCCTGTTTCATTTAGTGCAAGTCTGATTTCATTGGGGTCTTTGCCTTTTCCAACCTCCAATATACATGTCGCATATATGTTAAAGCTGGATCAAAAATTGAGTGTGAATAGTTAGGGGCAAGAAGTGAAAAAAGAGGAGCTGGGGCAATATGTTCATTTCCACGCTGGCTGTTCAGCTCAGCCATGTCAATGTTAGATTATGCCATCATTGAGTATCTGCTCTAATCTCTGTTAACAGTGGGTGAAAGTTGGCTAAGAGGTTCTCGGTGATTGTTGTGGCTAAGTAAACTACTAGGAGTTTTATAGTACCAGCACTCGTTTTAAATAGGGAATGTGTCTGCATCCAGCTTGGAATCTCTGGTGAGATGTTGATTGAAAAAGCCTCAGATCTGCTAAGGTTTATTTTTAAGCCTGTTACCTTACTAAATTATTGCAGAATATTAGCGAATATCGGCAAGGATTCTTTGAGGTTAGTTGTTGATATTAGAATGTTCACTGCAAAATGGGAAATCTTAAACTCATCTATACCCAATTTCACCCAACTAATACATTTCTAGATGGAAAGTGGGCAGCAATGATGGTGAAAAATGAACCCCGCTTGATCTAGATGAATAATCTGTGGAATCTAAATCTCTAGTATTTTTGCTAATACTTTTGTGACTATTTTAGTGTTTACATTTTGAACTGATTTAGAGTCACATTCCAACAGATTTTTACTCTGTTTCTATAAAACTCTGATTCTCGCATCAGCCATGGACTGGGACACTGCACCTTTGTCAGTTATTGAACTTAACAACCTTGGAAAGATGGGCAACAGAGTGAACCAATACTCTTTATAGAAAGCATTGTAGCCAAGACCTGGAACGAGCTACCGGCAGACATCAGACACGCCCCCACCCTGAACACCTTCAGGAAGACCCTCAAGACCTGGCTCTTCGGCTAAACAGACCTGCGGACCCCCCCCCTCAGCGCCTTGAGACCCTCACGGGTGAGTAGCGCGCTTACAATTCCCTGATTGATTGATTGAAAGCATGAGGGAAGTTATGGGGAATCACAGAGGAAAGAGATCTCAATGATTTGATCGTCTGTAATATCTCCTCTAAATGAATCAGTTGTTTGAGGGCCTCACTTTGTTTTTCTGATATTTGATTGAGTATTATGTCCTGTAAAAAAATCTGTTTAAGTGCTGGGGTCATTTGATTCTAATAAACATACATTTTTGGGAGAATTCTCTAAAAATCTCGGGGCAGATTTACAAGCCCCTTGCGCCACTTTTGCGTCATTTTTAACATGGGAAAAGTGAAGCAAAAGTGGCGCAAGGGCCTTGTAAATCTCCCCCCTCATGTTTATCTTGTTCTTGAGTCCTTACTGTACTCCTATTGTCTATGATGGATTTCTGAGCTTCTTTAACTTTCAATTTTGCTGCTAACATTCCCCTCCTTGCTAAAGTGTATTCTACTTTATTTTGAATTAAGATCTAAAATTAGCCACATAATACTTTGTGCCATATTTTCTGTGTCAATGTGGTCTTGTGTTGAAGTTCTAGGACTAGATTCTAGATCTAGTGGTGTCTAACTACTCTTACATTTCTCAACCTTACCACTTCTGCTATGCATATCCTTCTGATGACCACTTTTATTGAATCCCAGACCATTAGTAGGGGGCAGTCATCTGTATCATTAATATATGTAAATTTCTTCATTTGTGAAGTAATATTTTGTTTGGCTACTGCTCTTTATGTAAAAATTCACTGAGTCTCAAGGAGGGGGTCTCTTTTTATACCTCTGTCAGCCCATTACATTTTTCCTATTACTGGGCCCTATTCCAATAATATAATCACTACCTGTTCCACCTCTTTTATAGTGGAGTCAAGGGAGTGCACTATGAGGATCATGTTTATTCTTGAATAGGATGTATGAGCAGCTGGAACATGGGAGTAGCCCCTGGTTCAAGGGTGTATCCCTCTTCATGCATCTATTAGCCTTATGTGTGAGATCAAATCCAGGCCCTCTTTTGATAAAACTGTAGTTCCTCTGCCACTCATGTTTGATCTATCTAGCTGGGAGTCTAGCATTATGTTTCATTCTCTTCTTAGTATCAGACAGTTCTGTGCTAAGGACAGTAATTTCTGAATCATGTGCTTTTGAAAGCCCTTCTGGCCTTTATTCGAGAATAGGCAGCCCCTTTCAATTAAGGGTACCATTTCACAATAGCCATCTTTATCTGCCTATTTGATAGCCTCTTTATCTGCTGCTGATGATGTGAGTTAAAATTAGCCTGTGTTCTAAATAGGATTGATCATTGTCTTTGCAATTGTTAAATATAGCTGAGGAAAATATCCAAAGGCAGCCCTCCAATTGCCTTTAGTGAGGAGGTGTGTTACTTGTTTAAGCTGACATCTCTTTTTAAGCTCCTCAATGTGTTGAGCATAGTGATCCTTTTCCGGGGCAATTGAAGTCTTTCTCATTAAATGATACACATGCTATTATTTTATAATCTTATGTCTTTTTTTATTTTTTTATTATGAGATAAGTACAAACATGAGTACACATGACCAATGACCCCTTAGTCATGAAAGGCTAGAACAAACAGATGCATATACATAAACAATAAAATGCACGGAAACCATATATTGCAGATTCACATAGATAGGTGGCTTGGCGTCCTTCCATTGCTTAGCAATATCCAATCATGTCACAGGCAATGCAACAAAAGATAAGCTGATACAATCTAATGGCAAAGACTCATCCGATGACCCTAACAGAATAAATGGCAGAGTCAATATTATCTCTTTATTAAGTACTTCAGATAGTTTAAACGCAATTTCATTCCAAAATTGCCTCAGACGAGGGGGGCGCTACGGGGTGTGCACACAAGATGGCCGCACGTGTGTGAGGTTCAGGTGGCCTGGGCTCCTACATCCACAATAATCCTACTCAGCGATGGTGTGCAACTGATCAAAACTATGAAATTAGGTGCAGAATCCACAGAGGCACTGCCGGAGCTGCGGTGGGAGATTCTCTCGAACAGCACAACGCGACTCGAGCCGGTGACCTCCCTGAGTAGAATTGAGAGGGCACTGCCTACTGGGGCCTGCAATGCCACGGAGGAGAGCTGAGCCTTCTGCGGGGGAAACACTGTCGAGCCATGATGAATTGATGGCCCCAGCCCTGCTGCGCAGGTGAAAAGTGTTCCGTGAGGTAAATGACCTCTTGAATTGAGCATTGGACGAATGTGGCGATATGCGGCGGACCCGCAAGGAGCGGACACCAACAGAGAATTGCCCGGCTGAGGTGGTCGCGCTCGGCCCCATGGCCTAGAACATGAACTGATTGAGACGGCAACCCCCTGCACATATGCTGGCTGTCGGGCGCAACAATAAATAGCTGCGCCACAATAGAGTTGTGGATACTGCGGCACCCCCCCTGCAGCGCATACAGCTGAGAATAGAGACCTACCTTCTGCCCCGGAGCCACAGGGCTGGTCGTTCCCCTGTGTGCCGTGGGGGTGAAGAATTGCTTGCTGACCTGCACGCCAAGGAAGGAGCGGCCTGGGGGGTACGTGATGCCCTACGGCGGTGCTGAACTTGCCGGAGGCCTGGTCCAATTCGGCCTTGAAACTCCCAGCACGATTGGAGGAGCCAGCGGTGCCCCCTCTGGCGCATGGCTGGCTGGTTGGGTGTCGTTCTGCACAGCTGCCCTGGACCGGTGATAGCATACCCCACTCTGCAGCTGCAACAAGTAAAAGGGGGAATGCAACTCCAGGGGGGTCTGAGCCCTAAATTGAGAAACTGGTCGATCTCAGAGAGTGAATGTGGGGATCTGGAGTGGGAGCCACGGTGCCTGTAGAGCCCTCCTCGATGTGAGAGAGGAAGTCTCCCTAGATGCCCAGTATTGTACTTGGACCATCATAGGCCTTGAGACACGACTTGCAGGCCATACTGGCACTGGCGACCCTTGCTATCGGTCAGCAACGGCAGGTGCCTAGCAGCCCAGATTGTTGAGACAGCTACGATCTTGCAAGCTAATGTGAACAAACCTCCCCAAAAACAAAAAGGAATTAAATGAATAAATACACAAATAAAACAAAGCAAAGGAGGCAAAGGGAGCAGTAATTGAGGCGAAGTGTAACTGGTATAAAATATAAGGTGGGCAGCACAGAAGCGAATCAAGCTACATTGCCGTTTAAGTCCCGAAAACTGCTCGACACCAGGGAGACGTGGATCAACAAATGGCAGACCAGCCTACTGGACCTATGCTATCCTCCGATGAGGATCTCAAATCCCTCTTACTAATAATGAAACAAAGCTGAAACTCAATAGAAACTAAAATGGACTCCATGTGCAGTCGTATGGACTTCATAGCCCAAACGTTGGAGAAACACGATGGTCGGATTGGAGAAGCTGAGCAGAGAATTTCCGACCTGGAGGACACGTCCACAGCTCGTAAGACGCAACTAACTCAAATGGAGCTCCTGCTAAAAGTCATTGCCCCAAAAATGAAGACCTGGAAGCACGGTCCAAGTGCAACAACATTCGCGTCCTGGGAGTGCCGGAAAGGGCCAACACTGGGCACATGGAAGATTACGTCGAACGCATGCTTCAGACCATATTTGGAGCAGAAGTCTTATCCGCGCAGCTAATTGTAGAGCGGGCGCTCCGATCGCTTGGACCAAAACCCCCTCCGGGAACAGCTCCTAGGCCCATTACTGCTCGTCTGCTTCATTTCTGAGATCATGACATGACCCTCCTGCTAGCCAGATCGAAACAACAGATCACATTTGATGGATATACTATTGCATTTTACCCGGATTTCACCATGGCAGTGCAAGATGCCAGGAAGAAGTTTACATTGGTGAAATATAAGATCCGTCAGGCGCAAATAGACTATGCGATGATGTACCCAGTGCGCCTTAGATTCACCCGCCAAGGGAAGCAAAATCTTTTCACCAATCCACAACAAGTAGAAGATTTCCTGAAGCGCATCAAACAACAATCGACCAACGGAGGTATGTGCAACCAGAGAGATCACTCTCTATCTTTGCTGTCGGAGGTTGAATAGCTGAACTCTATGGAGATTGAGGATTAGCACCTCAGAAGATAACATACAGACTGTTGAGAATGAACTGCTGAGACAGGAGAGCTGGTGGGCAAGTGTGCGGCTGTGGACATGAAGTCTTTCATTAATGTCCTTATGTAGCTGATTATGATGTTATACATTTCACTGAGTATTCAATTTATTAAGCCCAGGCACCCCCCTCCCTAGCTGTTGACTTCGGCTTGGGAGGCTGGAGGTTGCAACAGCCTCTGGTCAGACCTCGTAAGGAGATCCCTTATTGCTCTTATTGTTACCTTCTCCTCCGCTTACCTATCTTATCCCCACCTCTATTTTCCTTCTCTACCCCTTGTTCTTTTCTCCTCACTATTCTCTCTTCTTTTTCCTCTCTCTCTTACCTCTCCTATGGTTACCAACACTTACCTCACTGATTATTGAAGACCAGGGAACGAATGTTGAGACCATTGTTTACCTGGCTGTTACCTGATGTTTCTGCGGTGGGGGTGGGAATCATTCCCTGACAAGTTTGGGTTGACATTGTGGGTGGAGGGAGGTGAGGGATGGGGTTTGTTTGAGCACACAGTGGACAGCAAAGTTAAAAAAGACATCAATGTTATTAGAGCATGTACGCATGGATGCGTTTTATTGGGGACAAGGCCCGACTATTACCCTCTCTTGATACTCCTATGAAAGATCGTAAAGTATTAAATATACGCTGTATGACCTGGAATGGACGGGGGTTGGGAAATCCATGCAAATGTAGGCAAGTTCTTGCTTATTTAGATAGGCATGATATCCAAATAGCTATGTTGCAGGAGACACAACTTCACCCTGGGACACCTCCCAATTTTGCAGCAAGACGGGCAGAGCATAGATGCTTTTCAGCGTACTCTACTTACTCCATGAGGCACAGCAATCCTGATCAAAAAGAATACACCGTACTTAGCCATAGAGTCTCTGCAAGTTAAACAGGGTCGATATAGTCTTATGTGGGGGAAATTAGCTTCCTATTCTATTACGTTAGTCTGCTGTTATGGACCCAATACAGAAGACCCAGCCTTCTTTGCCACTCTATTGGGTAAAATATTGACCACTGGATCTACATATGTGATTTGGGGAGGAGATTTTAATACATTAATACCCAGAGTTGATAGGTCACATCTCCAGCCGCACCACTATACTACCACCCAGCATCAAGTACAAGATATCATTACAACAAACTGTCTTCTAGATGCCTGGAGACACTTACATCCGGGGCGAAAGGAAGGAACACATATTCCACAGTGCATTCTACGTGGTCACGCCTTGACTATTGGCTAGTGTCCAAGGGGATGGACCCCTGGCTGTCCAGAGTTCACCACCTTGCGCGTACACTTTCAGACCACTCCCCCATGGAACTGAGATTAGCACTTCTGATCTTGCGTACTCCTCACCCGACATGGCGAATGAACCCAACAGCATTACTGGACACTGTGTTCCGCACAGAACTGGCGCAAGAGATACAGGACTTTTTTCAGCACAACATAGATTCTGTTGACCAATTGGCTACAGTATGGGAGGCTTTTAAAGTCACCATCAGAGGAATTGCGCTCAGCACTCGCTCGGCTGGAATTAGATATTAAACAGCTGGAACCAGAGCTCGCCCACTCCCTGAACCCCTCAGCGTGACTTAGGCTTAGGGGCAAAGTGTCTGAATACGGTGACACTGCAGAACAAGAGTGTCTGTTTCATGGGAAATATTTTAAAGCAAGCAGGTATGGCGAGGGGGAACGTCCAGGGAAAGCATTAGCTGATCAAGGGCATAAGCCCCAGTTTTCTAATTATGTTTTGGAATTTCAAGAGCCAGGGGGTGAGATCCTCAGAGACACGCCTGATATAATACAATTGTTTACAACGTATAACTCTTCCCTTTACACAACGAAGAGACTGCGCCCCAATGCAATCTCGCCCTATCTGGAACAGGTGGCATTGGGCTGGCTGGGGGAAGCGCAAAGAGAGCTTCTATCTGCTGAGATGAAGGAGGAGGAGATTCGAGATGCAATAATGCAGCTTGGATCAGGCCGAGCCTCTGGACCTGACGGTCTACCGGCCGAATTCTATAAAACATATGTAGAATATCTTGCCCCTATTTTGAAGAGAGTATATGAGGAGGCCAAAGAAACCGGAATCCTTCCGCTAACCATGAGAGAAGCTACGATTATTTCACTATTGAAACCTGGGAAACCAGCCAAATGCAAGTTATATAGACCACTTTCCTTAATTAATTGTGATATTAAAATTTTAGCCAAAATACTGTCCAACAGACTCAGTCTCCTCATGGAATAGCTTGTGCTACCAGATCAGGCTGGTTTTGTTCCTGGGCGTGCGACTTCGCACAACCTTCGCACCCTTTTTTCAGTCATGCAGGATGTAGACCCAGAGCTAGAGGCTGTTGTAGTTTTCCTAGACGCATCAAAGGCATTTGATTCAGTAGAATGGGATTATCTCTTTGGAATACTTCAGAGGATGGAGATATCATGCGGATTCCTCACAGGGATACAGTTATCATACCAGCTACCCCAAGCGAGAGTATTAATAAATGGCGAGCACTCAACTCCCTTTCTTCTCATGTGGCACGCGACAAGGGTGCCCACTCTCCCCTTTATTGTTTGCGAGGGCCATGGAACCGCTGGCGGCTGAGTTGTGCCAACAGCATCGAGAGTGAGCCCTTCGCTACCCCACTAGGCACATATTGGTGTCACTCTATGCTGACGACGTCACCCTATATGTCCGGGAACCACAAACTAGCCTCAATCCCATATTGCGAGAGTTCATAGTATTTGGTGCATTATCGGGAGTAAACATTAATTGGGAAAAATCCCAGGTATTTCTGCTCACGGAGACTACCCGCCCTTTCATGTTGGACTACCCTATTGTCTGGTTGTTAGCAATAACAATGAAAAATATCACATCAAAACTGATGGGCCTTCGCTAAGCCCTCTCCTGAAGGTAGTACAGGCCAAACTACTCCCCACAATAACTTATGGCAGCGAAGCATTGCAGGGCAGAGATGCTAAATTACTGGACAGCACTCTAGTTAATGCATACAGAACTATGTTCAGCCTCCCGAACTACACCTCACCAACTCAAATAAGGCTGGAGTTCGGCTTACTGAAACAATCCCTGACTAGGCATGGCATCTGCTGGATTAAGATCAGATCCTCCGCCTCAAACACTCGGAACCAACTTCTATGGCAAGAACTCCAGCACAGGGAAACATCTCCCACAAGAAGCTACCTTCAAGAACCCCTGGAAACTGTCAGGCTCACCGATATCTGGAACACACTGCTCCAACACCCAACCTTCAAAAAATTGGTTTGGAAGTCCGTAAAATAACTTTCACTGTTGGAGGACAAGGCTACGTTCTCGGCCAGATCCCATGCCTGGATGACCCTAAATTCCTATAAAACATCTGCACCCCAAAAATATTTTAATCAGGGTTACCCTAAACCATTAAAAATAAAACATTTAAAGTACCGATTGGGCATTCTCCCATGTGCCCAGAATCTTCCTCCATGGCAGAGGGCACCGACCCAAAGCTCTTGCAGCTTGTGCAACACAGGTACGGGAGATATCCTGCATTTAATCTGTACATGTAAGGTGCTGCAGCAAGAGAGGATACAGCTGCTAAAGGCCCCCTTTAAGCAGAAAGGAATTAACACCAGGAGGCAAGCGGTGCTGGCATGCTTTGATCCGGGGGCTATACAACTGAACTGCAGAGCGGTCAAATTCCTCATGCTGTCGGAACAAAAAATTACTAAAATGACAACCTTGCATTAGGAATTCTAGCAACAGGTTGCTGGTGAAGATACTGGCTCACAAACTGGAAGCTGTTTTTTATATAATCACACCGCTGCAATTTAAAAAACAGTGCCTTATGACGGGAAAAAATGTGTTACTTTGCTTCACACCTATCAGGAGCCTCCTCCAGACATATATGCACTTCACTGCACTTTACTATGGGGACTCCTTGTCTTACTGGCATATATTAATGGTGTATATTGATGGTTTTATCAGCTATTTTTATACTAGTTACATATGCACTGTACTGCACTTTACCAAGCATACTATCGGTTTGATCAGAGACTAACAATGGTTTTATTGGTAGTTTTATGATGTTGCAATGGTTTTTAGTAACTATGTAAAATAAATAAACTTGAAACTATTGTCTGGTGTGCCTCTGAGGTGAAGTATCTGGGAATAATGATTACTAGAGACAAGGCGGAACTAATAAGGGCCAGTGCAGCCTGAATGCAGTTATAAACTGCCAATTCGACTTAGTAATATAACCACCTTGCCAAGTCTTAAACTCTCCTCTTATTGTATATGTCAAACCTAAGGTAGGCCCAAAGAAGTCCATAGGGCAGGGTACATTATAATTAAAAGGTTGGACTTTTAAGTTTTACATGTCCTGGTAGTGAAAAACTCCTAAATTTGTTTTTCACTACCGTGAAGGCCTACCAGTTTCATAGGTTAACATTGGGGTACCTTATTACATTTAATAAGTGCTAACTTTTGATTGGAATCACAAAGGCATTTTTGTGTTTGATGTCTGAGAAATTGTAATTAAAACTCCTCTTGAATGGTAAAGTTGGATTTTAAATTACAATTTTAAAAAATGCTAATTTTATACAGTTACAAATAATGAGTCCATGCACACCGTTTTGTCTATTTTCAACGTGATCAATACTCCAAACAAGTTGTGTGTGTGCGCTTGTTGTATGCTCTGTCCCAGTGAGCACCTTTGCTAAAGTTCCAAAATGGGCTGGGGCAGTATTTCGCTCCAGTCACAAGCTGCACAGAGTAAATGACTTTAATGAAAACTGTAATTCATTTTTTCTTCATGTAATTCATGTTTATTCCATATTTTTCAAACGTTCACAATTCAGAACGGAGGCAACATGATTCCAAGCTTCAAATGATGCATACATGCCCATCCAGGCTTTATCATGCAGCACAATGGAATCAACAATATATCCTGGTTACTTGTGCAACTATAAACCAAATGCATTTTGGGCTGAAAGCCCTTCTTCAGGGGTAACTGCAATTTAAAAAAAGGCCCATTAGCATTCAGAGACGAGATCCAACATTAAACTTAAAAATGTACATTGCGATACCTGAGTATGCAAAAACATACCACCCTTTACCTAAATGTACCGTGAATGACATGCAAACTTAGCCAAAAACAATACTGTAACCCACCATCATATATGTAACTACACCCAAATTATACGTGCACAGAAATGTATGTGCTGCTACTCTGTGAACTAATCAAGAACAGTGTCACCTTCCAGACTCAAATGAAAATTCAAAACTCATTTAAATTTCATTTCAACTTACTTTGCCTCAAGTGTAAAGACAATATCTTTCCTTTTTCTGCTCCAAAACTGGCTGCTTGGTACACATTCGTGCAGCATCAACATAGTTCTTCAAATGAAAGCAACCAAGTGTTTACGCCCGTTTTAAAACCCCACAGGTGCAGCCCATTCAATTAAACCCCACCATGGTGGAGTTTTAAAACTGGCGTAAACACTTGATTGCTTTCATTTAAAGAACTATGTTGATGCTGCACGAATGTGTACCAAGCAGCCGGTTTTGGAGCAGAAAAAGGGAAGATATTGTCTTTACACTTGAGGCAAAGTAAGTTGAAATGAAGTTTAAATGAGTTTTGAATTTTCATTCGAGTCTGGAAGGTGACACTGTTCTTGATTAGTTCACAGAGTAGCAGCACGTACATTTCTGTGCACGTATAATTTGGAGGTAGTTACGTATGTGATGGTGGGTTACAGTAGTGTTTTTGGCTAAGTTTGCATGTCATTCACGGTACATTTAGGTAAACGGTGGTATGTTTTTGCATACTCAGGTATCGCATTGTACATTTTTAAGTTTAATGTTGGATCTCGTCCCTAAATGCTCATGGGCCTTTTTTTAAATTGCAGTTACCCCTGAAGAAGGGCTTTCAGCCCAAAATGCATTGGGTTTATAGTTGCACAAGTAACCAGGATACATTGTTGATTCCATCATGCTGCATGATAAAGCCTGGATGGGCATGTATGCAGCATTTGAAGCTTGGAATCATGTTGCCTCCGTTCTGAATTGTGAAAGTTTGAAAAATATGGAATAAACATGAATTACATGAAGAAAAAACAAATTACAGTTTTCATTAAAGTCATTTACGCTGTGCAGCTTGTGACTGGAGCGAAATACTGCCCCAGCCCATTTTGGAACTTTATACAGTTGGCATTTTTCCTGCCCTAACTATTTGGTGTCTGCTGCAGCTTGTTTATAGGTCATATAACTGGGTGCAGTTGTACTCTTTTTATTCCTCCCAAACAGCTACACAACAGAGTGCTTGGGTGGGCCTGGATTGGCTATCAACTGGCCTGAAGGGGGTAGAGCTGAGCACAGCCCCACTTGCAAATGAATAGGCTGTGCTCTGCCGTCACATAAAGAACTTGTCACCCCAGCATTGTTCATGCAGCCAGCTTGGAACCAGGGCAGGGGCACAGCAAACTTAAAGCAGTTCAAAGGAAATTCTCTAGAAGCACCTCCTACTTCAATGGGGGAACCAGGCATAAAATGGTACTCTCAGACACCATCTTCAGTTCACTTTCTGGACCTGCAGAAGGACTCTCAGAGGACTGTCTTGGCCTGCTCTGAGCTTCAGAGGTCTGCCTTGCTGCACCTAGAAGAACTGCTTTGCTGTCTGAAGTCTACCTTGAACCCTCATTGGCCTGCCCTTCCGTTGAGCCCTGTTCTACTGCTGACCTCAGGACTACCAGAGTGACTCCAAGGGCTAGTTGGCCGGCCTCCTGATTAGAGTCTTAGGGATAGAAAAGGTTTCAACCATCTTGAACCCCCACTTTAACTCAGCCTGAGTGAGTCCTAACCCCCCAAGTGATACCCCTCTAGTCCCAGACCCTTGGTGGTGGTGCTACATGTGCCCCGATAGTCAAAAGCCAAAACTTGGGACTTAAAAAAGTTGGCTAAAAACTGCTCTGAGAACCAAGAGGAGACCACGACCAACCTGCTCTTCTATACCCCCAAGGTGCATCGCCGGGCAGCCTGACTTCGTGGTAGCTCCCACTATGTTCTTCCCCCCAGCAGAAACTTCTGTTCAGCATTCCTTCCCCAAAGGGGCTTCTGGCCTCCTGGAACTCTAATTGGGTACAGCCTCCCACCTCATTACGCTAGAGATTTTCGACTTCCAAAAAAGTGAGTAAGTCAGACCCAAAACATTTTCACCGTGGCTTTGTCCAGCAGCTCCACGCCATCGCCTGCAGCCTTGTCCCGCTGAACCTTACCTTCTCAGAATATTTTTCTCAGAATTTCTTCTAAGTGTGAAGATAAGTGCTGACCGGACCCAATCCCCTCTTTGTATCTGACTCACATTCCATTGTGGCTGGTCATGTTTTTCGACTTTGACCCGTTCTTGTGTGACAAGAAGTCTGTGGTTGGTGGTTTGATCTTTTAGGTGCTAGTTTTGACCTTAAACTTTAAAAAGTCATAACTTTGTTCTTTTGATGTCAAATAATATATATTAAAATATAATCTATGTTTCTAAATTGGTGTGGGATTTTCCCTGTGTTGTATTTTCACTATATTACTGTTTGTGTGATACATAACTACTTTACATATGGTCTCTAGGTTATGTCTGACTGCTTTTATACCAAGCTAGCAGAGGGTTAAGCACTGGTTAATGTAGTGACTTTTGTGGTTCAACCTGATGAGGATCGTGGCTGATGCTTGAACAAGGGTCACTCCCCATTCAACCAAAAACCCAATTTCGCACAATTGTGTATCATGCAACAGGGGATATGAAGTCTAAATTGCATTTTCAGTAGTTCAGTCGACCAAGAGTATAATAGAGTCAATGCAGGGTTTTACAGTAACAGATTCATTGACAGAAGGTATCAGGTAAAAAGCGCAAAACCATTAATTATTGTGTCCCTAATAACTACTACGCCCAATGCCTTTGCCCATGCTGCTGCTAGCACCTCGTTACAGTCTGATGTATTGTGCCTGAATATTGTATGTAAAACCCTAGTATTGTCTAATGGACACTTACCAAGGATATTTAACTACTCAGTCTTATCTGTGTTTATTGCTTCCTGGGTGAGATAACAGTGAACCTGAAAATATTTAAAAAAACACCTCTGGGAAATTGAAATTCAGGAACCAAATCTTTATAAGAGTGAAGTGTACTGTTTTTGTATTGTAATGCTTGTGCCAGTGGTGTCATAAAAGATTTCTGAAAGTTTAGTTTTAACGTCAAATGGAAGGTACCCATATATCTTGGGTATGTCAAGAAGCACCACTGAACCCAAAGAATTTTTGCATCTAAAACTACGTTGAATTTAACTCATTTATAGAAATTGAGGTCAAATACGCAGAATAGCCAACCAGCCGCCTCTGCTCCTAAACAAAGCATGTGTATGCTACCAACAGTCTCATCATGTGGGCTGTTTAGCAGCTTAGTCATTCTTTTTCCCATAGCCACCCAATAATAGATTTTAAAGTCGTGGAATGCTCATCCCTTCATGGTATACAGAACTTTTTTATATTTACAGGTGCGCCAAACCTTTTTATATCCCCATAGGAAGGAGGAAATGGCTGCTTCCAAAAGTAGAAAAAAGCCTGCAGGAGTAAAGAAGAATACATGTAAACATGTATAGAAACTTGAGAAGAAGAGTAATCTTGATTAAATTGCACTGGCCAGTCATCGTATTGGAAGTCTATCACACTGCGCACTAAACTGACTGGTCTGGCTATGGGCCTGATTATTAAACTGACAGATCTGGCTAAGGGCCTGATTTCGATCTTGGTGGACCTGCTCCAGCCAATGCTTATTTGGCGGTCTTCGTGCCCTCCTACTAGTCAGTCTGACCACTCTATTTAGATGCTGGTGGTTTGACAGACAATAGAATGTCGGACTGCCAACGACTCCGCCAGATATGTGCACCCATGTTGACGGCGTAATAGGCAAAATCGTCTATCGGAGGCAGGACCACCCGTGTGTCAGCCTAGCCAATCACAGTGTGCCTCCTCACGGACATGACTGTAGTGGTAAAACCTCCACAACTGAGTTGGCCGATTGGAAGGGAAATAAGGCAAAAACTCACCGTTTCTCACTTTCACACTTCTATTTCTGGCATGGACCCAGTCTTCCAAGTCCTGCCACTGCTGCTGCTTGATGACAAACAAAATCAACATCGTTCTGGACAGATTCAACAGTAAACTTCACTTTTACCTGTTACCTTTTGACTTGTCTGTTAACATTTGAACTGGGCTCATGCATTTTTAAATCTCTCTTACAAGCAATAGCATACCAATATGCAATGCATATGTCTGTAATTTTGACGTTTAAATAATTTAAAGAAACACACCTGTATGATCACATTGTATGTATAAATTTGGTACAAGCTGCTTTAAAAAAAATGGAAATTTGCACAAAAAAGGATATTAAATCAAAAATCGAAAGTTGCCATACAGGTGTGTTTAAATACATTTAGAAAATTGGCACATTAAAAACATATGCAACACACATCATTGGGATAAGTGCAATGTATCATGATGTAGAAATTGCACCAAGCAAGGTGTAACCTTTACCTAAATTATCAGTAAAATCAATGTCAGTCCCAAGTATTCAACATATGTATCCATGTAACATTTCCCTTGTCTAGTGCAAGTCCTGTGCTGTTTCCAATTTCAATAGTCACAATATTTTATAAGGTGTAATGCATATGTGCTCATACTGATCAGTAATCAAGGTGAAAAAAACAGATCTGTAGTAACACAGCCAAAAAAACTAAACATCAATTAGTTGGTGCACATGGACATTACTATGATACAAGCCTATGCCTACATTCAAATGACCATCACATACTATGTTAATCAGTGTATGTACTTAACAAAGTAGAAATTCCAAAAATCTGTTGTATTACCTGCCATCATGGCAACGAAAAATAAGTACTTCACATTTCAGTCAGAAACATTGCTAGGAATGAAACAATTGCAAAGGAAAATCACTGCCAGGGCTAATTTGGTGAAATCAAAATTATGAATGTATTCCAAACAATGAGATAAGTCTCTCAATATACTTTAAAAGCCAAATGGAAGTTCATAAAGTTTCAACAAAGTTCTGTGAACTGTTGTGCGGTGGCACAAAGCTTGCCTCCTAATTCACTGCCAAGGGGGACCTCCTGAGGAAGGGGCATCTAGTGGGCAGAGCAGACACCTCAAAGATCTTACTTGGGAGGTAGGTGGTTGGGATTGGGAGGGGTGCTTTTACTTTTAGTAGGGGTGGTTTATGTATAGGGAGGGGTGGATTGGGATGTGGAAGGGGTGAGTTGGGGTGTGGAAGGGGCAGCTTTGCATTTGGGAGGGGTGGGTTGGACTTTGGAAGATGTTAATGCAAGGGGAAACAACAAACTCTCATGGGGAAAATAGGTAGGATGTTCAGCAGGGAGTTGGGTTTCGGAGGTAGAGGGAGTGGCAGTGGATGATGTACATGTGTCTGTTGATGATGCAGGTACCTGTGGGTCTGGTGTATATCGTGCATGTTTGGGTGTGACTTGATTCCTAGGTGTCTGTTGTTTGGATGAGTGTGGGCATTTGTGTTTTGTGGGTGTGTATTATAATGTGTGTGTGGATGGGTGGGCTATGGAGGTGCTGGGTGTGGTTGTGGTACATGTGGATGTGGTGGTGCATGTGGGTGCTGGTGGTGGGTGCAGTGTCTGTGGGTGATCTGCTGGTGGTACATGTGGGTGTGGTGGTGGGTGTGGTATCTTGGGTGTGCTGGTGGTGGTGCATGTGGGTGTGGTGGTAGGTGCAGTGTCTGTGGGTATGCTGGTGGTGGTGGTGGTGGTAGTGATGCATGTGGGTGTGCTGGTGGGTGCAGTATCTGTTGGTGTGCAGGTGGTGATGGCGCATGTGAGTGTGGTGGTATGTGATGTGTCTGTGGGTGTGCTGGTGGTAGTGTTGGTGCATGTGTAGGTGGTGGTGGGTGTGGTGTCTGTGGGTATGCTGATGGTGGGGGTGGTGCATGTGGGTGTAGTGGTAGGTGCAGTGTCTGTAGGTAATCTGGTTGTGGTGCAAATGGGTGTGGTGTCTGTACGTTTGGGTGTGTGCCTGTGTTTTTTGCTGTCCCTGTGTTTCTATGTGTGTGTGTGTGTGCTGCTTGTGTGTGTTGGAATGGGTGCATGCAAAGGTGTGAGTGTGCTTTGTACAGGGCTGGGAATAGGGAATTGGGATGGCGAAGGAGGCAGGAGGTGGGTCACAAGGTTAGGATTGTTGGAAGGCTCGGGCCAGTGAGGAGGCCAGACCTTGAAAATACCACTGTAGGCCAGACATACCACTACGAATGCCTTCCAGGTAAGCTAGCATTTGTTGCATATGGAAGCTAAGCCCTAGCATGGCATTCAGGGGAGTGCAGTCTGGCCTACAGGGATGTTGCGGAGGAGGTCAATAGCCTCTTCACTCAGAACAGCAGAGGGGACAGGGGCAAGATCTGAGGTAACTGGGGCAAAGGAGACCCCAGCAATTTTAGGGGGGCGAGGTTGGCTAATGGGGGACCAAGATGGAGGGTGGAGATAGATATCTGGGTGGGAGACAAGGATGCAGGTGTAACTGGTGCAGTAGGGTC
Source organism: Calotriton arnoldi (assembly GCA_963921515.1). Classification (NCBI taxonomy): domain Eukaryota; kingdom Metazoa; phylum Chordata; class Amphibia; order Caudata; family Salamandridae; genus Calotriton; species Calotriton arnoldi. The sequence goes on from CAWUFW010014085.1 coordinate 141,811, forward strand.
TGACACCACTAGGACTGGTCGCTTGGGGAGGCCTCTGAAGAAGATGTCGAACTGGTGGCCTCCATGCCAGTCCCCTCACCCCCTGTGGCACTGTGTACCTTGTTGGTCTCACCAGGTGAGACACAGTAGCCAACTGCTCCCTCGCCAACGTGGCCAAAGTCTCCTTCTCCTGCTCCAGATGATGCTGTAAAAGACGTATACAACAGTTTTATTGTAGCTGTGTGAATAGAATTGATCAATAACTTTGAGCACAAAACATTTTCCTAGTTTCCATATTGCACTTGCTACAAGGCTCACAAACTGTGGTTCTTTATATCAATATCTCATGCATGTAGGGAACATCTTCTGAAACCATTTGGTCACTGTTTTGTAATTCCCCGTATAGCTCGTACATCAAACATGATCTTCTCTCTTAACCATATTTATTTCTCTAAAAGAACTATTGAACACCGCTGAATTGTTAGCATTTGTTCTCCAGAATGGTGAACTTATGCCACCAAGAAGGATATGCACCAAAAATACCTATGGACATTGTGTGTACAAGGACAAAAAAGCTGCAATAATCACATACACAAAAAGAAATATGAATCAATGTGTGTCAACAAATACTGTAACGCTGTACCAATATTTGTAGAAACTGAAAGCCTGCCTCTTTGTTTGGCCATTTCACAATGGTAACACATACCTCAATTCACTCAAGTATAGTATAAATGTATGAAGCAAACACAAGGAGATGATGGATGGAACGCTGAAACTTTTCAGAAACTCACCCCCAGTCACAGATCTGGGTTGAATCCATCATCGTTCTTTGACTCACTTCGCCACCTCAGTTCAGACACAGCTATATGCAAATCAGTCTTGACCCTGTGCCTCATGCGACAGTCCAGCCCAAACTGCCAAGCCAGGTTTTCTCTGAACCGGAAAAAGACATCCTGGGACCAGTTTCGGGGTAACACCCCTCATCAGCCAGGCTAGCTTGAATCCAGTGGCAAAGTGAGCAAGGGACCCATGGCTGGGCATACCCTGCCAATTTAGGGCAAGCAAATCTCCTTATGTTTGCTTTGTTCACTCTAAGTTGGCTGGGCATGCCCAGACGAGGGTCCCATGTAAAATCTAAATCGGCGCAATGCCGCCGCCCTGATGGCAACGGAGAACTATTCTTCAGCACTGAAGTCCGCAGTGTTGGCAGCGGTGAGCCGCATGCCTGGCGGTAAACAATCTGTCAACGCATTAAAAGAATCAGCCAGTATACATCTAAATAGGGTGGGCAGACCACCGTCAGCCTGATGGAATACTTGGGACCGCCACTGCGGTGGGATGGCGGTAGTACCACCAAGATCTAAATCAGACCCCTGTTGTAATTTGGCAGCACTTAAGTTAAGCATTGGCTAAAGACAGCCTGTATTCAGAGGCTAAATTGTCCGCTTTGTGGAATCCATTTTGTATTTCTGTCAGCCATTTTGGCTGCCATGTGCTACCATGTGCTCGCCATGTGCTCTGTCCAACCTTCCTGTTAACTGCTCTTGAAATCTGCCTAGAGACAAGTTATATTTAGTTCCTCTTGCTTTGCACATGCTCAGTTGAGCTTGCAGCTGTTCCGAGTTTATAAATGTCAGGATGTGTCTACTAAAAGTAGAAACTGTTAGCTCCACCCACTTGTCGACTGTGCATTCTCTGTATGACCTTATATGTACCTAAAACCAGCATTTGTGTTTGTACCGCCTCCATTTGAGCCCCTGCGTGGGTATAAAAGGACCATGGTCCTTCCATTCAGTGTGCTACTTCATGCATTACTGAAGGGTGATGTGCGAATGTTAGCTCCACCTCATGAGGTTTAATAAACTCTGTCTTTTCTATTCCAGTTTCTATTGCCAACTTCTTCCTAAGTGTCTGAGGACTCTGTGCAGAGAAGGGAGAACTCCTAAGCACTGGTAGGCCTTGCTGAGGCTCACTACAACAAATTGGCGCCCAACGTGGGGCTCATCAGTGACTCCGATGCCCGAAGGACTGGTCGAGATGAAGGATTGGAATCTCGCTCTTGGACGCGATCGCTGCCTGAGGAGACCTGAGTCTTGGCACCCATGGCGTTTTCCTTTCTTTCTGATCTGACCATCCCGGCGGCGCCGGTCCTTGACTGAGATCTCTTTTGTTGATTTGCCGTGCAGTGACCATTTGGTCGATTTGAGAACTTGGCAGTTGGAACCTGGACACCATTTGATTGGTAAGAGCCGTTTTGCGGCACTTGCTGTTGGTTTGATGCCTTTGATTGGTAAGGTAGTTTTAGTAACACTTACTGTGGCTTTGTTTGTATGATTGGCCAATTTTGGAATTTGTTTTGTAAGTTATATATGCATTGCAATTCATATAGGCAGGTAATGAGGAGATTTTTCTCTATTTGAAATTATTTGAACAGCGCAACGTACGAAGAGTACCTTAAGCGCTACTTTGATTATAATACTGCATATTCTGCACTATTTTTGGCATGCCTGTTTCTAGCACACTTCGCAGAAAAGTGTTGCTGTTTTGGAGGTACCAATAGGGATTTAGTAAGTACTCAGTTGACTCCCTCAGAGGGGATACCTAAATAGGTTTAGATATAGTAAAAAGATATTTCTTCCTTGGTGACTAAGTACCCCATGGACTTAAATATGTACATAAAACGGATCCGGATCTGCGCACTTAGTAACATTCATAAGTGGTGATATGCAGAGCGCTTTTTGAGTGTTCTACCAGCCAAAACTGGCGAATTTGGTGTATTTTGGCTTCTTGACCATGGAACAGTTTTTTTTGGGCTACTTGTGAGAGCTCTTCTTGTAAATATGACTTACAATTAGTATTTACAAATAGTTTGGTCTTGCGTACACTTTGTAAGCTGTACTAAGTATTGATTTGTGGGTTAAATGTGTGTTTACATGTCTATGTGGGTTTTTGGTTTGACATTGGTAATACTTGTGTGAGTACTCTTTGTGTAAGAATGGCTAGCTTTAAGCGCTGTGTTGTGTGTTCTGAGTGTATGACCCCCTTCTGTAAATGTCTGAATGAGCTCAATGAGTTTGTTTATGTTTTTTTTGCTGTCATCATTCTGTTATGCAAACTGTCATTTAGTTACTTATATATTAAATAAAAATCCAGAAATGAATTATATAACATATGCTAAACAGCTGCATGTTACTATTAAATTGACAGAGTAAGACACTATACATGTGTGCAAATTGCCACAATGCTAAAGATAAAATTAGAATTCGTATTCAATAGGATTAAAATAGGCCTCATACAGAGGAAGAAAAACGAAATTGTGTGTTTTGTAATCAATAGACTAAAATACAACGTTACAGCATTTTCCTTAGATACATTGTATTAGACATTAAAAGGCATGCACATTATCTGAGTAAATTTGGTCGTTGCTGAACTAAATACACATTATAGAAAGATAGATTTGACTGCATTGAAATGCCTCAGTTTTTAAATAGACTGTGACATGCTTTTCTTTCAGCACCCGAGAAAAACGCTTTCCAACAGCTGTGTTTAAACTGACTAACTGAAAAGAAACTGTTTGACACAGCAAATGGGGATTTAACTCTGTCAGGGTATTTCAAATAAGAAAGGGGTTTTTTTTCCTGGAGAAAGGCGTGAAAATTCGACGCCTGCTGACAAACAACAGCTGCATAAATAGCATATGGCTATTCCTGATCACGGCCACAGACAGGAATGCTGAGTCAGCGAAATTTTAAGTCAGTGTAAAACTGGTATACAGGCCTGCATTATTTTAAAAGTTTCAAAACACCAGTTTCATTATTTTGGATAACAGAGAACAAAATTGAAAGTAGGGATTTCCTTTCTTAATGCCTTTTTTTCATAAGTACCTCTGTGGTTCTGATGTTAAATAATAACTGTCCTTTAAAAAGTGGCGCAGACTTTTCATGTTTCAAGTAAGGCTTCTGTGCTTAGGGTTATGAATGAATGTGTTTAAATATGATAGGCTAGGAATGAAGCTTGCTTTTCCAATGTGGAATCATCAAAATGGTTGGTTTTGATAAAAAAAAAAAATAATAATTATATGAAAAACAAATATATTAAAAATAAATGCTTTAAATTCGTTTTTTCATCTTTAGAAAGCCTAATCATTATACTGTGAATTCCTAGCATCACAGTTGGATTTAAGCAGTGCTGTACCGAAAAAAAAAAAGGAAACTTAAATGTGAAATGTCACTTTACCCAGCCGTACAAAACTCATTTTTATACGGGTATATCTTATACATTTCTGATTTCCCATTCCTGGGCTATCTAGAGGACACTCTGGGGGTTCCTATTATGCAAAAATACTGTAGGATATTCATTTTTCAGTGCCCCTACCACCAAAGTCGAAATTGAGCTAAATTCACAATTTTACAAGCAATTCTGCCACTCAGGGCAATTTTTAAACTGATCAGAGGCTTCAATAAAGTATACATGCAAGTATAGAATAAACAGCTGACCTACTGCACCCAACACACTGTACACAAATGAAAATAAGTATACAGAAACCACAGCAGAAGTTATTATCCTACCTTTAAATTATTGGCAAACGAATCCGACAGGACTGCCTTTCAGCTGTGATTCTCCAGAGTTGCAAAGACCGAATGGAAAGCCTTGCAAACAAAAGTGGACAGCTGGTGACAAGGGTCAAAGGTCGGAGTTCTGCATTTAGCAACTTAGCAGGGTGAAGGGTAAGATTTGCTGGGACACTTCGACCTTCGAAAAGTTTTTGATAGACGAGATGACAGCGCAGAGAGAGGAATGAGAAGCTTTGCTTCCTATTTTTGGCAAACACACATTTTTGCGCAGTCATATGAAACGAAGGAAAAGCAGCCCTCAGTTGAGCATTGATCTGCCATGTATATAAAAATAATGGTTTTAGTTTAAAGAATACTGTGTAGGGGCTAAGATAAGGAGGAAATGGATTTTAGTTTGCATTCATGCACCCTCATGTTAATCTAATACAATTGCTCAAGGAATTGATACATTTGTTGCTGACGCTTTCTACAGTACTCGATGTGCTTGAATCAGAGAATAGCCACTTTCTAAGATATCTCCTACAAGTTTGTTTGTGCCCAGTTGCTACAAATAGGGGTTGAAAGTGTTGACAGAAGTAAAACCTGTTTCAGGTTTTCCTACTGTCAAAATGGGGGAAGGAGGCTAGCTCCTCTACAAATTAAGGGTAGGCAAAATTATGTTTTCTCTCTTCTTTTTCTTACTTTTTTTAGTCTGTCTAAGCTGTCTGTGAAATAGCCATGAGACATTTCATTGGCTATTCAGTAATACTGTTTTAAAAATTGTTAGCATTAATAAAATGATAAAATCTATGCTATGTTACTGCCCATCCTGTATGAAAGAATGAGTAATCTAGATTGATGTTCCCTTATTTGATCTTTAAGGAGAACTGTATAGTGGGTGTTTCTGTTCAAAAATCTCAGGTGGCAACACTATTATTGTTTATGTTATTCTCATGTTCTATACAGTTTTGCAAGGGCATTGCTAGTCTTTTATTAGCTAGTCTCTGTCAATAAGCTGACAGCCCTTATTAGAGCTGGAGATAGGGTTTTTTTTCCTTTTGAAAATGATGTTGCATAGTCCAGATCGTGAAAAGTACAATGCAGGAAAGACGCTCATGTGATCCTTAGCAAACATTTTGAAGGAAAATATTGTTTTATAGGAGTTTGTTTGTCATAATATGTTCTGCTGGAGAAAATGTACTATGTTGAAGTTTAGTTCTTTTTGCAATAAGAATCCCTGTTAAATTAGCAGTTTTAGATTTTCCTGCTGCACCTATAACATGAGAGCATGGTCCTAAGCATAACATGTAAGAGAAATTATTTTACAAGTGTCTGCAGTCCTGTACAAGTAATGTAAAATCTATGAGTAAAAGTGTAGAACATTTCCTTTTTCTTGAGGGTTCTTCAGATTGGTAATATAGGAATACACCAATGTAAGTATTTGGAGTATGTCTGTATTGTTTTTCTCTTTTCCTCAGAATTTAGTAAATGAACACAGACTTCCTTGGCTGTTTGGGATTGGGTGATGTATTACTCTTGTCAGTTCACCAAAACGTTCCTTTTATACTTGCCAATAGGTCCAGGGTTTTCTACTCTCAGATGGATGAAGTGGTTCTTGGGTGCCTTGCTAATGTATGGGGCGCCCCGAGACTAAGGAAGTATTCTGAGACTATCCTCTCTGTTGTTAGATTATTTCTGTGCCTTGTCTAAAGACCTCTTGTTCTGTCCACCAATAGATATTTGCTGCCTTACAACCATTGCCAGAGGGGCCCGGACATCAGATCCAGCCTGGGAGTCAGCACCAGTCCAGCCTACAGTCAAGATAAAGGGAACCAGCACAGGCGTTGCTGGCAACTAGGACCTCAGTGAAGGCCGGAAGCACTGGGACGTAAAGTGTGTACCCCTGCCACTGTCTTGGGCGAAAGACGGGGTCACAAATCAGGATGAAGAAATCTTTCTGTGGATCCAGTTTTTGATGCCGCCCAGCTGAGAGAGTCACAGACCGATAAGGACGGCAAGGAGGCTTTTGCTTGAGGTGACCCCTTTTGAAACAAGGGTTGCTTCAGGCCTTTGAGTCCTGGTCCCAAGTGAATGCAAGTCTACGCCTTTGTTTATTGATCAAGAGATGCCCGAGCACACTGGGTACAATTTGTGGCCCTAACAAAAGAGCAGTGCACCAGAGGTGCAATATAGGAGTTAGGGAAGGACTTGAGTTTAGGGTACAGGTGCTATGCCCTTGGTGCCTGTTAGATTAAAGTGAAGAAAACTGGTGCACTGCCTGAGACACTGGACAGGATCATTGCGGGTATTTGCCCTGGGGGGGGTGATTGCCCTATCCTGAAAGAAAGACTTTTCCTTCTCCGTGATTCTTGAGTTGCGAGTTGTGCAGCTCCACCGTGGGAACAACAAGAGCCTGCCTGTGAGGCTCAAACGGACACAGGGAGAAGACTCCCCTCTGGCTGGTTTGTACAGCGGCTATAATTTCCCAAGGACTTTTTTTTTGTTAGTAATGTACCTCTTTGGTCGTCCCATTTTTGAGGAGGAACAGCCCTTTGCGGCTCCTTGTCCTAATTCCTATGGCCCTGTGTGGTCCTCCTGGTCCCCCGGAGCCAGGATTGTTTTTGTAATAATATGTCTGACTGCATTAATATTTTTTTAAGAGTAATGTTTATTCTGCACGAGAAAAGTTCATCTGAGCATGTTACTTTACTCTTTCCTTAAGTATATTAAATTGATATTTTAGCCCTCATAAAAGAAATACTGGAAAAGTCTATTGAAAATGTTTTTATTAGGTATGTGCTGTTGGCTATTCTAAAATTGAAATAGATAGTCACTGAAATACATCAGAGCCCTGAAACTTAGAATTAGATTAGATGGTTTTGAACTCTTGTTTCTGCTTGGGGCTGGAAGCTACTGACTATCCTGTATGTAATGTTGATACCTTTTTCATGCTGTGTATGTATCCAATGTGGTCCAATGCTTTGCTCCATTTGCATCTCTGCTTGTATACCTGTCAGAGGGAACGTTGCTGAAACAAAGGCCCAACAAATGTTGAATAAAGAGGTGGCCGAAATAATGTTAATAGATGTACGGGATGAATATTTAGATTACCCCAAATAAACGAATGTCTTCAGCCAATGCTGAAAGGGCCGTCTGTTGTAATTTGGCAGCACTTAAGTTAAGCATTGGCTAAAGACAGCCTGTATTCAGAGGCTAAATTGTCCGCTTTGTGGAATCCATTTTGTATTTCTGTCAGCCATTTTGGCTGCCATGTGCTACCATGTGCTCGCCATGTGCTCTGTCCTACCTTCCTGTTAACTGCTCTTGAAATCTGCCTAGAGACAAGTTATATTTAGTTCCTCTTGCTTTGCACATGCTCAGTTGAGCTTGCAGCTGTTCCGAGTTTATAAATGTCAGGATGTGTCTACTAAAAGTAGAAACTGTTAGCTCCACCCACTTGTCGACTGTGCATTCTCTGTATGACCTTATATGTACCTAAAACCAGCATTTGTGTTTGTACCGCCTCCATTTGAGCCCCTGCGTGGATATAAAAGGACCATGGTCCTTCCATTCAGTGTGCTACTTCATGCATTACTGAAGGGTGATGTGCGAATGTTAGCTCCACCTCATGAGGTTTAATAAACTCTGTCTTTTCTATTCCAGTTTCTATTGCCAACTTCTTCCTAAGTGTCTGAGGACTCTGTGCAGAGAAGGGAGAACTCCTAAGCACTGGTAGGCCTTGCTGAGGCTCACTACAACACCCCTAGAGAGGTTGGTAATTCAACTCAAGGATCCGATGTGGGTTAGCAGAGATGAACATGCCTAAGTATTTGACTATCACCTTAGTTTTACCAAGGGTCTGGTCGATGACATAATTAGTTAAGAAGTCAGTTTGGGCTGTATTCGACCCCGAGAAAATACCATAATGCAATGCAATATTTCTGGTTCTCTCTATAGCCTTCAGGGCATGCTGTGAATAAATACCAATGTCATCCACTTCAGCAGCGACCCATAGCACCACCAAATTTAGCTGAAGGCCATAAAAAAGGTCAGTCTACCCTATCAAATGCCTTTTCTCCATCCTATAGCACCATTCCAGGCCATGCAGACAACCTATAAGCTGCAACAAGCATGGCTATTGTTGTTTTAATGTGCAGCGTGATGCTGCAATTCAGAATAAACTCATGTTGCTCCTCCGAAACCAACCCTTTAATTACCATAACCAACCTACGAGCCAAGATTTTGGAATAGATTTTGGCGTCTGCATTAATCAAAGAGAAAGGCCAATATGATCCTCTCTATATCAATGGTTTATCTTTCTTTAAAATAACAGTGATAATAGTACATTCTCAAGACAGAGATATAGAATTACCACCAAATATTCCTTTGACCACATCCATCAATAATTGCGGGACTGCCTCCATGAAGGTTTTATAAAACTTGGGGGCATATTCACAAGGAGCTGTCGCCGAATTAACAGCACTTTATCGCAGCCAAAGTCATGATAAATTTACCCCCCATTCACAAGCCGGTGTTAACACCCCACAGCACCAGTTTACCCGTGATAGCAGCCGCAAAAAACATCACCACAGAGGACCCTCGCAAATATCGCTAATGAGATGCAGAATAGGCGTTCCAGCAACCAAAGCCGAGACAACAGCACACCTCAAAATTCACAACGACCAGCCACATCCGCGATAAAAAGACAAAACAGGCGATAAGGCACGTTAGCACCAGTAAATCTACACCAGCTCTGACCTGGTGTAAAGTCGGACAGCAGCCAGCACCACAAAAGGGAGCACAGCCCAGGGCCAAATCCGAAGGGCAACAGATGCCATGGAGCCACACATCATGCGGCCCGGACACCCAAGAGGGCCACAACACCCACCACCACCACCCCGGGACCACCCCTCCCTGGCATCCCCCGACCAAAGACATTCCACATCAGCCACACCTAAACATGTACAAAATATTCCGCCTGATGCCGCACAATCACTACTGGTGACATGGATGTGTTGTCACAGAAATGACCAGCACACATTCACTTTCGAAGCAACAAATGAAACTTTATTAAAATGAACAACGAAATGAAATGAAGACACATGGCAGCTCCCCTCCGGACAATACGTAGGTCACAGCCTGTAAGACAAAAAACATGATGAGAAGGTGTGTCCTGCACACATCAGAGGACAGAGAGAGAGCGAAGGAGAGAGAGAGGAAGAGAGGGAGAGAGAGAGAGGAAGAGAGGAAGAGAGAGAGAGGAAGAGAGGGAGAGAGAGGAAGAGAGGGAGAGAGAAGAGGAGAGAGAGAAGAAGAGAGGGAGAGAGAGAGAGAGAGAGAAGAGGAGAGAGAGAGGAAGAGAGAGGGAGAGAAAGAGAGGGAGAGAGAGAGAGAGAAGAGGAGAGAGAGAGGAAGAGAGAGAGAGAGGAAGAGAGGGAGAAAGAGAGAGAGAAGAGGAGAGAGAGGGGAAGAGAGAGGGAGAGAGAGAGAGAGGAAGAGAGGGAGAGAGAGAGAGAGTGCCATCCATGCACACCCAGGCCACACTGCTCACCTGCTGCCACCGGTGTGTCTCCAACCACGTGCCGGTATGTAGGGCAGTTCACCAGGTCACACATCTCATTCAGAGCCGTCAGCTGAAACAGAGCCCAGATACATGACTGGCACAGTATACACAATTATACAAGACAACATCGTCTGCCCGCCCATGCACACCCAGGCAGAGGCACCCCAACCCCTCCCGCCGCCCATCGGAGCATGCCCGCCCATGCACACCCAGGAATCAATGCTCACCTTCCACCACCTGTGCATAGACAGGAGGTCCCACCACGTGCCTCTCCAAGCCACAAGCCCGGGGCCCGCGGACATGGCACCCTCCACATCATGCAGCCCCGCTCCGCAGGCCACCAGGTCTCACGTTTGGTGCTGGATCTTGAGTACTCCATGGCAGAGGACATACCAGTACACCCGGCATCATCGCAGGCTGCACACCCGCTCAGCCCAATGGGTGCCACCAACTCTGCATCCCGGAAGCGACGCCACGGGGCGGTAGGCCTGCGCTGCCTGCTGGCTCTGGCCTACACTGCAGTCCAGCAGGGCACACAAAACCTGAGCTGTCCGGACCGCCGGGACGGGGCATCATCGCAGGCTGCACACCCACTCAGCAGCTCAAGGTGCCATTGACTCAGTGCACCCAAAGTCACCGTCCCGTGGCGGGGTGCCTGTGTCATCGGCAAGGCCTCGGATGCCACTAACCCTGTGCAACCCCAGTCTGTGCCACGTGGTGGTAGGCCCGTGCCATACTCCAGGCCTCAGATGCCACTAACCCTGTGCAACCCCAGTCTGAGCCACGTGGTGGTAGGCCTGTGCCGTACTCCAGGCCTTGGATGCCACTAACCCTGTGCGCAGCAACTCATGGGCCCTATATGAGTGTGAACCGTGGGGTGTCCGTCATCCAGTCACCACCGGAAGAGGGGAATGTGACATCGTCGGACCCTTATGTTGGTGGAGTCACATGGCCTGTGACGCCTGTGCCAGATGGGTGTGGTGTGTGTGTGAAAACCTGCCCTCAGGGAGTGGCCGTGACATGCTGACAACTAGACCAGTGACCCACACACCACCAGCGAGTACGGCTGCGACGGCTAGCAATGAGGGCCCCCCCTCGGTGCGTAAGCAGAGTGGACTGGCCTGCCGTATGCCGGATCAGCGCAGGGCCTGCAACAATGACTCGTGGGCTCTGGGCGTGGTCCAGTCCATGTCCGGACAAGGAAGTGACTGATGCGTGTGTCCCTGCTGCAGTGTTCAAGGAACCCGCTACACAAGATGCAATGTTGCACCCCCTTACTGGCATCCCACAGGATGTACATCATTGACGCAAGGGAAGGCACTGTCCCCACATTCATCCACACATCCATACAGGAATGACGTAAGACATCACACAGCAGTGCGTCACTGGATGTTTATTTGCACATCCAGTGCAGTCATGCAGCTGGAGCGGTACAGGGCAATGCCGAGCACACCACACAATATGGGCCCGTGGAGGGCCAGCCAGTGTCCATCCCGGGATGACCTGTACTGCGGAAGAGGAAGGGTACAGTCCACAGTCTGTCCGCCTTGTCATTGGTCGTCAAACAGGATGTGGCAGTCCATGTCGCTGTCCAAGGTGAGTGCCTCGGAGTGTATTGGGGGTCAGTGGTAGGTCTTGAGGCCATGTGCGTCACCAAGCAGGAACAGGCAAGGTGGCGGTAATGGATGCTAGTGCCTGATCCTCCTGACCACAGTCCCATCCACGTCCTCGTCCCCGGGTGTGTGCCCTGCCCCACCTGTGGGTGTTGCAGTGCTGGCTGTGGCACTGTGTGCCACTGACTCATCAGGGGCTGGAGGAGGATTGTCGGCCGCACTGTGTGGCAGTGACACATCAGGTGCCGGAATGGATATGCCTGCCAAACTGGGAGGCACTGTCACACCAGGGGGCGGAGATGTGGATGGTGTGGGGGCAGCAGCATTCATCATCGCCACACCTTGTGTCAGCAATGCCATGACGAGGACATGCAGGGCACGGTAGATCCAAGCTACATTTCGCTGATGTGCAGCGGAAGCTGCCATCCTTTCTGCCTCCATCTGCACCATGTCCTCCATGAGCCTCCGCATCTGTGCCAGCTCAAGGCTGGCATGGCTGGGGCCACTGTGAGCGGACAGGTATTCTTCCCTCTGCGTCATGACTCCAGAGATATCAGTCAGGGCTCGCTGGAGACCATGGGGTGGACATAGACACCCAAGGATGGCGTCCAGTTTGTTAGCCATGAGCTCAAACCCCACCCGGACCTGCTCGGCCGTCTCCCTCTGGCCCTCCAGCACACGGCGTTGGAAGGCCATTTGTTGTTCCTGGGGGTCTTGGCAGGGTGCCGGGGCTGTGGGTGCCTCCTGCTGGGTGGTTTGGGTGGTGGGTGGGGTCTCATGGATGTAGCTGGGCTGCCCTGATCCTGGAGGTGAGTTGCGGAGGTGGTCAATGAGGTCTTGGATGGTTTGGATGTCAATGCTGGTGTTGTCCTCCTCCTCATCATCAGTGAAGAGTGGCTGTGACTACTCTGCAGGAGGTGTTGAAGATGCCCCTGCGATATGAAGGGGAGATGGTGTATTACAATGTGTCCGCATGTATGTAGCTGCATGGTACAGGTTGACATTCAGACAGCATGGCATTGTACATTGTGACAGTGTGTGGGTCTGGGCGAGGACCCAGAGTGATTGTGGATGTGCACTGTGCCCTGCTTGCTTGTGCATGTGTGCCATTGTGGCCATCTCCCCCCATCCCCCCAGTACCTGGTGGTCACTCACCCTGTTGCGGTTGTGTTGTGTCCTGTCGAGCAGTGTCCGGTCCCCCGACTCCGGCCACAGTCTCCACACTGATGACTGTCGACACCAGCTCCTCCATGTCATCCAGCTCCAGCTGTGGCGCTGGGCCCCCACCTCCGGTCTGCGTTTCTGCCTTCAGGTTGGCGGAGAGTTTATCCTTGGTCTTCCGCTTGATGTCATTCCATCGCCTCTTGACCTTGTCCATTGTCCGCTTGTACTCTCCGACGGCATTCACCTTGTCGACGATGTCCCACCATATTCCATTTTTGGTGCCCAATGACACGTTGGAGGTGACGAAGAGTTGTTGATGGTGTTCCATCACCTCCGTGACTATGATCCGGTTCGCCTGCGGACTGAACTTGGTCTTCCTGGTCTTCTTGTCCTTGCCCTTCCCTGTCCCCGTGGTCCCAGGCTGGTCGTCCGGGGTGCTTGTGGGGTTGCGCTCGTCCTCTGCACCTGCTCCGGCTGCCTCCATGGTGCTTGTGTGTTGGTCAGTTTGTGTGTGGTTTTTTTTCCCTGCTTTTATGGAGGTTTCTGACGCCTGCCAGGTGTGTGTTGCAGGCCTGGCGCTGCTTGTCGCTGGTTTCCTCATCGCGCTTTGGCCCATCGCGTGTTTTTTGGTGTTGTGGTTTGTGTTTTTATCTCCATCGTGGTGGTTGTATCGCGGACTTTGTCCGCGGTTTCGGCAGGCTATCGCATGGTACCGCCTTGTTGTGAATTCCACATTGACACAGGGTTATTTTCCCGTGATGGGCTGCGTTATTGAAAGTTGCGTTACGCTACTCTTGCGGTAGTTATCACACGTTCTTGTGAATATACCCCTTGGTGGCTACTGCACCTTGTCTGGCCACCTCTTCATTAAATAGTGCTTGACTCACGAGTCTACTCTTCTCTGGAGTAATTATAGAGTCAAACTTGATGACTTTCTTTAACATTATGGCCTCCAAATATTCCATGCATTCTTTCTCACGTCTACAATCATCCACTAGGTAGAATTTATTATACAACTGTTGGAAGGCTTCTAAAATACTGTCTGGCTCCGCCATCATCCTCCCCTGATCTTTCTTATTCTTGCTGATATTCATGCCTGACTGGCGCTCCCTGATCTTATAAGCCAATATTCGCCCAACAGTTTCATTGTGCTCATTATGTCGATGTAAGATACTGCAAATATTTCTGTGCATTTTTCTGTCTCCATTACCTAACTAATTGTGTCTTTACTTGCAGTATTTGTAAGTAAATCGATTAGGACTTAGGCAGGAAGTTTTATATTCCCATAACATGTATACTAACTAGCGCAGCCATCTCTTGATCCAATCTAGCCCTTGCCTCATTAGTCTTCCTCTTTTGCCTAATTATTTAACTAGTTACTATCACCATTACTATGGCCTTAAAATGCATCCCAGACTATCCCAGGACTAGTTACATGTCTGTTGAACTCTATAAATTCAGCAATCCTATTCTCCCTAAAGGCCCTAACTTCATCTTCAAGCAACAAACTTCTAGCAAATGTCCATCGGCTTATTCTATTTGAGGTTTATCTCAAAATCATAGACAACCGCAGGGGAGAGTGACTGGAAAAGATGATAATTTTTCATTGTATACTACATGGATTAAAAGAGTGCTGCACATGTGGGTTGGAGTAAAATGTAAAACCGTCTATGCATGTTCCTCTATAGTCAAACAGCCACACGTATTGTAATCTCTCGACCCTGACCAAGTTTTTTACTGAGGTTCTGACCTTGAGCAGCCTATCATATCTGGAATGGTTAGTAACATAACCTATCTAACGTTCAATTAATGTCACCACATAATAAGTATGGCTTCATCCAGCTAGACAGTTCCAAGGCAAAAAAGTTAAATAACAAAGGGTCGTCATTGTTAATGCTGCCGCACACGGAGCATTGAGTAAACTTGTGATTAGCAACTTCTATCAATACATTAACCCAGCGACTATTTGTATCCGCCCAGTTTGTTCCAAATCATATACCTTGCAGCTTTCCCTACGTGCAGCTATAGCAACACCTGTTGTACTTGTCAGGTTAAATGAACAAATAACTGATGTCAGACTCAATTCCTGAAACCAAGCCCTGTCTGTCTGCGTATGACAGAAGTGTTTCTTGTAGGCAGACACTATTATATGCTAATTTGTCCAGTTCAGACCTAATTTGGCTGATGCTTTCCATATGCATGTAATCCATTAGCATTCCAACTAAGAACCTTAAGTGATGCCATTACAAATTGTGATGCAAAGGGCCAGCTTCCATAAGAGTGTGACTAAAAGTGATCGCCTTTCATTTTTTAAATGTAATTATTAGGTTTTAACAAATAACCATTTGTGCAATCATACATTGTAACCCACAGCGTCTGCATGTTGTGCTTGGATCAGTTTCGAGCTTCACCTTTTCGTCACTCACAGGCCATCAATCAGTTATTTATTTCCAAAGTATTTAGCTTCCTTTGATGATTCCTTCTTGTATTTCATGTCCAGGGGGGAGTAGTCAGGGCCAATCTTGATTGGTCTGTGGTTTCCTGTCGCAGAGGCCCATCAGAGTTTACAGGGTGGCTGGCACTCTCCTTACACATACGTAGTTATCAGTGGTCTGTGTCACCACCTGGATACTCGATGTTGGGCATCCCTAAGCTTGCCTTTCCAAGTTCTTTGGTGTGTGCATGTAAGCGGGAATCAGTTCTATGTGTGTTTTTGCTTGTTAAGCTAGCTATCGCACGGATATTGGCTGAGTTGTCTCTCATCTGCTCATTCCACATCTGTTTGTCTGAATTTTGTCTGTTCGACTAAGGTGGTCTGGTATTATTTTTGACTTCTATTTTCCTAATTTATACATCTCATATCATAGCAATGGGGCCCCTCTGTCTTCTAGTCGGTTAGTGGGAGTACAGCAGCTTCTGCTTTATCCCATTTCAGTAGGTCTAGCAACCATATTTTTGCCTTCAGAGCTGTACTTGCTTTCCAGGACATTGTAATGAGATGTTTAAAAATGATGAAGCCTGGGTCTACAAATTTACATGCATTTTGTCTTTTTTTGGATCATGACATGAGAAACATCCTGTGTATGCGGTGTGAGGTGAGATATGTTTGGTGTACATAATTGAATTGTGTGAATTGAAATCTCGAGTTGAGGGAGATCTATTTGACTATCTTTGTGATTGCCTCCCACTATTTAGCTATGAACTGCCTGTCTAGGTTCCCATTTGGTTTTCATGACTTGGGTTTGAGTAATGACTTTGTGCAGTCAATAAGTTGTATAGTGCCGTTCATGCTTTTCTACCCATGCCATATACGAGGAGAGGCTGTCGGTTCTGCTTGGCCTGCCCCCATCTTGTACGTATGGCATGTTGAATTGTGTGATGTGTCATGAACTGTCTCTGTGGTATATTATATGGACCTGATTCACAAAGATAAACTTACACTGTTGTGTAAGTTTACAATTGTATGCTATTCACAAAGGTATTTCACTAGTAGTTTCTTTACAACTGAGGAGTCTCACCACACTTAAAAAGATAGGACAGTGGGACAGGGTGTGGGATTAGAAAGTCACCACCCAAGGACCTTTTCCGTTAGCTATTTTTTGAGGAACAATTCCATGATCCGTACATTTGGGTATGCCCAGTGAGCGAATGTTGTTGCATCTTGAGCGGCCCTCTGTATCCTTCATCCGCAATTGCAGTTGTGTCAACTCTGTCCCTATTAAGAAGGATTTATAAAGCATGGCTAATCACCCAATAGGGTATTCAGGTGCTTGCAGGTCCCAGAGGTTTATTCGAACAGCCAGATCTTGGGCGCCCTTTGCAATTCCAGAAGTGAGGTGATGGTCCGGCGGTGCGAGGAGAGGCTGTTCCTGGCCTTTGCTGCGCTGTGCGAGAAGAGCATCCTCCACTTCAGCTTCGGTGAATGCGGGAAGTATGGGCAAGTGAAAGGGAGGCGGCGCGTAGTGATTTCAATAGTTGTTGGAAGTTCAGGCGGTGGTTAATGTAGGTGGGTCCTTGGTTGTGTAGAGCCTTGTGTTCGTGGGTCAGCAGCTTGACTTGGCATCTCTTCTGTATGGGGAGGCAGTGGAGTTGCCTTAGGTGGGGTGCGATGTTAGTTCATCGGGAAGGCCGAGGATGAGTCTGGCTCAGGAATTTGGTATCCCTTCCCCAAAGCACGCATCTCTTTCCTCTTAAGCTTGATCTGGGTATTAAGTCTATCAACGATCTTGCGAGGCTTCGCCCATTGCTGTTTTGGCACACACTGGTCACTACTCCTGATCTGGCACCTTATGCTGCTGCCCTTTGTGAGATCTCTTATCTGGATACCACAAAAGAAATTGGTTGGATTAAACAGGTAGACGCTCTTCGGTCCAGCATTGGTTTGCCAAATTAGGTTACCGGCCATCCACCATCATACTCCAGAGGCCAAGTAAAACTTATGTACTGGGCATGGGTTGATCAGAACAACTTTCTGAAAAGACAACTTGGCAGCTTAACAGATGCTTTCATTGACCTGAAAATTAATTGTTGTTTAGAAAGCTACTTTGACATCATCAAGGTGCCAGCTGACAGGAAATTGTATACACAGATTAGGCACGGTAGCTTACCAATTAACACCTTTACAAAATCCTGGCAGAATAACAAATCCCAACCCAAGGGTTGTCCTTCCTGTTCATGTGCATATGAATCAATAGGCCATGTCTTCTTTGCCTGCACAGCCTATGTAAAACCAAGGAGCAAGTGGTTAGCTCCTGTGTGCAGACTCTTAGGGACCCGAAGCTCTAAAGACGCCTTGCGGATACTAAAGTCAGATGCTAGACCCCTTTCCGCCTGTGCCACTGCGAAATTCCTAGGTCACTTTTGGTCAATATTTTATGTATTTTAACCTTGTCTATTGTTGATCTAGTGCAAGGGCACTATTTAAGGAAATGGGGCAGTTATTCTTTATTGTTTAATGAGTGGGTTATTAATCTGGCAATTGATTTGTATAAGATTTGCTAATGCACTAGCACTTTAGCCTTTTAACCTTGGGGCCTTATAGCTCCGGCTTGTCTTGCCAGAGAGATCCCAACTATGAATTATCGGGAATTGTAAAACCCATGCCATTTTCCATGCTGGCTTATTATGTCAACTTGAGCGTTTTTTATCTCTTACTTGCCCATTTGTCTCCTGAACACTCTCTTTAGTTTAGTACGTTTTAATCATGACTTGTGTGGCTGCTTCTTTTATGGTTTTTGTAACCAAAATAAAGAAATTTTGATTGATTGAGTCTGGCTGTGGTGTTCTGTATGGTCTGAAGTCTCTGTAGGAGGTTTGCGGCATTTCCTACGTAGAGGGCATTGCCGTAGTCCAGTCGGCTGGTGATGAGGACCTGTGTCACAAAGCGTCTTGTGTGGAGGGGTAGTTACTTGAAGACCTTACATAGCATGCACAGAGTGAGGAAGCAGGCAGACGGTGTTGATCTGTGGTTTCATGGTGAGCTTGTTGTCAATGATGATTCCGAGGTACCTGCGTGGTCGGAGGTAGTGGGTGGGTGATGGCCACCATGCGTTGTTCCATGTGCTGCTTCTGTTGCCAAAAATCAGTACTTCTGTCTTGGCTGTGTTCAGCTGCAGGCAGTTGTTCTTCATCCAGTCGGCGACGTTTGTCATGCATCTGTGGAAGTTGGTTCTGGTGGTGGTGGGGTATGAGTCGCAGTTGGGGTTGCACTTCTTGAAGCGTTGGACGCATAGTGGTGAGAGCTGATTCAGTTTCATCAATCTGTTCCATTAGTTTCCTGTGGTATGTTTGGAGTAAATTCACGTCCACAGCAACTGTGTATATCTTGGACTCTAGAGAAGATTTGGTTTCCAGGACTGCCAGTTCTGCAATGTCTCTCGTAATGGTGGAGGGTATTTTTCCAGGCTTGGGCTTACCTATTATTGGCCACCAGTGAGTTGACGTGTGGCCAGTCAGTACATAGATCCCAACCAGTTTAAGTAGCACTTTCTGTGTCCTTCATGCCTACTTATGGGATAGAGATGTGCCAGTCAGGAATAATGTGACTGTGACTGTTCACCTTAATTGGTGTCCTCGTGGGGGTGAGGAAAATTGATTGTTTCAGATCATCCTCAGTCACGTACTGTCCCTCCACTCCCAAACTATCTTGCTTCCCAGTGCTGCTTCTGTGTATTCCCTGTTTGTTGTTCTTTTGTTTTTCTTCTCACTCACTCCAGTAGTTTCACCTTGAGGGGTATGGGGTATTGTGTAAGGGGCAGAGTCATATCACATTCTTTTGGTGCCCAGATGTGTGGATCTCTGGCAGTCTTTTAGCTTTCTCTCCCAACTATCAGGTATGCCTGCATTTGTCTGCCCTGACCTGTTTCCAGGTTTGAAACTGTGCTGCCGTGGAGGGGGGAGGGACATAGGGGGCTCTGGCATGTTTCAATTAAAGCCTGCCCTTGATTATGGGGTGCTAGGTGTGGTGCCACTCCCTTTTCCACAATCCGGTCCTCTATCGGTTACCTCAGGCCTCTTGGCCATTTGAATTCCAGACTCAACTGTTGCCACCACTTTGGGAAGTAGAAAGTAAAGGTTCTGATGTACTTTATTAGGTTGCAGACCCTGGGTGCAGGTACCTGGCAGCAGTGCGGTACTCTCCAAACTTGAGAGTGATTTCAGTCCCCTTGGGTCTTTTTCGCAGAATTTTTGTGCTTTATTCAAGGGCATGCAGGGGCATGAGACACCGGAATCTTGTGGATCCATCTAGGCCTCAGACGTGATGCGATAGCAGTATGGCCCAATGGTGAAGTGCATCCCTGGGTGCCCACTGCTTGGCACACTCCACCTTGGCACAGAATCTCTGTGGGCGAGAATAAGCCAGGGCCATTCTCGGCCTCGTACAGCCTCTGAGTAGTAGATGCAGCCAACAAGCCACACTAGCATTCACACCGGTTCACGGGTTCTCTTATCATACTGCTTGTACTTGGCCCATGGTTACCACTGGAGCAGCCTCTACTCCACACACTGGCTGTGCTCCAATCCACTTGAGATGTTGCTGCTTGGTTCCCTAGTAAGTACTGTGTAGTCAGCAATCTTGGTTGCTCCAAGTGCGATTTAGGCACAATTATGGCTTATTGGAGCCTATTTGGCCCATCATTGCACAGCATTTTACAGGACCTGGCTTCGGAGCCCAGTTTTGTGTGTCCGCTTCAATTGCCACCTTGGCCACCCCCCCCCGAAAGTGATTTCCTTATCATAACCCTAGCCAGAGTGCACTGATTCTAACATCTCAGCTTTCTCTTTTACCCACCTCCTTCCCTGCTGGACCCCTTCCTCCTCCTTTCCTACCCACCCTTCACCCTGCCCCTCCTGGGGTCCTCTCTATGTCCTCAGGATCCCTGGGTCCTCCTGTGAGTGGGAGGTGAGTTGCCCATCCCTTCCCTCCACAGTTGCGATGACGTGCATCCAAACATACCCAGGGGTAGGCACCTTGTTCAAGCACCTGAATAACTGCCATCGATCCCAGTATTCAACCTTGCTACATCATGCAAACACGAGCCTATGCTGCATCTGCTGTATGCAGCATCATAAACCTCCACTTACACAAAACTTTCAAACTAGCCAGTTGTACAATTTGTGTCTGTCCCCCCATTCACTTAATTGCAGGAATTAGTACATGCACAATGCGCCCCCGCTGTGCAGTCTCAAATTATGAACCCAGCCATAGCTTGAAAACTATGTTTGTTTTGTGCCATTGTAAGAATCTTTTCGTTTATCAGTTAGTCTGAAAAGCAGGCATACGACAGTACAAGGTTTAGAGTTATTTTGATTCACCTGGAATGGCACTTGTTGCGCTCTTATAATAGTCATATCTTGATGTGTATCATTGTTCAGTACGACTTCATTGATTAATGTATTCAAAATGTCCGTAAGAGAAGACTTGGATTCTGTTCCTTCAAGTATTCTGACAATCAGCAGATTGCAATGATGTGACCTATTCTCAAGGTCTTTGTTCTTTCTCTGAAGCTTGGTGATTGCCAATCTTGTCTTGTCGTAGCTTGAGGAGCATACCACTGAGTTTCTGCTGACTTACTCTTCTAATTGTGCCAAGCAATTGTGGAACAGCGCTATTCTTTCATCAACTGCTTCCAGTGTGGCCCTTATGCTGTGTACTTCTGTTGCCATTGTCTCCTGATTATGTTTAGTATCCAGAGCAGCTTTCAGTATCAATTCCAATTAGTTCTTTTGTCCCGTAGAGACTGTGGTTGATCCTGATCACTATCAAGAACATCCTCTCAGTCATCTGCTATGTCTGCAGCCAGGCAAGCCTCCCCAACCCCTTCCCCTTCTGCCCGATGTTTGCTCAAGTGTGCAGCAGGCACCAGGTTATTGCTGCAGTTATTTGCTGTCTGGGGTCCAACACATCTGGTGCAGTGATTTATTGACAATTCGACATGGCTTGTTGACTGCTTGAATTGGTCATCTCTTTTCTCAGTACCAATTACTCCAGGATTGCAGGCAAATCCTCCAAGAAGATTGTCAAGAAGGGCATACTTATTTGGGTGAGTTGGGATTGAATTCACAATAGTTGGACTTGAGGAGCTGTCAGTGCTGGCACTGGTTGGTCGAAAAACTCCTTCTGGACTACTCAAATCATGTTGACTAGCTGACCTCTGATTATCCCCCCCGCCTTTTGGGAAACAGGCTGTACTCAGCCTCCACATTGAGTAGCATTTCTGCAGATCCCTTATTGATCACTTTGCCCATGATGTTGGTTACCCATTTTTCATGCCCAAGAGAGCAGGAGGAGCACCAACTGACATGCAGGCTGCCTTTAGTATATTCGCCCAGACCCAGTCCTGCAATGGGCCGTTTGACACAGATTAATGACCCAGATTTATTTGCGTTGACCCCATCTGCCTGGAGCATTTTAGTGTGTTGAATGTCAGACACTTTTGTAAGCCTGACTTGTCCTATTTCATCTTGTGGCTGGGCATCGGCTCTAGATTTAGATGCCTTCAGCCTTAGCCTAATTAACTGTCTAAGCTCTTTTTTAGGTCTCAACTGAGTGTCCGAGTCCCCCTTGATCTGGTGTCTGCCCACACCCATCATGGCCATCTTTGCAGGTGAGAAGCCAACAGGTGGGAACTTCCCCCACTGGTGGTTTAGAAACAACTTTGGGGCCGATTCCGGCCGGAAATCTCTCCGACCGAATTGGACCCTAGCAGTCCGACCGGATGAGTACGATGCATTTGCATGCTATCGGACTCGATTCGGTCGGACTCCCATTGAAGTCAATGGGAGCCGGTCGTACAACGCGTACGCGGGCTCCCATTGACTCAATGGGTGCGAGGCGAACAAGGGCGCCCCCTACAGCGTGTACGCGTCCATGCGCATCGTGGCATACATGCACAGGTAGGGGGACCCATGGTTCCCCCTGTGTGCGACTCGCGCGCCTACGCGTACAGGGGGTCCGACGCGGACCCCCAAAGTCCGGCTCCGACAGCTCTTTCGAGCCGGACGGCGCGAGTCGGTCGGACTGCTCGAGGAGCGCATCGTACTTACCCGGTCGGGAAACGTCTCCATAGCGCGGTGCGAGTCGTGTCCGTGCGAGTCGGTCAGAGCGTGTTGAAGCCGCGTACGAGTCGGTCGGCGATTTCGCGGGAGCTTGCATCGTACTCGTTCAGCCGGACCCGCGTACGATTCGGTCGGGAAACAGGGCTCTGAATCTGATCCGGTAAATCCGAATCCGATTCGGAGCACTACCGGCCGAGATCGGAATCGGCCCCTTTGTGTCTTATATCCAAGCCCCTTGAGCCACCAGTGCATCACTTTTTCCCATGTTAAAAGTGATGCACCGACGGCACAAGGGGCTTGGAAATAAGCCCCTTTGTTTCCAGGGTGGGCCATTTGGGGGCTGTCTCTATTAGCCCTCCCTTTTCTTATCAACATGCCTGAACTTCCCGTCTCTGGTACTTGATTTAAGGGGACAAGATTGCCCATACATTCTAAATCATATATAGGTTGTTCAGACAAATTCATGCTCAGAGTATCTGATCCACTTGTAAAACCGCTATCCCCACCGGCAGTCAGGCTCTGATTCATGTCTTGGGATACCAGTCTTTCCATACTGAGTCTCTTCATACAAAACACAGCACAGCAGCCTTCTTATGTGCAATCCCTTGTCACAGTTGTTTCTTTGTAGCAGATAAATCAAAAACAGGGGAAATAGCAAAACAGTATCTTTTCAGCAACCCATCCAGTCTTTAAACAAGTCTTTAATCAATGTTACAATGTGGCACCTCTCCCACATCAACAGAGAACCACTTGGCAAGTGTAAAAAGTTACATCCATGTCTATTAGAGCGGTAAACGACAGTAAGAAATGTTATCATCTTTCCAGTACATGAGTGTTCTAGGTCTAGCTCTGGCTTTCCCACTACACTGTTCCTTGATTGGTTGTAATGTCAAACTGCTACTTTACTAGGCTTGGGTGTAAAATGCCACTTTGCATGCTCCGCATAGCGCACAGAGTTCCAGAAAACTCTGTGTAGCAGAGTTTTTCCACTCACACGGCTCGCCAATGTTAAGTTGGCGAGTGTGAGTGAGGAAAATCATGATAGACCACTGCCTGGTGAGATTTCTCAACGCAGGCGGTTGTGGCAGGTCACTACCACTCGTGTTGAGAAACCTGCCTTTCGCGTTTAGGAAGCTGGCACTTGGGTAGAACATCTACTTGAGCGGCAGAAAGAAGTAGCACCCTCTTGCATTGTGTGTGGTGCCATTCATGCTGATTTTTCAGCATGGGACAAACTTCTGGTGCCAAAAATCAGCGCAAATAGCGGAATTTATTTGCTCCACCGCTCGCGTAGGTCCGTGGAGCATGGCAGAGTTTTTTCGGCACTTCGGGGAGTTCAGCGTAGCAGAACTCCACGAACTCCACCCAGGCCTATACTTTACCACAATACAATACAATCCTCAGGTATTGGCCTTATTTTATTGCATCAGTGTAGGGGGAGGGGCACTTATCTACCATTTCAGGATTGAGTCTCATTTCTTGTCTCTTTCCATAATATTACTGCCATGATGTCTGCCTGTGTCTGGACTCGCATTTCTCCATTGGAAGAGATCGGCATTTCTATGATGAGGACCTTCATAAAACATTGCCTGTGACTCATCATTTTTCCCTCCTCTGGATTTGGCCATCTACCCAACTCTCCAGTGATGTGCCGGGGCCCAGGATCATGCTCCACACTGCCTGTGGAGGCGTTGCTGCCTTGTTGGAGTACTGTGGATTCTGCCACCCCTCCAAGTCAAGCCTCCTCTTTGCACTGGGTTAAGTCTCCTCTGCAACCCCATAGGCTGGCAGCTGAGGTCTGTCACTCAACCCATCCACCCTTAGGTGTTCTCAGTGACCCAGGATTCAGTGGACCAAGTCTGTGACAGGCTTGGACATGTCATAGCTCACTAGTCAAGTCCTACTCTCCGGTGACTGGTACAGCATGATGATCACCATCTTGATTCAGTGCAGCACCTTTTTCTGCTATTGGGATGAGGCATGATTCATTATGGCTGCTTTTATGTGTATCCATTGTGTTTCAGGCTCATATAAAGATCAGTTGAAAAGAATTGAGTTGAACTGTTGGGTAATGGTTCCCAAAATCTCTTGGACTTAGTCCTCCCAATCTCCTCCCCACTTTTAAGACTTTCCCAGTAACACACGTACGCCTTCCCTCCCAAATAAAATAATGAATTTCTATTTAGAGAGCCTTCATAACTTTTTCAGGTATTGTCACCGGGAGGGCCTGAAAGAGTTGTCGCAACTTAGGAAATATGCTTATTTACACAATGTTACTCTTCACAGCCAAGATATAAAAAATGCTGTCAGGAATGAAGATCCTTTTTGGGTGAAGTGACCAGTGTAGGGTAGTTTGCACTGTATAAATTTCTAAGCTGAGGGATAATATAAAGCACTAGATTATTTAGTTTCTGTTTAACCTTTTGACCCCTCAAGATAATAGAAAGCGGGGTCTTCAAGTCTTGTGGCAGACCTGCACTTAGCCATTCTGACTTTTTCTATATCAACCTTAAAGCTGGACATCATACTGTAGTCATGCATAACATCCAAGGCCCCTTTAATAAATGTTAATGTTAAAAGAATGTAATCTGCAAATAGATGATTTTTATGGTGTTTCCCAGCAAAGGGCATTCCCTGAACATCTGGGTGCTGTCTGATTTGAGCAGCCAGTGGTTCAACCACCAGAGCAAAGAGGAGGAGAGAAAGAGGACAGCCCTGAAGTGTCTCTCTTTGCAGGGGGGACACTCTCGGATTTTAACTCATACTATTATTATGTCAACTGGAGTTTTATAATTGGCCTGTATCATGCTCGCATATGTGGGCCAAGACCTATAAATGTAAGCACTCAATTGAGAAACATCCAGTTAACCCTGTAAAATGTTTTCTCTGAATCCAAAGATTGAATTGGCAGAAGATTTGTTCGACAATTTGACTTCTCTAAAAGATGGATAACATGCCTTATGGCATCCACTGTCTGTCTATTAGGTATATCTCCTGATTGCTCTGGATGTATCAAGTATGGCAGGTGAGGTAAGAGTCTATTTGCCAAGATTTTAGTAAAAATCAATGGGCCTGATTCACAAATGTAAACTGAGATGAAAGTCTAACTTTACGACTTTCAGTATTCACAGAGGGCATTTACGAGCAGTGAAGTTAGACTTTTGTCTCAGTTTTGGCCTCAGTTAAACTTAAGACCAAAACTTAAGTTTAACTGAGACACAAGTCTAACTTTACTACTCGTAAATGCCCTTTGTGAATACCAAAAGTAGTAAATTTAGACTTTCATCTCAGATTACCTTTCTGAATCGGGCCCTAAGAGTCTGTGTTCAAGAGTACTCTGGGCCTGTACGAGTCACAGGCGTCTTATGGCCTACCAAACATATGGATTAATGGTTAACTCAGTCATTGGAGGAGAAACCACATGGGATAGAAGAAAAGAAAGAACATTTCACTAGCTAAGGTAGCAGTTCAATTTGGAAAAGCTCATAGAATAAATTAGTCAGCCTATCCGGCCCAGAGGTTTTCCTGGGATGTAGTTCCATGATTACTACTGTTGCCTCCTAGGCTGAGATCAAGGCTTCTAAGGCCTTACATTAGCTTCTCTTAATTTAGATAATTGTTTTTTATAAATGAATGTAATTTCTTCGGATCCACTTCTTAAAGTTTAAGATACTACACTCTAAACACTTCTCCCTTAGCATCATCCTCACTAATTTGGTGGACCTCTGCATCATGCAAGGTACGTTTTGTTAGCTACTGCTAAGATTTTAAGTCTCATTGCCAGGAGTGAATCAGTCTTGTTAGCTTTTTCATAAAATCCATGTTTCAAACATAAATTCAGACTTTTCTGTGGTGTGTTCTCTCAAGAATTTTGCTTCTTAGAGACCCAGATTCTTTATGCCTATTCTCTGCCACTCCAGGTCTGATTCCTGTCCTTCTCCAGTGAGTTTGCAGATCTACCTTTGGTCTATACTATCAGCAATGCATTGACCCCTAATACTAGCCCTGAAGGCATCCCATATAATACTCAGAGAAACTTTCCCTGAGTCATTCTTGTCAAAGTGGCATTGAATATTCTTCCTCAGACCCTGAACTATGAGTCAGTCATTCAGGAGAAATGTAACAAATGTTCACTTGTCCCTCCTAATTATCTGCCCATCCAGATCTACCTTCCAGGTGATCATAGTGAAATCTGATAAAAATATTTTGTCTCACTTCTCCTTGGGTTTCCATCTTGAATCCTGCTTTCCCTAGGTCATTGATAAAGAGTGCTTTATGCATTTTGATGGATCTCCTGAGCTTTCTAGAGCATGCAGATCACATGAGTTTTGAAGTTCAACTGGAACCACCGAGCAAATGGAAATGTGCTTTGGTATCGTACTTGTCTACTTTGTAATTTTGCAGCATTAATCATCAGTACCATAATTTTGTTCAATGTGCTCTGTGAGAGATCTTGATAAACGGAGATAGGATGTCCTTGGAAGGTAAAAATCTCTACTTTTCTACCCCTCATGATTCTATCGTTGAGTTGCGAGGATCCTATTTTAGCGACAACAACTCTCAGATGGGCCTCCAGTACTTCTTGGGGCTCTCTCACTCATGGTGATTGAAATTTCAAAATTCTGTTACTCCTGCATTATGACTCTGGGGAGGTTCACACAGTATTGGCTGATATCTGAAGGCTCATCTGCTTCTAGTATCGTTTTTATTCCAATATTAACCCTGCATGAGCTATTCTCTAGGTTGTTGAATTTGTCCCAATGATCTCTTACATCTTCTTTCAGTCAGACCACTAACATTTGAGATTTCTCCTTCTCCTGACTCATGGGGGCTATGTCATCCTCATTGGTGGCCACTCATTCTCCAGGAGCTTGAATATCCTTTGTCAAATCAGCAGTGGCTGCAGTCATATACAACTTTAAGGTTTGAATTTGTGTTGTGGTCATGTCTGATACCTTCTGATGAAGATCTGAGAAGCAGCTTTTAGATCATTCTTTGTCAGTGGACAGTGATTCTGTATGTCTCTACACAAAGCAGCCCCATATGCTCTGTTTATTCAAGTGCTTTGTCAGAGCATCTTTGAACTGGCATGCTCAAACTCATTAAAATATTAGTAGCTTTGAAATTATTCTTCTCTTGCTAATGAAAGCCTCTCCAATAGCTGTGTATTTAATTAATTTCCGTTGCTTTTTTCCTTTTTGGCCAAGTAGAGGCTCAGTGTTTCTGGTCCCATCACCACACATGTCTGGGTGACCTACTAAATTGAGGCAGACCTCACTCTCAGTTCACAAGCAAGGCACAGGCTGCACGAGGTCTGAAGCATGCAGAGGTCATCTTGGTAGAGACAAATCATCATTTCTTTTTCGTCGTGTGAGTTCCATTGTTGGAGAGATAGTCCACACTCTACCCACACCTTCAGACCACTGGCACCAATCCTGCTTTCATCAGGTGCTCATGGTTGAACCAAGTGGCTGACAGAGAGGGGTATCTGTGGTAGGAGCTGACCATGACACCATGCATGTCCAGCCATAGGCCACGCTGACTACTAGGTGCTATTAACATAGCAACAAGAAGTGGTCTCAATTTTATGTATACCCAGGTCATAGAATCATTGTGCATACTTGCAGAAATAAAAGGAAAACAACAATAATCAACATGGCCAACCATCAAAGTTTAAGTTAAGCAAACTCAGAACATGTGGGTCCTCTACTAAATTTCCCAGCAAGCATGAAAACATTTAAAAGAATGCGCTGAGACTGACATACAAATTTAAATAACATGAACAACACAGAGAGTGCCCTGAATGCAATGTATTAGTTGCCAGCTCTCTCAATAATGACATTCAATGGCATCTGTTAGATTCATGAGGCCCACTAGAAGAATAGTCCAGGCTGTATTGGAACTGAGCTACTATCCACAGACCCAAAAGACATGCATTGCAGAAAACACATGGATAAAATCTGACTTCTTGGGGCTGCAAAAAATTGATTGTTACACAGACTCAAAGATAACTAGAACATCTTCAAAATGGTTTTGAGTCCATAATTCTCTATTCCTCCTACACAGTCTTTAATAGCCCAATGTTCTGAATCCACCTGCTGCAGTCATGCAGCCTTCTATAAGGCACTACTAGCATAGAAGAATGAACCTCTGGCTTATTTAAAGATTGGCAGATGGGTTACTCCATCACAAACAGATAAGGATGTAAGGAACTTGTAATAAGGCGTTCTGAATACCAATCACGTTTGTGATGGAGCAACCCGTCCATCAAACTCTGAATCAGGCTCATAGTAACTTGTCAATTTCTAATTTCAATGTAACTAATATCTAACACACAACGCGTTAAGACTAGGCCAGAAAAAGAACTACTGAAAATGTATTCTTTTAGAAGCACCTAAACTTCACAAACTGGAATTACAGAAAGAAATGAGAAACTGAAAATCAAATATGCCACCTAAAGATGAGTATGCCACTTCAAATGATGGAAGGCTGTACATTTCAGTCCAAGCATGCTTAGCATTGTAATAGTGTGAGATTGGAAACCTGTCCTTTCGAGCTTTTTAATGGATTCATTTGCAGGCTTAGTACCATTCTTTGAGATACATGTTTGCAGATATTGAAGGACCTACTACTTAAAAATTGACTGCTCTTCTATATCTCAACACATGCATCTTCACATAAAAAATAGTGTTATAAACTATTTATTTATGTTTCCTAGATATTTAGGCATATTACAAAATTGTTTTGTAAACACACGCACATACACACAGTCAAACGATGTATATGAGTGTGGTATATGGAAGTGTGTTCATGTTTATGTATGCATGTGTGTGTATATATATATATATATATAAATTCACTGAAAAAACCATAGGTTTTAGGGACAGTTATAGTTACTTGGACATTGCACTCGTAAAAAACCCGCGAAATTCCCCCGTTATAGTTAGTTCAGCTAACTATAACTCGCGCCTCGCAATGCACTGCTGATGACGTCACATATTACATCACTCATGACATGGTCAGTGACATCACTGATGACATCACTGATGACATCTCAAATGACATCACTGATGACATCATCCAGTGACTGTGTGTTTCTGTAAAGTTTAAATATTTTTAATATATATAGGGAAAGGCGTATTAAAGAATGAGTGGGTGTATAAGTGTGTGTATGGATGATTTAGTAGGTGCGTGACTAATTCTATAAGAGAGTGATTAAACGTATCTTACTGAATGCATGGGTTAGTGACTAAACTGGGTGAATGTCTGTATCTGTCTGTTGCTGTGTAAGTGGCTGCATGGGTTTGTGAATAGCTACATGAGTGTCTATAAGAGTTATTGATTTGTTGTCTGAGTATCTGTATGGGTGCCTGAGTGTTTGTGTGGATGGGGTGTGTGCGACTGTGCATAGATGTGTGAGTGGGTGATTCACTGGATGGATGGTTTCAAGAGTGCATCTGTGATAGACTGTATGGGTGGGTAAGTGTGTGTAACAGTGTGTTAGTGAGTGAATGTATGTCCCAGTGGTACATGTGTGAGTAACTACATATGTGAAAGGCAGTATATATGTGTGTTAGAGTATTTAAATGGCTATAAGTGAGAGTGTGTTATTGTGAGAGTGGCTGTATGGATAAGTGTGTGCTTGTATCAGTGATTGTATAAGAGCGTAACAATGTGCTAGTATTTGTATGATTAAGTGAGCTGGTGTGTGTATAACTGTATAGGTGAGTAAATGGCAGTGTGTTTAATTATTTGCATGACTGACTAGGTGTGTGAGTACCTCTATGGATGAGTGGCGGTGTTTGAGTGTCTATATAGGAGTAAGAGTGCATATGGTAGTCCTGTACTGAGTGACCATAAGTATGAGTGACTGTACGGGTGAGTGAGTGGATGTGTGTGTGTAGACCTAAGAATCAGTGAGTGGGTATGTAGTTATTGGTGTTGGAGTGTCTATGGTTTTGCGAATGGCAGTCTGTAATTTAGAGTGGGTGTATCAAAGGTTATATTAGGGTGTGAGGAGGTGCATCAGATTATCACGTGGATGATGTCATCAGTGATGTCATTTGAGATGTCATCAGTGATGTCATCAGTGATGTCACTGACCATGTCATGAGTGATGTAATATGTGACGTCATCAGCAGTGCATTGCGGGGCGCGAGTTATAGTTAGCTGAGCTAACTATAACGGGGAATTTCACGGGTTTTTACGAGTGCAATGTCCAAGTAACTATAACTGTCCCTAAAACCTATGGTTTTTTCAGTGAATTTCAAAGGTTTTTTAAATGCTAATTTGTAACTATAACGTGTCTGAAACCTATGGTTTTTTCAGTGAATTTCAAAGGTTTTTAAAATGCTAATTTCTAACTATAACGTGCCTGAAACCTACGGTTTTTTCAGTGAATTTCAAAGGTTTTGTAAATGACAATTTTTAAATGTATTAATTGTTATATAAATTTTTTTCATACTGATTTACTACATTTTTAGAAACAATTTTTTTTTACATATTTTATTTTTTAAATTACATTGTAATTACATTATACATTACATTACAAAAAATACTTTCTCAGAATGAATTACTTTAGTTTAAATACTTTGCACATAGGCAATAGACTTTTAAGTACAGTAGTTACAGTTGTTGCAATGGGCAACACATTTTCAAACACAATGCAACATTCAGCTCAATGTGAATTTCTAGTTAAATGCAATTAGTTACTTTATGGATTACTTTTCTAACCACAGGACTGGATCCTAGATTCAGTCCTGGGACATCTCCTGTAAACAGTTGAGTAAAAGCGTTTTGGTTACAGTACTGATTTTTAAGGAATATTATTGTATTTTAAAAGTTGACACTTAGAAACTTTTTCTCATATAGTCACCAATGTTATCCTATGGAAGGAAATTCACTTAGCAGGTAAAAACTGTTATCGTTACTTTTTCTTACTCAGTGTTAGATCCTGGATCCAGCACTGGTGCATCTCCTGTAAACAGTTGAAAGAATGCGTTTAACTCATACAGGCGATTTTTAAGGAATATTTGTAGTTTGTAAAAATCAACACTTTGAAACTTTTTGCTGAAAACCAGACAATGGATTCCTATGGAAGAAAATATAAGTTACTGGTAAGTACGGTTAAAATTACTTTTCAGGGTCAGTGCTGGGCTAAAAGATGCAGCACTGGGTTCTCTCCTGATAACAGGTGAGTAAATCGGAATTCGTATTTCGGCTGATTTTAGAGGAATATTTTAAAGTTCCAAAACTCCACACTTAGAAGAATTTCCAAGTGAAACCAGTCAATGTTAGCCTATGGAAGGAAATTCAAGTTACTGGTAAGTACGGTTAGAATTACTTTTCAGGGTCAGTGCTGGGCTAAAAGGTGCAGCACTGGGTTTTCTCCTGATAACAGGTGAGTAAGTCGGAATTCGGATTTCGGCTGATTTTAGAGGAATATTTGTATGTTTCAAAAATCAACACTTAGAAACTTTTTCAGCAAGAAGCACGCAATGATATCCTATGGAAGGAAATTCAAGTTACTGGTAAGTACGGTTAAAATTACTTTTCAGGATTAGTACTGGGCTGAAAGATGCAGCACTGAGGTCTCTCCTGATAACAGGTGAGTAAATCGGAATTCGTATTTCGGCTGATTTTAGATGAATATTTTAAAGTTCCAAAACTCCACACTTAGAAGAATTTCCAAGTGAAACCAGTCAATGTTAGCCTATGGAAGGAAATTCAAGTTACTGGTAAGTACGGTTAAAATTACTTTTCAGGACCAGTACTGGGCTGAAAGATACAGCACTGAGGTCTCTCCTTATAACAGGTGAGTAAATCGGAATTCGTATTTCGGCTGATTTTAGATGAATATTTTAAAGTTCCAAAACTCCACACTTAGAAGAATTTCCAAGTGAAACCAGTCAATGTTAGCCTATGGAAGGAAATTCAAGTTACTGGTAAGTACGGTTAAAATTACTTTTCAGGACCAGTACTGGGCTGAAAGATACAGCACTGAGGTCTCTCCTGATAACAGGTGAGTAAATCAGAATTCGTATTTCGGCTGATTTTAGAGGAATATTTGTATGTTTCAAAAATCAACACTTAGAAACTTTTTCAGCAAAAAGCAGGCAATGATATCCTATGCAAGGAAATTCAAGTTACTAGTAGTAAGTACGGTTAAAATTACTTTTCAGGACCAGTACTGGGCTGAAAGATACAGCACTGAGGTCTCTCCTGATAACAGGTGAGTAAATCGGAATTCGTATTTCGGCTGATTTTAGAGGAATATTTGTATGTTTCAAAAATCAACACTTAGAAACTTTTTCAGCAAAAAGCAGGCAATGATATCCTATGGAAGGAAATTCAAGTTACTGGTAAGTACGGTTAAAATTACTTTCAGGACCAGTACTGGGCTGAAAGATACAGCACTGAGGTCTCTCCTTATAACAGGTGAGTAAATCGGAATTCGTATTTCGGCTGATTTTAGAGGAATATTTGTATGTTTCAAAAATCAACACTTAGTAACTTTTTCAGCAAAAGCAGGCAATGATATCCTATGGAAGGAAATTCAAGTTACTGGTAAGTACGGTTAAAATTACTTTTCAGGACCAGTACTGGGCTGAAAGATGCAGCACTGAGGTCTCTCCTTATAACAGGTGAGTAAATCGGAATTCGTATTTCGGATGATTTTAGAAGAATATTTGCACAATGGTGAAGGAAGGGGGCGGGGCCTGAGGTGACATCTGTGCAAACGCGCCCCGTGGTGCGTTTTAAGTTGGGGGATTAAGTCCCCTTGAATCCTGAGGGTCCCTAGGGGCCAACTAGCCCACCAGGAACCTCCAATATGCGCCAGGGGCTGCGTTGCAGAGACGTGTAGAGAGGCCACACCCCTTTTACACCTCTCTGCAACGCAGCTCTGTGGCGCTTCTGGATGTACCTGTTGGGCTAGTTGGCCCTCAGGGACCCTCAGGATTGAAGGGGATTTAATTCCCCATCTTAAAACGCGCCACGGGGCCTGTTTGCACACATGTCACCTGAAGCCCCGCCCCTCCC
Organism: Calotriton arnoldi; assembly: GCA_963921515.1. Lineage (NCBI taxonomy): Eukaryota > Metazoa > Chordata > Amphibia > Caudata > Salamandridae > Calotriton > Calotriton arnoldi. The sequence continues at coordinate 175,281 of CAWUFW010014085.1, forward strand.
TTCACCACTGTGCAAACACGTCCCGTGGCGCGTTTTAAGTTGGGGATTAAGTCCCCTTGAATCCTGAGGGTCCCCGGAGTCCAACTAGCCCACCATATACCTCCAAAAGCGCCACAGAGCTGCGTTGCAGAGAGGTGTAAAAGGGCGTGGCCTCTGTACACCTCTCTGCAAGGCAGCTCCCTGGCGCATACTGGAGGTTCCTGGTGGGCTAGTTGGCCCCAGGGACCCCTAGTATTCAAGGGGAATTGTTCCCCCTCTGCAAACGCGCCAGGGGCGCGTTTGCAGAGTGGTGAAGGAAGGGGTCGGGGCCTGCGGGCCCGATCGTTTTTCCTTTTTTTTTCCTTTGGGGAGGGGGCTGCGTGGCCCCCCTCCGTGGCCACTTATGGCCCCGGGGACCCCATCCCCCGGGGCCTGGCCTCTCGTTGGGGACTGTGGGGGTCCCCAAGCCCCCACAGTCCCGCCGGCTCCCCGTGTCCTACGGGAGCCGGCATTGCTTTACACATGGGGAGCTGGTAAGATGCAGCTCCCCATGTGGAAAGCAATCAGCTTGGATATTGGAAGAGAGAGCAGGTTTCCTGCTCTCTCTTCCAATATCCAAAGCAGTTTGTAATGACAGGACGGGAGCCGCGAGGCTCCCGTCCTGTCATTGCAAACAGCAGTGTCCCGGGGGTAGGCACCCCGGGACACTGCAGGAGCCGGCCCTGGGGGTGGCGGTCCCCAAGGCCACCACAGGCTCCAGGAGGGGGCCGCGTGGCCCCCTCCCTTAAATTGCACAGCCCCGGGAGGTGGTGGTCCCCGGGGCTCTGGGGGTCCGTAATGGACCCCCACATTTATTTTATAAGTGCCCGGGAGGTGGTGGTCCCGGGGTGTGTGGGGGCTGGAGCCCCCACACACCTTATTTAAATTAAAAAGAAGCCCCGGGGGTGGCGGTCCCGGGGCTGCGGGAGGGCAGAAGAGCCCTCCCGCACCATTTTTTCAATAAAGCCCCGGGGGTGGCGGTCCCCGGGGCTTGGGGGCCCTTTGAGGCCCCCACACATAAAATTAACCCCCCACCATGCCCCCGGGACTTGGGCCACCCGGGGGCAAAATACAATCGAGCGCGGGAGACCTCGCTTCGATTTTTTTTCGGCAGGATTCGCGCACCCTGAGCGCATCCTGCCGATTTTTAAAAACATTTTTTTTTTTTTTGCCTTGTGGGACCCCTGAGCAAACCTAGGGGTCAGGGTGTTTCTACCCTGCTCCCTTTGTGCGCTTTGCGCACTTGTTTCTGTCCCTCGGTTCTACCGAGGGACAAAATGGCTGCCAACACTTCCTGATTTGGAGTGTTGACAGCCAATTAGCATGCAGCTCGTGATCGGGAGGGTGCGCGAATCCGACGCGGCCATAGATATCACTATCTTTTTACTTTTGATTTTCTCAGCAACTACTGAACGGATTTACACCATTTAACAAAAAGGGTTCTTTCTGAACCAAGAACTACCTCTTTGCCAAATTTGGTGTAATTCCGTTCAGCAGTTCGGGCTGTAGCCGTGTCTAAAGTTTCCTATGGAAAATTGCATGGGGAAAACGCGTTTTGGGACCCCCTTTTTCTCGGCCCCCGCTGACGAATCCCCTGAGACTTTCAGGGTAGGAGCGGACCGGAGCGGGCCACAAAGTTTGAAAATTTTGCGAAGATACGTCAACCGGCAAGAGAGTTATTTCAAATAGAATGTCGCGGATTTCCTATGGATAATAGGTTGTAACTATAACTATCTACTGGCGACCGCCAGTAGATAATATATATATATATATACACATATACATATATACATTTATACTTATGCATATATATGTGTGTGTGTTTGTGTGTATACATATATTTTCACTGAAAAAAACAAAGGTTAAAATGACGTTATAGTTAGGTGAAAATGTAAACTAAAACTTAGCTAGAATGAAAAAAAGCAGTTACATTCAACAGTTATAGCTAAATGAATTAACTATAACTTACACACTTGCCATGCCCAGTGATGTCGCTAATGACGTCATTAATGATGTCATTTCAGATATCATCAGTGATGCTATCAATGATATCACAGAACAAGTTATGAATGATGTAATATGTGATGTAACATGCTGCGCACAACCTTTGAAGACTGGCTGCTCAAGGGGGTTTAGGTAAAGACCTGGCCAGATACTAGATCCAGGTGGGCAACCTCCTGTTGCACATGGCCAAAAGCCATTCAGATCAGTAGTTTGGCCACCTGCGAGTGTTGGACGCAGAGCCTACCAGAAGACAGGCCTTTAGCCAAAGACCATGTGCAGCAGGGGTGGGTGGCAGCAGCTGATATCGCAGTACCGGTGTAAACAAATTAAATAATAGTTATAAACTAAATATGGGTCGTGAATCTACGTGGGTTTGGCTTCCTTTGGGGGGTTGTGTGCAGGGCCTGGCAAAAGGCAAGGCCCTTTGGCTAAGCATCCGCTGCACACAGTCATAGTCCATGTGTAAAGGGGGTGTAGCTTCACAGAGCGGGATGGTTGTAGGGCCTAGGCAGATGCCAGGCCCATGGCCAACTGCTGCTTTGCAAGGCTATAGACCATGCAAATTCGCTGGGTTGGCTGCCTATGATAGGTTTAGGTGTGCTGTGTTTCCTCCACTGTGCACCGCAAGGGAATTGTACACAGGGCAACCAAGTGCTGGCAGTCTGTGTAGGAGTTTGGCTTATGGGATTGGTTTCAGGGTCTAGTAACATGTTGGGCCTTGTCCCCAATCTCCTGACTGAGGATAGCTGGGTTTGGTCTTCAGTCAGAAAGGGGATAGGCGGGGATAATTATTATGTTTGGATTAAGATTGGTACAGCAGTACTCCTGTGGTGTCGGGAAGGGAACTACCCCAGACAATATGGGCAAAGTGGTTATTTTACTGGTACCACGGGAGTACCGCTGTATAAAAAAATTTAATAAACAGAGATTTAAATGGAAACAATATGTCACTGAGAATACAGTGCCTCTGAGAAAAGCCTTTGTGTTGATAGTGTTCTGTGTACACTTACAGGTAGAACCGGATACCTTCCTGAATGTTGTTTTTGAAGATGCTGTTCTTTTCTGTTGTCAGGTGCCTTCCATCCCTTCTGAAGATAAGCAAATGTTAATGCGGTAGATGGATGCTATGCCATCGTCTTGCGGAAATGCCAAAATCACCTTATTGACATGCTTCTGGGATTTCTCAATGTTTGTACAGAACTGGTTGGACCACTGCCACTTTTGCCTTTGGCATATGTTTGAATTCATAAAGGGAGTGCAGTGAAAGAGATTAATCAACTCTCCCAAGGTTTCCTTTATATAAATTGAGAGTGCTACCCCTGTGATTGTGCCAAAATTGTTTCTCTGTAGTGCACAATCGTGATATTCGGGTGCTCGCAAATCGGAAATGCCTTCCACCAAAGGCAGTAGTTGATGTCAATTCATCCTTTTGCATTCTTTTCTTCCCCTCTTCTTTATAGTACCAAACCCATCCCTTTTCCTGTTGTTTACTTTCTGTGCTTTATTTACCTCACCCATTTGTATCCTTCCCTCATAGAAAAAAACATTTATAAAGAAGGTGCTGGCCAGTACCAGTGGACAACACGGATGAGAAAAACAGATTTAATTTTAAAAAAATGAGGTGCCTGTATGATAGTGAGTCAGAGTATTGATGCCCAGCTGTTTTGTAATACCAAGAAGACCCCAGGCTCTATACAAAAAAGATATTGAAGGAATGCAGTATTTGAAGAGTGTCCTACAATGCTATATATTATTTACTTTCAGTATAATATTGAATATTCTTAGTTATCTTAGTGTCTCTTGTACAGTTAACAAGTAACACATTATAAAAGTCCTCAAACAAAAGTGAGGTAAAATGTGCCCTGTGAAGGTCCACATTTTTTATGTGCCCTCTGTTCTGTGCCTTATACCCTCCCACTCTCTTCTATTCCCAGTGTAGGATTTACCTTTTCCTCTGTTCTGTTTCATTCTTCTCTTGTTTCCATCTCTTAGTCAAATAACTTTCCATTACATTTTACTACTGTATGAATGAATACATTTTGTAACATGTTTATGCTGCCTCTGACCGAAATAAAGGGCCTTATTTATGAAAACGGTGGCATTGCTGCGTGAAAACAGTGATGCAATAGTTTTCACTGCGTCCTCCTTGCCACACGATGGATGTGTCATATTTACTGTATGACGCACCATGTCGCATGGAATGACAGATACTTCAGTATTAATGACGTATCTGTCAGCGCAAAACTGACGCATTGCTGGAGTTGTGTCGGAAGCGTGACGCAACTCCAGCATGCAGGGGGGGAGGACTATGATTATAGCACTGCATCACCCTTACTCCTGCTATGAGGCAGGCGTAAGGATTTGACGCAGTGACATCCTAGATGTGGCGCAGTGAAATCTGATAGATTTCACTGCGCCACTTCTACACGGCTTTCTTGCGTCAGAACGCCCACCCTGCACACATTATACCTGACACAGGTTTAATGTGGCGCAGGGCTTTACAAGGTGACACATCTGCATAGATGTGCCGGGGCTCATTTATGAGCCCTTGTGACACTTTCGCGCTGCCAGTGCATCACTTTTTGTGATGCACCAGTGGCGTAAAAAATGCACCATGTTGCGCCCTATTTACAAAGTGACGCATCTAAACCCCTGCGCTACATTATGCCTGCGTCAGGTATAATGTATGCAGGGTTGGCGTTCCCCCACATCAAAGCCTCAGAGAAGTGGTGCATTGAAATCTGTAAGATTTCAGTGCACCACTTCCAGGATGCCATTGTGTGAAATCCTTACGCCGGCCTCATAGCAGGCATAAAGGTGATGCAGTGCTATAATCATAGCCCTCCCCCTGCATTGCTGGAGTTGCGTCACGCTTCTGACACAACTCCAGCAATGCATCAGTTTTGCGCCGACAGATATGTTATTAATACTGACGTATTTGTCATTCCTTGCGACATGATGCGGCATACAGTAAATTTGAAGCATCCGACCTGTCGCAAGGAGGGCGCACTGAGAAGTGTTGCATCGCTGCTTTGTCGCAGCAATGCAACACTTCTCATAAATGAGGCCCGTCACCTTGTAAATATAGTGCAACGTGGCAGATTGTTTATGCTGCTGCTGCATCACGAAAAGGGACACAACGGCAGAACAAAAGTGTCGCAAGGGGCTCATAAATAAGCCCCAAAGTGATTTTGAACTGAACTGAACTACTGTATCTATCCTTTTTCCTCAGCTGTGCTTTTGTGCTCTCTCTTCACCGCACCCATTTCTTTGCTCATTTCATAGAAAAGTAAGTATAGGGGTGAAGCCAAGACGAGTACCCATGTATACACATCCTCAGTGAGCTGCAATTACTGGTGTGGCTTCCTGCAGCTTATAATGGACCCTAATGGCTCTTTTGGGCCCACAATAAGGAAAAGAAGTGAGGGACTACCTCCTTCCCCAGTTGAACCGGACATAGGCATTTATGGAGCCAAGCAGCTCACAAGTGAGCCTTGGAATTAGATGCCCTCTCTTCGGCCGCTAAGCTCTCGAACATGACTGCCGCAGCGTGTTAGCAAGCCGGCCCTCGGGAACTGCATTTGCTACCACAGTCAATCCGTGGAGAGTGGTGAGATCACCCACCCACCGTTGCATGCATAGAAACAACCGTGGTCCAGGAGGGTGTGAAGCGGGAGACCCCACTCAACCAGCAGCCCAACAGAGCTGAGAGGGGCTCAACCTGAGGCTGATGGTGACGGCCGGGAGTCTGTCCTGAAACCCAGCAGGATGGAGGTGTGATGCTGGACTCAACAGAGGTAGGATTGGAGCGGTCGGCTTCAGACCGTGCCCCACTAGGTGAACCATCTGGACTGGCAGCTGACACCCCAGGGGCAAATTGGGTGGTGATGGGCTCCAGAGGCACTGAGTTCCAATGAGATGAGCTAATCTTCTCTACATGAGATGTCCAGGAGGCTGAGACACCAAGTTCAGTTGTGTTGCAGGTGTATTCTGGGCCTCGCTGGCTACCTCAGCACCAAGAGGCGGGGTCAGTCTGAATGATGGACACTTTATACACTATCCACTAGACGAACTGGACGAGAAGTGTTTTGCAGAGGTGACCCCAGCCCTGCGATGGTTGGGAGGCAAGGCTTGACAGGGGCCCACTCATTCGGCTGCAAACATTATGGGAAGAGATGGTGTAATATTGAGTACCTGAACAGTGGGGGTAATATGATCCTTGAAGGAACTAGGTTTAGGGGAAACTTTGTCAAATACCATCTAACCACTTGCTGTGTGGAAGATTATCTTCCAACATTGATGGTGGTGACTCGTCCTAAGGAGTAGAAGACCCCAATTATCATGGACCTCCTGAGGGCCCCAAAGCCGAGTTCAGATACTTCACCCAAGATGACGAGTCACACTGGAGCCCTAGTGGAGATGGGAGGAGATACCGACTCTAAACGATGCTAGTGGTCTTGGCAAAAGAGATGGGCCTCATGCGACAGGACTTCATGAAACCCCTGAGTAAACTGGATCATGTGGCCCAGAGACTGGACACAAGAGTGGAGCATCTCGAGGTCGCAGTAGCTGAAGGGGCCCACTTGAGGGACAAAATGAGCGTTTAGCTCAAGGAACTGGACAAGAGAGATCAGTTGCTTACTGACAAGGTTGAGGATGGGGAAAAAGGTCACGCTGCAATAATATGTGCATTAGAGGGATTCCAGATTCAGTCATGGATGCGGAACTCACTGACTATGTTGGAGATTTGTTTGGCTCCCTCATGTAGAGTATGGACAATCCTATTATTGAACAAGACCGTGCTCACAGGGTCTTCAATGCATACCAAAATTAATAACAATCTGACCCTGGATATCCTCACCAGAATACACTACTTCCACCAGGAAGAGGAGATAATGAAAATGGCAAGATAAAAGGAGCTAGTAATGTTCCGGGGCTTCACCCTGACACTTTTTCAAGATATCTTGAATCTAAATCTTGCCTAAAAGAAGTCCCTGTAATCAGCTATGGACTATCTGCATTCTCATCAGATACCATACCAATGGGGTGCCCCATTTTACCTCCTATTTGCTACAATTATAAACAAGTTACAATCTTCATGAGAGAGGAAGCTGTGGAGCTCTTTCACTTGGTTGATGAGAAGGGGACAGTCATGAAGCACTCAGAGTGTCTGAAACTATCATGGCATCAACAGCAAATTCAGAAGTCCAGACTTCGGGATGTGTGAAAATCAACCCAAGAATGACAACACTCATCGGAGCATCACACTGAGCAGGATGGTCTGCAAGGAAAACGAAGAGGTCTTTGAAGGATCCTAGATGGACAGCCCCTTCCGGAGAGCCCAGAGACCCGGCTAGTCTTATACGGTCCCAGGCAGTGGCGGCTCACCGAGAGAGTGGTGCGGGGCGGTGGGGTGGGGCGGGTGAGGGGCAGGGTGGGGGCAGTGGACTCGGACTTACGACGGACAGAACTCCCTCTGAGTTCTGTCCGTCGTATGCCTGAGTTCACTACCCCCCACCCTGCCCCTCCCCTGCCCCGCCCCACCACCCCGCACCACTCCCTCAGCGAGCCGCCACTGGTCCCAGGACATATTTCCTGCAGCAGAAGCAGCTAAATGTCCACCAAAGCTTCACCAGGTTGGCTTGCTCATTGAGAAGACCTAGATGGTGACCTCTGACATCCTTTAATTTTGTTCCTCTTCTTTCTTTTCCTAACTAGACATGGAAGTGTGGCAGATCTTCTACCTTACTGTGATCATTGATTTTGGCTTGAATGGGGCACAGGGGTTGGGGGATGAGAAGATGGCAGAATAAAGGACAAGCCCTCCAAGCTATGAAGAGCTTGCCAAACACAGGTGGGTGGGCAAGACTTTTTACAAAGTTTAAGGGAGGGAACTTCCAGGATTTAAAGAGATAAACTAGAGAATAGACCACACATTGGCACCTGGGGTGTCTCTCTCACACAAACCTAGTATTTTGCAATTCAACAAGCTCTGCTTGATCTGTTTTCTAATTTATATGGCTAACTCTACGGCAATACTCGCATGAGCACACAACCAGCGACGGGTAGCTCTGACAGTGGTGGGTTGAGCGACAATTTTCTTCATATAGTCTTAATGCAAGACCAGAGAGTAAATTTAACTGTAGTCACCATGAATGAACAAGGGCTCAAATCACCAGGGAAGAGCAAATCTCTTCTTTATTGGCTACATGTGAAGAAAGGTGAACTGGTCATCCTGCAGACAACTCACCTCCAGAAGAGTGATGTCAATAGATGTCAGTCTCAATACTATCCGCACCAATTTCACTTGGATGCATGGATGAAAACTAGAGGGGTGGTGATCCTATTTCTGCTCCATGTGGGCATGATTCATAGAGATCCAGAGGGAAGACCAATAGTGGTCAATGGGAAGCTCATAAATAGACCCAATACATTATTATCTGGGTATTGCCTGAATGACCATAAAGATCAATTTTATGTTTGGCGGTTTCCCATTATAGCCAGCTCCTCCTCTACCAATCTGATAGTAGATGGGTACTTTAATGTAGCCCTTACCCCAACATGGATAGGTCCCACACCTCATGGCAGACCCCGCAGTCCATGACACAGTTTAGAATATTTACAGTTGATTGAAATTTGGCAAACCAAACATGTGACTGATAAAGATTGTATATTTTACTCAGATGTACATAAGTCTCATTCGAGGATCAACTATATTAATGTAACTCCCTTAGTACACCCCTGGGTGGGTGCATTGGAAACTGGGACAAGATCTTATCTGAGCATGCCCTGGTTTATGTCACACTCTTGATGACCCCCTCTGGAACCTGTTTCTCATAGGGTTTGTAAGATGAACGAAATAGCCTTTTGTGACCGTGTCCTCAGAGAAAAATAAAGGAGGCCCTTGAGAACAATTTCAGAGAGAATGAGACTGGGGGACTTTCCTATGTGACATTATGGGTTGCGTCAAAGGAAGTGATTTAGGGGGAACTAATCAGCCACACAACCACTTTTCTCCACTGAGACAAGACTTGAGTTTGAGTCTGAAATAAAACATCTGAAAGAACAACTAAAATGTTCCAGCACTAGAAAGATATAGAAGGCCTTCTGCAGGGCTTGGTGGGAACAGGAGGCAGTCTTGACTAAGGATGCTGCCCATAAACTACTAGATATTAAGCAATCATAGTACGAAAGGGGAGACAAACCTAATAGACTTCAGGCCCACTAATGTTGCATTCAGAGAAATAGAAACCACATACCCATTATTAGGAACAGTAATGGGAAACTTCTTATCACTAACCGAGAGATATTAGCAGCTGTCGTAGATTACTATACAGCCCTATACATGGGGATCATGAGAGACGAGTCCCTACAGTATGAATATCGCTTGTGAGTCCATTCCCTGTACATTGATGACAAGAGATGAGTTAGACAGGCCACTCTCTGGAGAAGAGGTCCTCCATGCTATAAAATGCTTCCCAATAACAAGGTGCCAGGACCATATGGCTTCCCTAACTCCTTTCACAGTGCTTTCTCCAGATTATTGACCCCCATACCCGATCAAGACCTTTAACTCTTTTTTGGACACACTCAAGTTAATCCCACAATGAGGGAATCCCTGTTAATGCTTATAGCAAATCAAGGAAAGGACTTGAAGGTGTGTAGGTCTTACCTACTGACCAATAGCTCTTCTTAATAGTGACAAAGATTTATTCGAAAATACTGACTAGCGAGCTGAAGAGGTTATGGCTGGACTTGATTTCCCCATATCAATCTGGTTCATCAAAGATCATCATACGGGGATAATACCAGGCTGGTGGTCAATATAAGAGCTAGAGCTACGGTCATGAACACACAGCCCCTCCTGCTTTCACTCGATGGGGAGAAGACTTTTGACCAAGTGGGCTGGGTTTTCCTAGCCAAGACTCTGGACCAAACCATAATATGACCCAGATGAAGACTTTTACATTTGCAAATTATGTGAGGGTATCTACTAGAATTTGGATCCGCTCACACATCTTCTGCGATGTAGGTCTGACTCGAGGCGTGCGACAGGGCTGTCCTCTTTTACCTATGATTTTTGCCTTAACACTGGAACCATTATACCAACATATTCAAGCTAACCCAAAGATCACAGGCCTGGAAATCAAAAATGGGCAGGAAAAAATGGCACTTTTGCAGATGATATTTTATGCTTTTTATCAAACCTCTCTATCTCTCTACTGGCATTAATGGAAGAACTAGACCGCTTTCAGCGTGTTGCCAGTTTTAAGATAAACCCTCAATTATCCCTAACAATGGGTGTAGCAAAGAATCATGCAGAAAGCGAATAGGTCAACTCTAGTTGTGGGCTACAAGTTACCTCGACAGGTATTGATTACCTGAGGGTTACTACCCCAACTAACACTAGTGACATATGCCAAAGTAAGCTACAAGCCGTATTTGAGATCTTATTTAAGGAGCTGTACAATTGGGGCTTGCTAGACATTTCATGACCGGGCAGGATCAACTGCATTAAAATGAGTTTCCTCCAGATATTTCTCTATCTTTTCAGATGTATATCAGTGAAGATCCCCCAAGATGTCTTCAAATTTATACAGGCCAAACTATGGGCTTCAATTTGGAATAACAACCCCCCCCCCCTATAGTTAGAACCCTTATGATCAAGTCTCCAGCAGAAGGGGAAATGAGAGCCCCCTACTTAGAATGGTATATACTAGTGGCACAGCTCACACCAGCCCTTACCTGGTGCTCCCCAGATGGAAATCAACCCTGGTGCTGCCTAGAACAGGACTGCTCTAGACTACCATTGCATCACCTTCTGTGGATATCCCCGAAGACGCATCACTCCCTAGGGCCCTGGCCTGGGCTGTAGAGATGACATTACAGCATTGAAAAAAGTGGTTTGGACCAGCCAAGTCACTACCTATTCCTCCCCGTTAACACCATTCCTAGGTAATCCTGACTTTCCACTGGGTATGGCTGACAGGGAATACCACAATCGAGAGGGGAGTGGCACACTCTGCCTTGGTCACCCCTATTCTGATGGCACCCATTACAGACCTGACATACACGAGACAATGGTCTTTAGATATCGCTTACTCCCGAGGCCAATTGGATACAAATATGGAGCAAACCAGCAAAATCCTCTTTGTGCCGTCGACACAGAATAAATGTGTTTAAACTGATGTTACGATGGTACATGACCCTGGTCTACTTGAAAGCGATGAATAGGGGTGCCAACACTTGCTAGAGGGGTTGTGGCTCACTGGGGACTTACATCCACATGTGGAGAGGCTGCCCTAAATATGGCCATTTTGAGGACAAGTTTTGGATCTCATTAAAGTTATCACAAATATTGACCTACCCACACAAATAACACTTTTGGGTCGTATGGAGGTCGACAAATTCCAGGCTCCTGCTTGAGTTGAAGAAAAATCAATCACCCCATTCTTACTTGCAGCCCTCCTTACAATATCCCATTGGTGAAGGGATACTTCCCTGCCAAAGATCCATCAGCGGTGGGTGAAGGTGTGGTCTATATGCAATGAAGCCGCTAACAGCCACACTGAGGGAAATATTGTACAATATTGATAAAATATGGACCCCATTTCACACCGACCTTAAAAGAGACAGAAAAATATTGTCACCAGCTGAATTAGTGAGACGAGCCGGGGTAGAGGCATTGGGCACTGTTCTCCATCAGGAACGCTGCGAAAGACTTTATCAAACTTATTGAACCTCAGTGTAACTCGCTGTAACATTGATCGTTGGGTACTGTGTTTAGCATGACTTCATTGAGATTCTTCTGTTGTAATGTTGTGGCCTTACAAAAGGTTTAAATAAAGTTGTTAGAAAAGTATAAAAAATGCGCTACTACGCAATGGTAAATAATGAGGATAGGAAAACTGGTTTTATTACTGAAAATTCAGTGGTTATGTAATATTGCCACACAGACTACTGAGCACAAGCTACTGTATTGTGCTGACATAGTAGGCACTATAAGCAAAGATACTACGCATATGTGATTTTTAAAGAGTGTAGAGAGACACTGAAAATCATGGCCTTATAACTCACCTTAGCAGTCTTTACTGGCCATCAAAGGCCTTCTCCAATGTAATTGCCCAACGCTGAAGGTGAAGACCTATAACAAGGGAGTTTAATTGCTAGTATATCCTGCAACGGTGGAGAACTAGGCTATTAGAAAATACACATGATATTGCTGAAAAGTCTTTATCAAAAAAACTAGCCTTCTGTGGAAGTCAAAGGGTTCATAAACTCTCACTTCTCCAAGGCTTGAGTGAGTTTCTTTTTTTTTTCCTTTGAGGGTGATTGTCAGTTATAGGTGCCTGCATACAGAGCAGGAATTATGATTATGGGGAACAGTGAGAGCCACCATACTTGATCTCCCCCAAAGTGTGTTGTTTCATTTGGCACAGCTGAAGGAAATGAGAGCTAATCTGATTTCCCTGTCCCTATTTCCAAGGATGCAGTAACAGTATCAGCTATGGGATGAAGGGGGGAAAGCTTTTTTGTGTCTTGCTTCACAGCATCTGATTTTTTTTTTCTTCTACCTAGTCCAGATATTCTAGATAGTTAGGGGAAAGAGAGAGGAAGAGGTTATAGATTAAGACATTGCAATGTTGAAAGTAGTGGGCCTTTATCAAAATTTAGAGTGTGCTGCTGTTCCGTTGTCTTCAATGGACCTGCCAACATTATAATCTTGTAATATAACTTATAATGTTGAACCTGTGTGGTTAGCATACTCTGTTTTGCAAACCTAGAAAACATGGATTCTAATTGTAATTAAAATTGGTGGTTCCTGGTGAGTTCCCGCAAAGGAGACACCCCCAAAGGACTAATACAAGGGCCACAACTAGGAAGAAACCCCAGGAACCTAAACTGGAGACAGGGACTAAAAGAAAACGGGGTGGTGGGCCACAAAGGGTGAATGCAGCGAAGGTACCAAGATCCAACAAAAGTAAATGTTTGGGGGAGGGTGAGGAAGAAGTGGCAATGGGGAGAGGTCATGATGTGTTAGATACCTTAAATAGTGTAAATAATGTAAATCCTGTATCCAATAATGTTCTTGAGGAAGCAACATGGATTCGATTTGAGACCCTGATTTCCTCACTCCTTAACCCCATTAATGAAAGGATGAATCAGATGGACCAAAAAATAAGCAGCCTCGGAGCCCACGTACTAGATCTTTCCAAAAAAATTGAAGCACTAGGAACAAATAACCAAAGGCTACCTATGGTAAATCTGGCCCCGGAAAAAAGACAAATGGACCCTAGTTTAAGTTCGAATAGGGCAAGAGCCCCCGATCCAGTTAATGAAGAGCATGTTGAAGGTCTTAACACTCCTAGATTAAGGCCCCTACACGTGGATAACCCTCAAATATGTACCTGTATAAACAGCAAGGAGGCGAAAGGGGCCCAGAGGGAGAAGGAAAGAGATAATAATAAAAATAATGAGAGTGCCCTAACCAGAAAGGACAAGGGGCGGATTGCAGAGGGTGGAGACTTAGGGAGGGATCAAGGTCTGATTAATGCAGGACGAGGATGGCGGAACAAATTCTCCACCTTCCGCCAGCAGCAGCACCCCTGGCCCTGGTATTAGGAAATGTCCACCAGCTGAGGAGGGATCAAATTGAGTCTTCCCCCCAGCTGATCTCTAAGGCTCTCCATTGGCTGAATCAAAATTTGAGAAAAACTGGAGTGTCAGGGGGGATTAAAGGGAATCAGATACTCATGGCAAGAAGGGTTGCATGGGTGGGACCTACATTTAAGCAATTGGAGAGTGATTGTGTAGTCGTGAATTTTAATAGTAGGCATGTATTAGGTTTCATTCTTGCACAACTAGGCCATATGTCCCCTGGTACTCCTAACATTGTGCCCTTATCCTTAGGTTATTTTTATAGGCCACCCATCCCACAGAGAACACACCCACAGGGGTTGAAGAATCGTGACCAGGTACGAATTGGCAGGAGAGGCATAGCTTTAGGAGCCCACTAGAGTTGGAAAACCAGAACCGTTTCGCACCTCTATCTGATTTAGAGGAGTGCGATTGACTCCATGCTAGTCCACCTTGTGTGGGATTGTTATCGGAGGTACAGGTGCCCCGGGACAATATTAATAATAATAATAATGAAAATAGAAGTTTGCCCCAACCACTAGTGGGGGTGGGGTTGGGGAGAGGGTCAATTTGAAGATTGCTTCCTGGAATGTTGCAGGTTTATCATCAAAATTGAGTAAAAATGACTGGCTGAGGGAGTGGCAGGATCACCAGATAGTATGTTTTCAAGAAACCTGGGCTACGGATTTGGTATTTGTGAATAATTATAGATCATTTCAGACTAAAGCGGTACCTTCTCCTGGAGGAAGGGCTAAAGGAGGGATATTAACCCTAGTCCAGAATGATCTATCAGTCAAGATAACACTCCAGAGCAACCACAATCCAAATTTTCATATACTAATGTTAGAATTGTCTCAGGAGGGGTTGTGGTTGGTAGTTAATTATTATAATAATAGATTTGGGGCATTGATGTACCAGCTGGTGGGAGAGGTTAAGAAAGAGATCGCCACAATATTACAAAAAACCAAAAGGGTCATCACTGATATAATATGGATGGGGGATTTTAACATACATCCCTGTAAAAACGGTGTATCTGCGATATGTGGTGTAGAGGATCTAGGAGGTAATCCAACTTACCACTTTTCCCACGATGAGTATGGCGACCGATTAAATGAGGTGTTAACAGAGTTAAACCTGGAAATGGTATATCAAATCACCCCAGAGATGGGTCATATAGCAAAAACATTCAGGAGGAACGGGACAGAGACAACACTTGATTATATCATTTTAACTCCAGCATTAAGCCGTAGGGTCTGTAAGATAAGCCATGATTTTAACATCTATAGCGATCACGCCATGGTCTCATTGGAGCTGAAGTGTGTGCGCCAATTGAGACAGCCCATGGGAAATGTGGGGACCCCTGTAGTTGCAAGAAGAAACGGGGTTCAGTTGAAATGGGGAAAGATAAATAAAAGTAAAATCACCCAGTAGATAGTCTCCAACTCACAGATTGAAATTGATATGTGTTTGAACTCGGAAGTCTCTCCCTCAGTTGTAGTTGAGGCCTTTAGTGCAATCCTAGGAAATATCAAAATGGCATTGACGGCTAGGAGAAAAACTAGCTTTCAAGAGACAAAGGAAGGCTGGTTTGATAGTGCCTGCACAAAGGCTAAGGCAGCTCTGCAGAGAGAACTTAAGGTGAAACCGAGAAACCCGGCCCTTATAAAAATCTTGCGGGCTGAGTATAAAGAGGTAAGGAAAAATAGGGAGAGGGAGGTCAGGGAGGAATTATGGGCAGACCTAGAAAAAGCAGCCCAATCGGGAAACAGCTGCGAGTTTTGGGGTCTGATTAATGCCCCGTATTTTAAATCACCAACTGACCCCTCACTGGATGTAAATGTGGGAGAGGATGCCTGGGTTCTTCATTTTTGGAAGATTTTCTGTGGCACAGACATCCAAATGACTCGGGTAGGGCCGCTATTGGACATGGAAAGTGAACCCTTAAATTTTTCATATAGTGAGCTCAGGAAAGGGCTCGAGGCATGTAGCCTGGAGAAAGCACCCGGGCCTGATGGTGTCCCAATTGATATATTTCGAGAAAGCTTAGATTTATGGGCACCGTTATTGACTAATGTCATGAATAGTATTGTTCGGCTTGGTCCCCCTCTATCATGGTCTTCGGGAGTGATTGTTCCGATACATAAAAAGGGAGATAGGTCGAACCCGAATAACTACAGACCAATCTCCCTGTTAGACACAACCTCAAAGTTAATGGGCCGACTCCTATTGTCAAGGCTGGAGGATTGGGCTAGGAGTAATAATATTCTCATCCAAGCCCAATATGGTTTTCAGCAGGGGAGGGGTACTGTAGACCAAGCCCTAAATTTAGCCCTGATAACAGAGAAATATACAATGATAAAGGAAGGTAAATTACATTTGGGGTTCATGGACCTGAGCGCAGCCTTTGACTGCGTGGTCCATGAGAAGCTGTGGGGCATAATGCAGTCGATGGGGGTAGATCCGGCTATTCTAAATTTTATAAGGCAGTCATATTCTAATGCAACAGCTACAGTTCGTTTTACAAAATCAGGTGACTGCACGCGCCTTTTCAAAATTGGAAGGGGGGTGCGCCAGGGATGCGTTTTAGCTCCTTTTCTCTTTTCTCTGTATACTAACGGAGTAGAGGAAGAACTTTTAGCGGTCATTGATGACATCCCGAGACTTGGTAATTTAAGGACCCCAATATTAGCGTATGCAGATGACGCTGTATTGATTGCAAGGACGGAGCTTGGGTTGCAGAAATTGATTATGACGTATGTCTCTTTTATGGGTATGCTACAGATGAAAGTAAATCATACCAAGTCATTTTTAATTGTGGCTGGGGCGGCTAAGAGAGATAAAACTCCAAGTTTCCGTGCGGAAGGACACAAAATTGAAGTAGTAGAATCCTTCCCTTATTTGGGGTTGCTTTTTGATAAAGACCTCACATGGAAAAAATTAGTGGAAGGAAGGAAGAGGGTAATGGAGAGGAGTATTAGCGCCCTGAAATTATTCTCTAAAAAACTGGGGGCTAAGCCTCTGCCCACTATTAAGAGTATTTACCAAGCTCGGGTAAAAGCTGCTGTAACTTATGGAGCAGGGGTTTGGGGGGTGGCAAGCACCTCGATATTACAGATAGTTGAGAATAAATATTTTAAATCTGTAGTAGGTCTCCCCCCTCTTTTACAAACTCCATATTACATAAGGAGCTAGATATCCCTTATATTACTGAGCAGATCAAATTGGCCCCGTTACTTCTGTGGCACTCAGTATGGAGGAGGGAATCTATCCCTCTTACACAGCTAATAATTCGGAACTGCCTTGATATGGATCAATGGAAGAATTCCAAGTGGCTGAGCTATGTGGAACAGATCTTAAGAGAAATTGGGCTTCTGGAACTTTTTAATGATCCACAAACGTGTAAGAGGTGTTCCAAACAGAAGGTAATCAACAGGTTCCTCCGGATGGCGGAATATAAGAGGTCGGAAGCCGATAAGGGGAAACAAGCTCTGTGGACATATCAAGGAACCACTCCGATAATAAATGGTGGATTCTCGTACCTAGCAATAGTCAATATTCCGCAACATAGGTATATTTTATTAAGGTTTAGAACTAATTTGATAGTGTGTATGTTAGGATATCCGGAGAACACCTTAAGTATTAATGACCTGAGCGCCTGTCCATGTGACAATGTATCAACTCAATCCGAGCTACATTTAGTCCTTTTCTGTACATTATATAAAAAGGAAAGGAAAGAACATTTACTCCCAATTTTAAAGAACGCAAGGTTTACGCAGTGTTGGGTGGCCCTATACTTTTTAAAATCTTTACCTGATCCATATGTCTGTTTTTCAATGGCCACTTATTTATTGGCATGTCTTAAGAGAAGGAAAGGGGGGCCACAAGACTGTGAGATATGATGTGAATAGTAACCATTGTTTCGATTGTTTATCGATTTTATATATATTTTGTTTTATTATGAGTATTAATTGAACAAGCTTTTTAATGAATATACTATGAACTGGGATTGTATGTATTTATTCTTTTATGATCATTTTAAATTTTGATCGAATAAAGATGTGAACGATAACAAATTTGGTATTCTATGTTTTATGTTTCTAGTGCTTTATAGGGTGCTTGTCATCTATCTATATTATGTTTTCCTTGGGTATGCAATCCATAAGTTCTATTCAATATGCATTTTTTCTATTATTATTTTTTTACTTACTTGTGAATATTTTTCAAAAATTTAATAATTACTACATATTAATCATACATCTAAAGCCATATTTATTTTATTATCTCATCTCGTTGCTGTAGGTTTACAACTTTAGCAGAGAATATGCCTTCAAAAGTACAAAAAAAAGAGAATGTCATCAAGTTCATGAAGGATGTAGTCAATCTAAAACAGATACATATTTAGGTAGAATTTTGCAAATGAAATGGAATGTGGGTGAGAGAAGTTGAGCAATTTAAAACAAATTTGTATGAAAAACACAAATTAGGAATGAAGGTGTTAGCGAGACACAGGTAGCCTCAGGTAGACTAGGAAAATACAAGAATGTGTCCAAACATAGAAATGAGGATACTTTTGTCAGAAGCAAGACATTTAAAGCTCTATGTTTAAAATTATTTCTCAATTAAGTATTAAACAAGATTATGAAGACAATGAAGCACCTAAAAGGGGAACGTGTTAGGCATAGGAGAAACAGTTTGAGGAAACTCTTGTAGCAACATCATTTGATCCAAGGAGGAAGTTCTTAATTCATATTCTTAAAAGAATGACAACTTTAGTAAGTTAAATGAATCATTAAAAAGTGCCACCAAAAGCAGAATATAAACAAGTCAAACTTGTCACTAAATTAATCTGAGCTTAACCCTGAGTAGGATGGCACAAAAAGCAGGCAGGCTTAATTTAAGGCAATGTGTAAAGTATGTATGCAGTACACAAACAGTAATAAAGTGAAAACACAAACCAATTTGAAAACATAGAGCAAATTTTGGTAAATAATTTGACAAAAAAGTGACAGAAATCCTACCAGTAGAACCAGTGTTATAAATTTTTAAAGTTTGTAGTGAAAACTAGTGCCTAAAAGGTCAAAGCGCCAACCACAGAACTCTAGTTGCGCAAGATCAGGCCAACGTCGAAAGTTAATGCCAACCACGATGGAGAGTAGTTCGGATACAAGAGGTGGATTGGGCCCAGTCAGCGCTTACCTGCAGACTTAGAACATTTTTGGAGAAAAATGTTCTGAGAAGGTAAAGAAGTTCAGTGGTGCAAGGCTCCACAAGATGTCCAATGAGGGAGCGTTGTCACCAAATAGGCTTGGGTCAAAGCTGCTTTAAAGATTTCTACATTCTGACTTAAAGCCTGTTGTGAAAAGCATTTTTGTGTTCACAAATGGGCTAATTTGCAGAATCATCCAGGTTGTGAATGCAAAAAAGTTTTTTGAAATGTACAAATCCCTATTTGCGATCCAATAACCTATCACTGAATCGCAATTTGGGTTTGCGATTCGGTATTAAGAAGGGGTGTCTTTAGGCCGTCTCTTCCTAATAGCAAATTGCAGTGGTATGTGTGAATGTTTTGTGACCGAAATGTGGACGCAAAACATTCACATTTTACCGCTTACTTCAAGTAGGTGGTAATCAATTCGCAAATGAGAAGGGGTCCCCAAGGGACCCATCCCCTTTGTGAATGTTTGTTAAAACATGTTTAACAACAGGCTGTGGGCCCACGGACCACTGCCTACTCTTAAAAAATTAAAAGAACAATTTTCATTTTTGTTTTTGAAACGCATTCCATTTTTTTTAAGGAAGATTGGCTGCATTTAAAAAAAAAATTTCACTTATAAGCAATCACAGACATGGTGGTCTGCTGACTGCAGCGGGCCACCATCCCTGTGATTTTTTAAATTCCCAATGGGTCGCAAACCGAGACCCACCTGAATAATATTCATGAGGTGGGTCAATTTGCAACCCAATGGGACTTGCAAAATGTGCAAACCCAACCTTTGTACATTGCTGTTTGCGATTACCAAATAGCGAGTCGAAGAAATGTGCTATTTGCTAATTGTAAACACTTGCCTTCATACATCTGGCCCCTAGTCTCTGAAATGGAAGTTGAAAATCTTTAGCGGGACCAGGCACAGGGCTGTAGCCAAAGACAGTTCCACACGGTCGGATACCCCTTTGGCGAAGGACCGCTGAAATGTATTTGCTGCTGCAGAGAAAAACATTGCAGTAGAAGCCACAAAGTCAATCCAACTGGAGATGCACCTCGGGCAGATAGGTGAGTAGGTTGATTCCAGTCTCCTCGTGGTTCTCAGAGCAGTTTTTAGTGAAAAACCTGTAACTTCCCACTTTTAGATTTTGGCTATCTTGGCACCTTTAGCACCACTTCCAAGAGTCCAGGACTAGAGGGGCACCACTTGGAGGGTAAGGACCCACTCAGGCTGGGTCTAGGTGCAGGTTCAAGATGTAGGAATCCTTTTGTGTCCCTGTGGTTTTGAAAAAGAGGCCAGCAAACTAGCCCTTGTGAGTCACTCTGGAGTTACTGGAACAGTTGAAGATCCAGTCCTTGTCTCCAGGCAGAAGGTAGCAGAGTAGCAGGACAAACAGGGCTGCAATCCAGCAGGTCGGCAATCTTGTAGAGCAGCAGTCCAGCAGAGTGGTAGTCCTTCCAGCAGCACAGCAGTCCTTCTTTCTGGCAGAGTATCCTCAGGTCCAGGAGTGTACGTCAAGAGTTGGTGTCTGAGGTCCCACATTTATACCCTGGAGCCCTGGTTCTGAAAGCTGGGAGAAGATTATAGACAGTGGCTTTGAAGTGTATGGAATTTCCTGTCTCCCCTGCCCTGACTCTAAGCTGACCAAAGTGATAATGCAGGGTTGTTAGGCCCTTTGAAGGCAGAGCACAGGCTATTCAGTAGGAGTGGGCGGAATTCTCGGAATTTGACTCTGTGGAATTCCGCTGAGTTATACAAAAACTATGCGAGATTCCACGGCGTTCCCCCAATAAGCAAAAATAGGAACTTGGTGCTGCATGTGCTGTGATTTAGTACCAGGAGCTTGTTCGGCAATAAAAAATCAGCTTGAATGGTACCACATGGTGAGGCAGAGGGCACAGCTACTCTAGTTGATTTTGCTGCCGCTCAACAAATGTTTCTACTCGAGAGGCAGCCCTCTGACCACAAATGGTCATGACCCGTGTTCGAAAAATCTCGCCGGATGTCCTTCTAGCGATGGGGAATCATACTAGGTGACGCCAAATCTCACTCCTCAACTTACTGTTCTGGAGCTACACATGAGAACAAATTCTGCAATGCGGTGATTGGGTGGAATTCAGCCAGAACTCCATGTTACAAGAGTCAATCAATCAATCAATCATGATTTATAAAGCGCTGTTAATCACCCCATAGGGTAGCCAGGTGCTTGCAAGTCCCGGAGGCTTATTCGAACAGCCAGGTCTTGAGGGCCATTCAAAATTCCGGAAGTGAGGTGATGATCAGGAGGAGTGCGGGGAGGTTGATCCAGGTTTTTGCTGTGATGTGGGTGAAGGAGCGACCTCCACTTCCTAAAGTATGGGCAAGTGAAAGTGAGGTGGAGGGTAGTCTTCTTGACGGTTGGTGGAAGTTCAGGTGATGTTTAATGTCGGCGGGTCCTTGGTTGTGTAGAGCCTTGTGTGAATGGGTCAGCAGCTTGAACTGGCATCTCTTCTGTATGGGGAGTCAGTTGCCTGAGGTGGTGTGTGACATTGCTTTGTCAGGGATGGCCAAGGAGTCTGGCTGCGGCATTCTGTATAGTCAGAAGTCTCTGTAGGAGGTTTACAGTGATTCCTACTTAGAGGGCATTGCCGTAGTCCAGTCGGCTGGTGATGAGGGCTTGTGTCACAGTGCATCTCGTGTGTAGGGGAGTCACTTGAAGATCTCATGTAGCATGCGCAGAGTGGGGAAGCAGATGGAGGAGATGGTGTTGATCTGTGATTTCATGGTGAGCTTGTTGTCAATGATGATTTTGAGGTTTCTGCCATGGTTGGATGGAGTGAGTGAGGGTCCTAGGTCTGATGGCCACCAGGAGTCATTCCATGTGTTGCTGCTGTTTCCAAAGATCAGTACTTCCATCTTGTCTGTGTAACAGGGAGTCAGCAAAATTCTGGTGGCGGAACAGAATGTTTTGCCCACCCCTACTATTCAGTTGTAACTGGGGCTGTGCTCAGCTCCGCCCCCATCCTGCCAGCAGATGGCCTATTTAGGCACACCTAATCTCTCTATAATTATCTGGGAGTAATTCACAAAGTCTTTTAGTTACACCCAGTCATGTGACCCAGGCCAGGCTATAGGTGCAAAAGGGCCAAGGGTAAAAAATGCCAACTGTCTCAAAGTAACATTTTTAAAATGATCAAAAACCCAACTTTACCATTAAATAGGGCTTTTCATACAATTCCAAAGACACCAAGCATGAAATAGCTACCAGCTCCCATTTGGAAATTACAGCGTATTAAATGTAATAAGGATTCCCCAATGCTATCCTATAGGAGGGTTAGACATCACAGTAGTAAAAAACAAATTTGGGAGTTTTCCACTAACAAGACATGTAAAACTTAAAAGTACATGCCCAACCTTTTAATTACACAGCACCCTGACTTATGGGCTACCTAGGGCCTATCTTAGGGGTCATTTATATGTGATAAAAGGAGAGTTTAAGGCTTGGTAAGGGGGTTTTAATGCCCAGTCGACATGGCAGTTTAAAACTTCATTCAGGCTGCTGTGGAAGGCCTGGCACATTTTTTAAGTTGCTGCTTAAGTGGGTGGCACAATATATGCTGCAGGCCTACTGGTAGCAATTTATTTATAGGCCCTTGGTATATGGTATACCACTCTTCAAGTGACTTATAAATGCATTAAATATGCCAATTAGTTGTATGCCAGTCAAACTATATCTAGGGGAGTGAGCACAAGCACTTTAGCACTGCTTAGCAGTGGTAACGTGCACAGAGTTCTAAGGCCAAGAAAAACAAATTCAACAAAAAGGTGGAGGGTAAAGGCAAACAGTTTGAAGGTGATCCTGCAGAGAGGGCCATTTCCAACAATTGAGAAACTCAGAGTTTTCTTAAACTAATGTAGCAGAGGAACTAAAAAGTAGAAATGTAGACTTTTACAAAGTCTTGATCCATGCAGAGTTAAGAAATTTGCAAGGACATTCTCTGGCTTACTTATCAAAACAAGTATTTGACAGTATTTGCCATCATATTTGGACACTGTCATTTCATCATACTAAGATAGTTAGAAAGTTGTACTTCGTGAAAAGTCCAGCTCTTCATCAAGAGCCAATGAATAGTGTACTGTTATAGTGGACACACTCTAATGTAACAAGAAGTTCAGAAGAAATTCAAATGACATACTTTGGGCCAAAAAGAGAGTGAGGAAAAGGAAGTAGCGGTGGAGTCTGCCACTGACAGAATCATTTTCAATTTCAATTTCTTTATTCAGCTGCATGATGGCTGAGCCATAATAGTTAAAAATCCACAATAATACATAAAATCAATTCATCATCAGCATAAATATGGATCAATTATCATATTTACATAAAAAAAGAAATAACAAACAGAATCAATACAGTTCTTCCAAAAGAACAAGGAGCAAAGTTAAAATAATTTTACTCAGATAAAAAATAAACCAATGGTTTCAAAGCTTCTCATCCTTCTAACTTCCCCTAAAAATCTAGCAGTAGAGCTTCAGATTAGCTCAGTTTGACGTAATTGTAAATACCTTAGAGCTTGGAGACATTGTGTATAACTCAAAACTTTTATCAATGGTAAAATAAAAAACTTCCTCTGAATAACGTACCGCCTGCAAAAAAAGACTATGTGTAATGTGCTTTGCTTACAGTGGCAGTCACAAGGACAAGGGGTAAAGGAAGGAACAGACCTGTCATGTTTAAAAGAATGAGAAACAAGAAAATCAAAAATATTAAAATGGAATTGTGTTAAAATAAACCTATGTTGCTAGTTTGTTACCAAATTGATGTAAGGCTAAATGCCACAACCGGTCAACAATCCAGTGTGGCTGAGCACAATTGACTTTTTCTCCTCCCAGATACTTCTTATATCAGTTCTATATTTGGTAAGAAGAGGTTTAAAATTGTGCCTACTAACTGGAGTGAGTCTGTGTCATTAAAATACTTGCTCATACCCATCTCCCGGCACACCTTCTTGATGTTCTCCAGCCATGGAATATCTCATGCTGAATCAAGGCCTAGACAATACTTTACTATATCCCTATTTAAAGCCGTGTTCAGCTTTGTCCAAATAGTATGTCACAAACGAAGTGATGCTAGTGCTAGCCTGTCTTCAAGAAATTGCAACCCCAACTCCTGATGCCAAATATAGGAGGAAATATAGGAGGAACCACTGATGAGAACAGCGAGAAGACTTTTAATAAATTGGTTCCCCACCCTCTGTAAATCAGTCACATTAGCATAACCCCAGACACCTGTCCCATAGCTAACAGCAGAAATACATTAAGGTCTGTGCACCTTCAACAGGTTTTATACTGGTTTGTGCCCCAATCGTGCAGCAAAACCTTTAACAGCCACAATTGTTTTCTCAGAATGCACTTTCCTAGTATTCATTAAGTGCCCCGTTTATGTTGATCATCAAAAGGGTTACTAAGATATGAAAAGGGAGGAGAAGACACCATTTTACTACCTTTCAGAAAATGGGAGCTGGAGCAGCTTTTAGCTGGTCCACAAATCGTAGTGAAGGACTTGCTACTATTTACTCTCAAATCCAGACTGCATAAAGAACACCAAATTATCCATAAGGCACTACAACCCTTTCCAATTAATGCCAATAAAACAGCATTGTCTGCATAGAGCATAATAGGGAGAGGGCGTGAACCTACCGGTACAAAATCACCCCATTTTTCGATTAAAAAAATCAACACCATTAACGTATAATAAAAATAGGAAGGGGGCCACATGCAACCCTGCCTCGATGGTAGATCCCAAATTCATCATACATTTCCCATCTTTGTAATAACGTACACTAGCTTTAGTCTTTAAATAAAGCTGCCTTTGAAAGATTAAGGCTTCCTCGACTCACAAATCTTTCATTATAACCCACAAATTGGCATGGATGACGCAATTGAACGTGTAACAAAAGTCCATAAAAGATAAATAAACAGACACTTTTTTAGCCGTAACATATTTATTTATTAAAAAGGAAAGGTTAGAACATTGGTCAACAGTGTCTATAACTTTTTGGAAATTATATTGTGCCTTGGAAATAATCTGATTCTCCACCACCCATCCCTAGAAACGGGAAAGAATGACTCTCCAGACCCTCTTTAATGTAGCATCTAAAAGGGGAGACGGCAGTAGCAACAAAGATCAGCCCTGTTAACATTAACTTTTTTCAAGATAGGCACATTTACGGATTGACCCCAGGATTGCAGAATCCCTATCATAGTCACTGCATTAGTTAATAATGGGGCCCACAGGTATATTTTTGCCAGGAACAGATCTGAGGGAAAGCCCCTGGGGAAGGGGATTTTCCTTTCTTGTTATTTTTAAGGGCATTACTCACTTCTGTAACAGACAAAACACACCTAACTGGACTATAATTGTTTATCTCCTCCCTCATATGCATTCTATTTATTCTCTGGCTCTGTGAACGAGACAGAGTAGACAGAGGAGAGATTACTGGAGTAATTTAAGCCTTCCATCGTGGGAGCACACTTCTCTGAATATATAGGAGAGGCAGAATAGATAGAAGAAAAATGACTCACCTACTCCTCAGGCAGAATAAGAGTTTCAACAGTGGGGTCCCCTGACTCCTGAAAAACAGGGAGCATTGATAACCCTCCGAAAATTAGTACTATCCCTCAACTTACTTGCCTGGATCAGCACTTTTCAGGCCTCATAATTAATCACCTCTTTACATCTAGCAATTGTAATGAGTGTTGCTGACTTGCTAGTTTAACTAAAGCAAGGTCCCATGGGTGACTTTTAGGACTTGTGTGCCTTAGTGCATGCACCATCAAACCACATAAGAACCCCTGGAACAAGACCATGAGTTCTTAGTTAGAGCTGCAACAAACTTCTCATCAAGGAGCCCAAAGGAATGCAATATTTTATCAGGTCTAACATTCTCATTTAGACAGTAGTCAGCCAAACACATATCCTTAACTGAGGAACCAATAAATGCAACTTGGCCTACATAACTCCATTTAATAGAAAAGCCATTAGGTTTATTGATCTCTAAGCCCATAATGGAAAGGTCCACATTTTCAGACTTCCTGGATAATATAAGATAAACTGAGAGAGGATTATGGTCACTTACTTAGTATATGTAAAAGGTTCATACATTAAAGACTGCCATTCTGTCAAATTATGCAATTCTAAGAGTGGACAGGGCTGTCAGGCCAAGAGGGGGCTTGACAATAGTGTTTAAAGCCCAATACAAATGTCTGGTAGATTCTGGGTTTGGTATAAAGACCTGTGAAGCCCAGCACTTGAAGTTTATACTATCAGATACTAGCTCATTTGGAGGCCTTTTAGTATATAGACCACTGGGACCCGGATCCTTTTTTATAAACGAGATAAGCTACCTCATTGAACCTTTTATGATGGTTAGGTGTTTGACTGGCTTAGCCGATTTTAACTTCCATCTCGAGGAGAACTGCAACAAAGACATTATATCGAATCCTTGTCCAGCATGGGACTGTCCCAACTGGTTGTAGAACCCCACACATGATGCATGTCACACCTTAGTTGGTATATTTTCTAGTGATGCCAGGGTGTCCTATCAATCAGTTATCCCCCTCAGCTGGTCTGACCATGACGCAGTTGCTCTTTCTTTTACATCCTCCTCCACAGTTAGAAGTTGACATCTCCCTAAGGTAAAGACTTGGAAGAGAAATTGGAAAGGGATTGCGGCTGAAGCCCAGTCCAAAACTCTGGATAGTGTACCTATTGAGATTCAGGAGGATGTAGACAAGGGCACAGATGCCCTTGCGGAGGTGCTGGATATGGCTTCCAATAGGGTAGCCCCCCCCTTAGGCAAATTAAGTAAAAGAGGCTTTCCCCTCCAGTCCTTTGGGATAATGATAGACTTAGAACTCTCAAGCAGGCGTGTCGCTGACAAGAGAGAATCTGGAGGAAAAACCGGGAGGAGCAAGAAAAAGTAATCTATACGAATGGAAGGAGGGAATACAAATTGGTGTTAAATGAGGAGAAGTCTGCATATTTTACCCAGAGAGTTGGAAATGCTCCCTTGTTCATAGAACTTGTTAGGGTGGTATAACAGATCTCCATACCCTGTCTGTTGGGGAACTCGAAGGATCACAAAAGCATACTCCCAGCAAATCCTGTTTAGAGAGCAGGAGCTGGACCCCTACAAGTCGTCAGAGCCTAAGGACCAAGAGTTGAATTTACTCTTGGTATTTCTGTCCCTTACCTCTGGGATGGTGGAGCAACATTTCTTTAACACTAAATCCTGGTCACCCCTTGAATCTTGTTTGCCAACATTTTTACATATGGTAGCCAGTACTGTGGCTTGACCTAACTCGAACTTAATGAATAAAGCTATTCTTTCTGGTTGATACCCCCATCGATGGAAGGAGGCAGTGATCAGCCACCTTCTAAAAAAAACAATTTGGATAGCAAGGATTTTAAAACCTACCACCCAATTTTGCTGCCCCAGTGTCCAGCTAAAATCCTTGAAAAACATCTAAAAGGCCATTTGATGGAATTTTGCAGGACAGCAGGGGTTGCTGCACAACTCTCAGTTCGGTTTCAAGAAACATCACAGAACCGAAACTGCATTAATTTCAGCCACGGATTGCATTAGGCACTTAGTGGACGAGGGGCAAGGCGTGCCTTTGGTACTTCTAGACCTATTTGCAGCATTTGACACCATCTCCCCCTCACTGTTGATTTTCGCCTTCAAGATATGGGTGTCACACAACAGGCCCTGGCCCTTCTGTCCTCCTTCCTTAGGGATTGGTCACAGAGGGTGCTTTCTACTGCAGTTCTATTCAGAGGTCTTCTCCTTGCCATGTGGAGTTCTGCAGGGCTCATTATTAAGCCTCACACTTTTCAACCTCTGCGTGTCTCCACTTGCTGCCATCATTTGGGCATATGGGATGCATGTGATAAGATATGCTGATGACACACAGATTATTGTGTCGGTTCCTAAGAACTCTGCTGCCACTGCAGATAATTTCTCTCAATGCATGTCGGCATTTGCAGACTGGTTGGGATGGAAGTTTTAAAAATTAAATGGCGATAAAACTGAGGTGCTCTTCTTTGGCCCGCACTTCTTGAATTGGATTAGCAATTGGTGGCCAGACACTTTAGGTACCTGTCCCATTCCAGATGAGAAGGCAAGAAATCTTGGGGTAATCCTAGATACTGAACTTACACTCAATGAGGAGGCTAACTGCACTTTGGTGACCTTCTTCTGGCTCATAAGGATGCTTAGGAACATTTTTCCTTTTATTCCCCCTGCCAGAACAAAAGCAGGTCGCATTAGCCCTGGTCATGTCCATATTGGAATATTGTAACTCCCTCTATCATGATTCCAATATCAGCACTCAGCACAACCTGCAAGAAGTACAGAATGTGCTTGCCAGAATGATTCTTGATATTCCCCAGGGCCAATCAGCCGCTGTGGATCTGGGTGCCTTATACTGGCTTCTCATCAGAAAGCGCATTATGTTTAAAGTCATCTCAATGGTGCACAAGGCCCTTTTTCTCCCCAGCCCAGTGGGGATTAAAGATATGCTTCACTGCTTAATCCAGGTAGAAACCTTTGTCCAGCACACCGTAACTTGCTCACTGTGCCTAGGACCTGGAAAGAAGAGATGGGAAGATAGAGACTTTTCGATTGCCGCAAGTAGACTCTGGAACTCTCTTTTGCAAACCCTGATGGCTAGCCCAGAGCGGTTGCCTTTTAAAAAGGTACTTAAAACCTGCCTCTATACTCTATAGCCAGCTTTTTTTCTTATGGTGAGCTTTTAGACATGATGTACCTCTTGATGGTCGGCTACAGGGCCTTGATGCACTCAAGTAATTGTTGTGCTCTATAAAAATTAAAATCAAATCAAAGGCTAACAATTGCGAGAAACCCCAAAAAAAAAAATGTTGCTAGCATTACCATTTCCTATAAAAGTAGGCGGCAGGGGATGGGGGAGAAAGTAAATCATTCACACAGGAAAAGTTAAATTTAGTCATGAAATTGTTCAATAGTTACATTACCATATTCTCTATGCACAAAATGAGACAAATCAATGTTAATAAGGAAATCGATGCGTTCATCGATAAAAATGAAATCTCATCCTTATTAATAGAATCACCCGTTCTGAACTCAACATCAACATCGACTCGCAAATATGTAGGGGAGCATGCCCTGAGACATAGGCCTGGGCTTATTGATCGATAGGTCACAGGTGGGAGGGTGCATAGCTGGCAGGCAAGCACTTGCGGAGAAAGCTCTTGATCAATCCCACAGATACGCGCAGCAACATTACAATGGTCCGGGGAGATTGCCCCAGTAAAGCATACATGGCCGGAGGGTCTACACATGCTCCTAAAAACACCATAAAAAGTCAGATGCCACATCAGTTAGGAACACATAGCCAATCAGGACCCATAGCACATAATGAGCACGCGCTCCCCATGCTGGACATCTGGACACGTTATCCTCTGGCCACACTGTGTCCACGCGAGGTCGAGACCCACCTGTTTTAACTATTTGACCATTAATGTATGACTCCAAAGGCAGCAACCAGCATTCCTCACCATATATGGTACGCCAGAAACTTTTGCAACATGTCTTGTTTTGTATAAAAGAAGAACATATAACAATTAAAAATTGGAACAGTCCTCAGACCTTGTGCCTGTAACTATTCTGTAATGTTTAATTAAATAAGCTGTTCCTGCCATGCCAAACACCTCTTGTCTTCTGTTTTTTAATGGATTTCTAACTCAAGCAACACCAATATCCTCATGATCTGTAAACCCACACACCTCCCTCACTGGATAATCACATTTGTGAGCATTAAAATCTCCGAACCAAACAAAAAATATAAACCCAATGACCTTCTTCAACAACTTAACCAGATTATGTTTTAATTCGCTAATCACTTTGGCACCTTATTGAAATAAACCATTATAGAGAT
Organism: Calotriton arnoldi; assembly: GCA_963921515.1. Classification (NCBI taxonomy): domain Eukaryota; kingdom Metazoa; phylum Chordata; class Amphibia; order Caudata; family Salamandridae; genus Calotriton; species Calotriton arnoldi. The sequence continues at coordinate 205,100 of CAWUFW010014085.1, forward strand.
GAATAAAAGCAATTTTATGCTTCTCTCTACATGCTAAAAGCAAAAACTGATAAAAATGTTAACTTAAAAACGCTTTCTCTACCAACAACAAAATGACTAGGCCACCCTTCAACCCACCATGGCTAGATGCAGTAACACTGGTAGAATATGAGGAATACCCATCAGAAAACAAGGAGTCTATAGCCCATGTTTCCTGTAAAAAGATAATTGCATAATTATCAATAAAACTCCACCAGTCAGGATTATCGATCTTTGACAAAATACCTGCAATATTCCAGCTTAATATCCCTACTGTAGCCAACTTCCCCCCTGCAATCTTAGTATCAAATGATCCTCTGATCTTATTAGCAACCTCAAGGTATATCAACTCAATCAGAAGAGAGATGAACTTTCTTTTGATGCTTCTGTGAGACCTTTAAATGATCTGCAGAGCCGCTACCACTTAAACCTACATTAGAAGTAGGAGATGACCAATGGACCCTAGGTATATGCCGGGCTTTAAGTTCCCCCTTAAAGTGGAAACAAGGCTTGTGCAGCTTTTTTGTATCAATCCTGAACATCCAGGTAGCTTAAAGGAGAAAATCTATTAGTTGTGTGAATATTAGGCACACATTTAGACCCACTAACCCCAGAATCAAGTGTAGTAGAGGAGGTAAAGGCCATCACCCTTCTAGTTACTGAAGAACAGGTCCCTGTTGGCCTACGAAAACAGCCCAACGGCACCACAGAAATATTTTTACATAGAGGGTGATCAGGAGTTAATATTGACAGAATCCGCTTCGGGTAGAGATGAGCTGAAATTTACTACCACACATTCTTGAGACTGAGTATTTAGGCTAAGGCCAATCCAGGATATTTGTGAAACCATATTTATCTTGTTTGAAAAGCCCACCTTGTGCTCCAGTGTACCGTCAAGCTAATAGCACACTTTATTCCATAACTCTCTCCAACTCTCAGTACAATAAACACGTGGGTGAGGAATATCCTTTAACATGATAACGTATGGAGTTGCTTCAGGAGGGAGTTGGAGACAAATACGAACCGCAGACACCAGATGATTCAGTAGTCCAACCAGTGAACCAGCTTCCAATTCATTCCTTGCACTGCCAATGTTGGTTTTGTTTTGTTATGTTCTGTCAAATATATTTGTTAAGCACACTAATCTCCCCTGAAGCAGTGTCACAGCGTTCTAGCACCTCCACAGGTCAGCTTAAAATATGTTAGAGGTTAAAAAGCCAGGTTTTAAGAGATTTTTTAAATAAAATAAAATTTGAACAGGAGCGAAGCTGCAAAGGCTGATGATTCCGATATTTGGGGGCCAAAAAAGAAAAAGAGGAGACTCCATATCTGGCCAAACGGATGCGTCTAGGGCATAGAAGTATGGAAAGAGCTTTTAACCCCTATTTAAAGTAGTTCTATGGTAGGATTGATCCTATGTTCCAAGGACTGTGCGGGCTGAGCCACATTCGCCAGAAGTAGAGTGCCCCTTAGGAATGGTACATCTAAACATTGGTTGGGGTTATGCTGATTGGTAAGTATCGAACAAGGCCAAGAGGACCCATCAGCACTATTTGAATGATTAACCTGCTCCACTCACGCCTTTTGGAGTAGAGCCAAGCAAGAACCCACTTCCTTCTCCAGAGTTTCCAACCTACTGGAGATGATTGCAACTTTTTTCGTAAGCAAGCAGGGGATTTTTTCCAAGCTATTTTCCATAGCCTTACTTAAAATCTTGATTACTAATCTCATGTCCAGAAATTCCGGTTGGGTAGGCATAAAGCCTGTGACATAGTCCTTATTACCATTATAAATAGCTGTCCTCTCCAAGATTTTCACTTTTTGTGCATGTGCCACCGGTTTGGCTTTCTTGGCCAGAAGCTGGGCCTCCTTACATGGGGAGCCCACAGGCAAGATGTTGCTAGAAACATGCCCTATACATGGGTTATGAGCATGAGAGCGGTATTTATGATGAGTTTCATCCAAAAAGTCCCTATGCTCATCATGCGCAAGTGCTACCTCCCTGTTCCCCACAACTACAACTCCTGTGAAAGTGCACAAGGAAAAATTAGTGCTATCACAATACTGAGAGCTTAAACTCACCTCTACGCTGCTAATTTTCCTATTCGAGACCCCCATCACATTTGATAAATAAGATGCAGTGCTGCGATGGTTTTTCTTAACTAATTGGGTATTGCCGGTTTGCACTTATCCATTGTTAGTCACCAGAGGTCAGAAAGGAAAAGCCAAGAGGGGTGGCCCAGACCAGCCTCTCTCTGACTCTTACAGGCTCAGATGGGACCATCTTGGCCCAGTCTTCACCCTGGCATATTCCCACACGCATTACACGCAGCATGAATGCTTTCCTGGTTAAAAGAAATGACCTGGTCCCTCCTCCCACTCAGACCTCTGGGAGACGTAGTACCCGCTGGATAGCATCCCAGGTAACAGAATCACAAATAAGCGAGTCCCATACTGCGGGAATAATTCCCTGGTTAAGAAAAAAAGCTCCTGGTCCCTCCCCCATTCAAAGACCCTAGAGAGAATTAGTCCCACTGGGTAGCATCCCACATAACAGAATTGCAAACAAGCATGCTGGAATCAATGGAGAGAATGTGTTAGACAGTTTTAAGAAATAAATCACTGAATTCACAGTGACATCAGCAGAAAATCAAAATAATGAATGATTGCATAAATGAACACAAAGACAAAGTGCTGATTTGACTATGGCTGAGTAAAATGTACCAGAAACCTTGTATAATGATTTCATATCAGAGACGTGGACTATGAGCTAAAAGATCTATTGGAGAACTCCAAATTTTCAATGGCTTGTAGTACTACAGAGTTCCATTTGTATGGAAGGCATTACCTCCATGTCCAGGATTCTATTCTTGGTGCACCTCATCTTTGTCTCCACTAAATATTGAGGACTCTAATGTGTCAATAGCCCCTATTTATTTCAGTTAAACAGTAAATTGTCACCACATTGCAAACCATAATATGATACTATGATTTTGATCCTCTAAAGGTCAACACGTTGGTATCACTTAGTGCTAACTTTTCTTACAAACTTAAACAAACACAGAGAAGAAATGATTTTGCATGTAAAGTTCCTACAGCAAAGAATGTACAATCATGGTTGATGAATTTGATCATATAATTGGCTCAGCACAGATCAATGAGAATGTGGGAGAATGAGATCAACCTGTAACCTTTATCAATATTGGTTAGCTAAAAAAATAGGTGTGTGCCAGTATAAATGAGAGTACTTTCCAAAGCTTCTAAGTTTGTCCACATCTCATCAAGACTGAAACTCAGTGTAGAGCAGAATGCCTAAGATTATAGTCCCCACACATTTTCAGACATTTGAAAAGATAATAATTAGGGTGTGCAGTCTGTGATGTTAACAAATATAGGTGTTTGTGGGGGGAACAACCTTTGCCACGCAGCCTTTACCACGCAATGCCTTACCATTCAGTCTTTAACATGCATGCCTTTATAACATAGGTGCTTTTACCACGCATGCCTTTATCATGCATGGTAAGTATATAAGGTAAGTAATTTTAGGGTTTAATAGTGGTTAATGGTAAAGGGTGGTAAGGGTAATTTTAGGATTTAGGGCTGAGTGGTGCGTTGTGTGGTAAGGGTAAGTTTAGAGTTATGGGGTGGGAAGTGGTAATGGTTGGTAAGGGTCATTTAATAAAGGGGGATTTGGGCCCTATCTACTTTAAAAAAAGATATGGTCCTTGAGCATGGGGTCCTGAGGGCCTTTTAAAGGTTTGAGAAGTGTGGTCGAGGGGACCCCCTCCCCTTAGAAAAAAAAGGCCCTGGTGGATGGGGTCCCCAAGGCCTAATAGGGCTCCTGGAGGGGTGTCATGTGGCCACAATCGCCTTTAGAAAAAATAAGGCCCTGGGAAAAACTACCCACCTTTGGCTGTGGGAGTGACTTTACATGTGGTAATAAATATTACTGTAAGTTAAAAAGAAATGCATAAATTCACTGAGGTTAAAAAGGTTAAAGTAATATGATAGTTAGGTGTGATAAAAAGATCTGTTTGTGTTTAAAGAAAACATTCACTGAAAAATACAAAGGTTAAAGTAACATTATAATTAGGTAAATATGTCATCAATTATGTCATTTGAGATGTCATAAGTGATGTTGTAAATGATGTCATAGAACATGTCATAAGTGATGTAATATGTGAGGTCATAAGAGGTGCATGGGGAGGGCACAAGTTATAGTTAGCTTTGCTAACTATAACTTTTTTTGAATTCTGTGATTTTATCAGTTCAAAGCGTTAATGTTGTCACTGACATATTCACCTAACTATAAGATGGCCACCCTCCCTGAGCCTTATTAGGCCCTGGGGACCCATCTCCCGGCCCTATGTTTTTTAAAGGGGAGTGTGGCCATGCGGCTCCTGTCCCTGAGCCTTATTAGGCCGGCCACACGTTCCCCCTCCCTGAGCCTCAATATGGCCCTTTGACCCCCATTTTCTATGTCCTTATGTTTTTTAAAGTGGAGGGAGTCCAAGTGGCCCCCCGGGCCTTATTAAAGGTGAAATGGGTCATGAGGCCCCCTTCCCCAAGCCATTATAGGCCCCAGGGTATCCACCCTGGAGCCAAACCTTACAGAAAAGAGTAGCGGGCCATGATCCCACCTCCCTGAGTCGCTTTAGGTCCTGGGGTCCCCCATCCCCCAGGGCCTTCATTTTAATTTAAAGGGAGAGGGCTGCATGGCCCTTTTCCTTGAGCCTTATTAGGCCCTGGTAACTCCATCCCCCAGGGCCTTTATTTTTAATTAAAGGGGGGGGCTCATGACCCCATCCCCTGGCACAAAGGCAATTCCCTATGGAAATGGTGTTAACTGACATTAGGAAATAGTTGATACGCCCATGACAAGGGGGGCCTTTGCCCTAGTTACAAATTGGATGTATCGTTAATACACATATTCCTCTTCAGATATGAAATCTATAACTAAGAATAGTTATATGAATTACTCACTGAAGATGATCATGTGCATCTTGATTATAAAATTATGGTATTCTTTTTATATATATGAATATATCATGTGACGAGTACATGGAAGTCTTATTTCTATGTTTATGATTCCAGGCGTCTTTCATATAAAAAGTTTACTTTAATTTTCTATCATGATTTTAAATTACTGATTTAATGCAATAACTGATAGATAAATGTACAATGAATGTCAAAGAAGATTATCTCTGAAATTGTACCAACTACTTGTTTATGTCTATGCACTACTTATGTTATTTTGAAGGCGTGTAAGAGTCATTTTGAACTTGACAAAGGCTACTCGGTAGCTGAAACACATTGTTTTGTTTTTTCATTCCAATAATCTGGTGCGAGGATTTGGTGTGCTGCACAAAAAGTAAAAAGCTTGGAGGGTTCACCTAGAAAGACAGATCAGAAAGTATTTCCTATCTTTAAAACCCAGCTAAGCGGTGGGAAAGATGATGTCTCAGGGGCCTTGCATCTGAAAAAGAATGGGAGAAAGGAAAAGAAGAGAGGAAAAAAGATGAAATCAACACGCAGATATTCCCAAAAAGGCAAAGGAGAATTTGCTTTGAAGAAAACATAGAGGTTATAACTAGTTCGGAGACTTTTATTCAGCCCCTGCAAAGTGCATCACGAGATATGGAGCCGGAACATGACTTTGTGAACTCTCAGGACAAAGAATTAATAGCAGAGCCGATGGTGGCTTCTGAGGCTCCCTTCTCAAATATTCCGGTTCTCAAAGGAGATTATGTTCATGCCCCAGTTGAGGGGCCTTTAGCAGCCATAACAGTAGAACAAAGGCGGTCCATTAATTTTACTACATCAGCACTTAACCCCTTGGCTGTCCCTTTCCCTGACTGTGCTAAAATGAGAGGTCATTTAGAGATAAATGGTGTTGAACCTCTTTGGGAAAATATGGATACATGTAGACTAGATTTTATTCCTCTGTTTGATGCAGACAATATTAAATAGGGCTTCACTACTTAAATCTTTCTCGGAGATCGAAAGTTTGAAACGTATACAAAGTAGCGATATAAATCTAGTCTCCATCTAAACCACTGAAGTTGATCATAAGTCGAGGGTATTGCTCAACTCCAAAATTATTGTAAATTTGATATTGAAATGGTTGGAAGGCCTTCAAAGTAGGGGGATTGATGTTATTCCATTGTTTGGGGAGCCCGATACAGAGCGCTTGACAATAGGTCTTTGCCAACCCAATTATTTCCAGATAGTGGAGGATCCTTGCATGAAGCAAAGGAAATAAATATTTGTATCAATAAATATGGTAGACAAGTGTCATTTAAAGAATGTCCCACCCTTTCCCTTAGGCGGAACTCTAGAGATGAGAGCCCCAAATGGAACTGGTTACACAGTGCACTGTTGAGTGTGTCTAACAGTAATCACTCAGAGCGGCCATCCTACTAGCAACAAATTGAAAATAATTTCCTGGAATGATGCAGGAATAAAGAATAGTAGGGAGAAGTTACTTTATTTGAGTACTTTAAATGCAGATGTGGTATGCCTCCAGGAGACTTGGTGCAAAGAGGATTTGATATGTAGGGACTTTCTCACCTTAGACTGTTTCGCAACACCTTCCAGGAAGGGACATGCAAAGGGGGGGTGGCCTGTCTACTGTCGAATAAAATACAATGGAATTATGATTGCTACAAAGATCCCAGCAATCTATTTCTGGTAGTAACATTGTTTAACCCTGATGGAAATGCAAAAAGTCCACCATTGATGTTGATAAATGCCTATATTCCACCAGACGCTCCTTATGAGTTCTCTTAAATGCGTTCTTCTCCTACATAAAAAAAGTTAATGATACAGAATCTCCCCCTTATATAGTTTTGGTAGGAGACCTGACTTGTAAGATCTCTAACTCTAAACTGGATAGATTTCGGGACAAAGAAAAAGGGGAATCCATGCGGATTCCGCAAGCTCTTTTCCCACAAAAAATAAGAGCCAACAAGAGAGGGAAAATGTTATCTGTTGAATTAAATAAGGTTGATGGTGTTATAGTAAATGGGAGACTCCCATCGGACTCACCAGAAGCTTTTACTTGTAAAACCTCTAGGGGAAAGTCAATTTTAGACTATGTGGTCGTGGGAAGGGCTTTTTTTTTCCTGTTGAAAGACTTAAAGGTCTCTGATTCCTTCTGTAGTGATCACAAGTTATTAACTCTCCTTATACATTTTTATTTGTCTCTGCCTGACCCTTGGGCATTAGATGGTGAATCTGTTAGTTTCGCCAAGAAAACAGGGAGATGTTATTGGGATAACAGGGCCACTTTGGGCCTTTACAGTATTCTAGAGACTACCTTAGAGAAACTACCCAGCTGGGCAGGCACAGAAATAGCAAGTTTTAAGACAATTATGCAATAAGCAGTGGAAACTGCAAGGAAGGTGAATCAAAGGAAAAGTCTTAAAGAGGTCCCTCAATTCCACCTGCCGCTAAATCTTGAAACAAATACTCTAGTTAGGGAACAGTATCTGAATTATTCCTCAGAAAGATGTTATAGAATATTATTATTAAAAAGGAGGAGGAATCGGGTAAAGGCTAGGTTAAGAAAGAAGAGGGAAGACAATATTTAGATAAAACTTAGAGAAGCAGTCTCTAAAGGCCAGATAGGAACCTTTTGGTCTCTTGTCGCAGAGGGCTGTGGAGCCAGAGCCTGACCACTCCCTGTGGCTATTGAAGAACATAAATGGGTTAGCTTTATTGGGGATCTATATGCAACTAATGAGGCGGCAATTAAGCACCTTGCACCAAAGGAAGACTTTACTTTGCATGGATCGCCCTCTGAAAAAGAAATAGAGATGGTGATCAGGGGACTGCGTACTCAGCGGCAATGGTCCCCGATGAAATACCAACTACAGTCATAAAACAAAACAGTACACTGTGGAGCAAAATTCTTTGCCCGGTTTTTAAATATTGTTATGAAAATAAAATGGTTGCCCCCTCCTGGAAGGGAAGTATAATAGTCCCTCTGTTCAAGAAAGGAGACCAAGATCTTCCTCAAAATTATCGTCAGATTGCGTTTCTTAATGCGGTGAGTAAAGTCTTCCCTAAATGCCTTTTGTCCCAAATTAGCGATTGGACGGATACCAATAAAATCTTCCCATTGGGGCAAACTGGGTTTAGAACGAAACATGGAACAATTGATAATTTAACTGCTCTACAGGTAATAAATGAAAAATATGTTGAAATTAGAGGAGGAAGGGTGTATACAGCTTTTATAGACTTCTCCACAGCATTTGACAAAGTAGATCGTCCTTTGCTGTGGAGTAAACTTTTAAATTTGGGTATGCTGGGTACCCTTTTGGAGTTAGTTTGTGCCCTCCATATGGATACTTGGCGCAGAGTCCTAATGGGAGGGGAAAGAGGTCTCTCACAAGCTATCCCCACCGAAAATGGTTTAAAACAAGGATGTTTATTGGCTCCCCTGCTTTTCTCCCTATATATCTCTGATCTCCCTCACTATTTGGCCCAAAGTGAGGGCATTGCCCTGGTAATTGGAGGAAAACCGATTGTTTGTCTACTCTATGCAGACTACATAATAATTTTGGATCTAACGCCCAGGGGATTCAATAGTCATCTGCAGGCACTCCATAAATTTGCTGAGGCTCACCATTTAAAGATTAATATATCAAAAAGTAAAACTATGTGTATGCATGGAAGAAAGAAGCTGAAGTACGGAAATTTTATATGGTCTGTAGGTGGCCAAAAATTGGAACTTGTAAATTCATATACCTTTTTAGGAAAAATAGTGTGTGGCATCCTAAGTGATAAAGCCCATAAGGAAAATAACATCTCTAAAGCCACCATTCAGGGGAGAAGCTTGGGTTCCCTTTATAAGTCTACCGGAAAAAAGATATTTTGCACTTTTATTGGCGATGTTTCTTCCAAAAATCCACGCTTCCCTGCTGTATGGTATGGAATTGATCGATGTAGAGAAATGGGGTTTTTTAGATACAACGGAAGGCCGAATTTTAAGAAGTTGAGCCTCAGTTAATTCTGCATATCCGCGGCCACCCTCAGGTTAGAATTTGGATTAAGAAGTACCCGGGCACAGGGTCTCACAGGGATAGTGCGTTGGGTCCTAGGTCTGGTAAAGAGTGATTTTGGTACATTAAGATTTTTACTTCGGAAATAAATTTTAGAATGTTTAAAAGAACAGTCATTAATTTTTTTAAATTTTAGAACTGCGATTGATTTGCTACAATTAGATCAGCCCCTGCTCTTTACCTTATTGCCATACCAATTAAGGGCCACCCTGAAACAGGCTACTCGGGAAACAAGTTTCTCAAGGGGGAGGGAAGCTTGCACTCTGAAGAGGGATATCCATCCGGTCATTGATACCTGCGTGATAAAGTACAGGCATATATTTCTTGGAATCTGCCACATGGAGTGCGCCGTTTTTGGCTATTATTGAGGCAGGGTATGCTCCCTTTAAATCCTTTATTGTCTAAATGGTATGGTTCATCACCGATTTGTAATTTGTGCAATAATGGCCTGCATAATGTTAATCATGTATTATTTATTTGCCCAGCATTATTATTGTGTCGGCGAAAATGGATGAGACCAATATGTCTACAGCTATCTATTCTTTCAGCCTCAGCACTAATTTATTCTCTTTATGAGCTGCCAAATTAAATGTTCTGTCATAGAATTTTTAACTTTTTAAAGTGTTTTCCAAACATGTACTAAGGCTCATTAGGTATGTAGGGAGCAGCTGCTAATACATCTTTTTTATTCTATGTTATTTAACTCCAAAATGTTTGCACTAAGGGCATGAAGGATATTTTTAATCATTTTGTACTGTATATTATATTGCTATGTTTTAATCTGAAGATTTTTTTATATTTTTGCATTCCGCTTAGGACTCGTTAATGTCTTGTCAGGTAGGAACATGTTTTGTGTTAATTTTATTATCAGAATAGAATCCTTACTATTGTGTTGTTGGTTTTCCCAGTTTATGTGGCCCTCCACGGAGTTCCGTAATCGTAAATAGAATGTGATTGAATTGAATTGTGGGCCGCTTCATCTGTTATTGGATGGGACTGGTGAAAAACTTTGAATTCTAGACAGGGTGAAAGCTGTCCCTGGCACCCGCATCGACTGTCAGAAATTGACATTCTTGCATCAAGAGGATTTCGAGGGATACGCCATCCCGCTGCGTGACCGCCGTCGGAAGAAGGCTTGGGTAAGGTGACTTTTTCTATTGGATATATATATATATATATATATATCTCAAAACAATATCCTTTCAGGAATATATATTAACTACTGGCAGTCGACGTAGGTAGTTATAGTTAGGACCAAAGTTTGGGGACGCTTGACGAATCGTCACAAAACATTCTAAAAACTTCCTCTTCTTGGTTCAGCTGCTGTGTTGAAAGTTACGGGGCTATCCGTCAAGCAGGGGCCATAAAAAAAGTCAGGTCCCAAAATGTGTTTTCCCCATGTTATGTCTATGGGAATTTTTCATTTTTGCTTTTTGTGATTTGGTGTAAATCCGTTCAGTCGTTCCAGAGATATTTAAGTTTTAAAAAAATGGATGTCTTGGGATACGAGTCCTTGCAGTAAACTTGTGGATCCTAATACAATTTGTTTGGCTGCCAACACTTCAACCAGGAAGTGCTGGCAGCCCCGGGGACATAACCTCCCCCGGGTTCAAATGATATAATGGAGTGGGTCCATTGTGTCCCCCTTGCCCCGGGGATGACCACTTTCCAAGGGCAAATTCTAAAATAAGGAAGGGGGCCACGTGGCCCCCCTACTGGAGCCAAAGGTGGCCCTGGGGAACTACCACCCACCGGGGCCAGCTCCTGCTATGTTCCAGAGTGCCCACCCCTGGGACATAGCTGACTGCTATGGCTTGGCCATAGCTAACTGTGCTCCACTTTGAGCAAAGAAGAGCATTTTGCTCTTTCTTGCTCAAAGTGGAGAACAATTGCTTTTGCACATAGGGAGCTGCATGTTAGCAGCTCTCTATGTGTAAAAGCAATGCAGGCTCCTTCCGCAGTCCCTATCAGTGGCAGTGGGTACCCTGGGATAGTACCAGGCTACCCACAATTGAGGCCAAAATCAGCCCAGGATGGGAGACATACAGCCCCATCCCATTATTTAAAAAAAAAAGGATGGGCCCTGGGGGATGGGTTAACCGTGTCTGAAATTGACCTCGGAACGGGGCCACGTGGCCCCCTCCAGTAAAAAAATACCTGAGGGACCGGCAAGTTGCCGGAGGCCCCGCCCCCTCTCTCTACTACTCTGAAAACACACCTCCTGGTGCACTGCTAATTGATGGATGAAGTCCACTTGGATGTTGAGGGTCCTTGGGAGACAGGAACCCCTTCTGTTACCTCAAGTAAGTCCCAAACAGTGGGATTGCTAAGAAGTCTTTGTAGGCTATGCCCCCTTTCTCCCACACTCTGCAAATGTGCCTCCTGGTGCACTGCTGGTTAGAGAATGAAGACCCCTTGGCTCCAGAGTGTCCTTGGGGGCCAACAAGACCTCCTGTTACCTCCAGTAAGTCCCACACAACAGGATTGCTGAAAGATCTTCAGAGGCCAATCCCCCTTTCTCCAGCACTCTGCAAATGCACCTCCTGGCACACTACTGGTTGGGGCATGAAGTCTCCTTGGCTGCTGAGGGTCCTCTGGGGCCAGAAACCCCTCCTGTTACCTCCAGTAAGTCCCAAACAGTGGGTTTGCTGAGAGGTTGTCAGAGGCCATGCCCCCTTTGTCCATCACTTTGAAAAAGCGCCTCCTGGCACACTGCTGGTTAGGTGATGAATTCCCCTTGGCTCCAGAGGGTCCTTGAGGGCCAATTACCCCTCCTGTTATCTTCAGTAAGTTTCACAGAGGGCGATTGCTGTGAGGACTTTGGAGGCCACTTCCCCTTTCTCCACCACTATGCAAGCACGCCTCCTGGCGTAATACTGTTTGGGGGATGAAGTACTCTCGGATGCTGAGCGGCCTTATGGGCCAAGAAGCTCTCCTGTTACCTCCAGTAAGTCCCTTACAGTGGGATTCCTGAGAGCTGGTCCGAGGTCCCGCCCCCTTTCTTCACCACTTTGCAAGCTTCACTACTAGTTAAAAAAACATACAAAAACTGAAGTTTACAGAGACGTTCTAGTTGGGAAATTGATTTGGAAAAACCCTAGAAATTTAATCAAAAAACCAAAGGTTACAGGGACGTTATATAAGGCTCAGATTTCCCTCAAACAAAACCAGTGAAATTCAACAGTTATAGTTATCTAAGCTAACTATAACTTATGCCCCCACAATGCACTGCTTATGACCTCACAAATTACATCAGTCATGACATGGTTAGAGACATCACTGGTGACGTCACTGATGTCATCTCAAATGATAACACTGATTAAACCATCCACAGAACCACTCACACCCCATACAACTTCTTGTATGCCCACTCACACACCCATACAATCACTCACATACCCATTCACAGAACCATACCAGTACTCACATACCCACACACTCCTACACAGAGGCACTCACACACCCACTCATTCACTTGTACAGCCACTCACACAACCATTCACTCACGTACACAGCCACTCATACAACCAGTCCTCACCCATACAGCCACTCACATAGGCACACATTTACCCATATAGCTACTCATATACCCACTTATTTGCCTACACATCACTAACACACCCACTCACTCATCCATAAAGCCTTTCAACACAACCACTCACTCACCCACACAGCCACTTACATGTCCATTCACACATCCATACAAGCACTTACACATCCACTCACTCACCCATACAGCCATACATACAGACACTCTCCAAATCCGCCATTCACACACCAACTCACTTAACCAAACAACTACTCAGACAACCACTCACTCACCCATACAGCCACTTACACACAGAGTAACTCACTCATACAACCATTCAGACACCCACTCACGCACACATGCAGCCGCTGACACATAAACTCACTCACCAGTTCAGCCACTCACACAGCATCTCATTCACCCACACAGCTACTCACACATTCACTTATATACCCATACAGCCACTTACACACCCATACACACAAGAATACAGTCACACAGCCACTCACAAAATATATGTTAGAAGTAGTATCATCCAGCAGTAGTGCACCTAGTATACTCATTTAACTTTTGTAGTAGATTAACTTCTATAGAAGGTTACTATATATGTTTATCACCCATAAACTCCTACACTCACTTGATGATGTCATGAGTGATGTCCTTTGACATGTCATCAGTGATGTCACTGACCATGTCATGAGTGATGTAATATGTAAGGTCATAAGCAATGCATTGCGGGGACAAAAGATATAGTTCGCTCAGGTAACTATAATTGCTGAATTTCACTGGTTTTGTCTGAGGGAAATCTGAGCGTAACTATAACATCCCTGTAACCTTTGTTTTCTTCAGTGAATTTCTAAGGTTTTTTAAATTCTATATCCTAACTATAGCTTACCTGTAACCTATGTTTTTTCAGTGAAAGATGTGTGTATATATATATATTTCTGTGTCTATGAAAGTGACAGTATATATGGTTTCTAAAAAATGGCCACATCAGATTGAGGAAGGCTGCTGAGACAGCCGAAACGCGTCTCTCTGTGTTACCGGGTCGGAGGAGGCCCCATGAAATAAAAAATGCCTTGAAACCTAGCACTCTTCGTGTGCGTGCTCTGTTCCATGGGAAGTAGGGTTGGAGTTGATATATATATATATATATATATGTGTGTGTGTGTGTATTTATATAGATATATATATTCACTGAAAAACCACAGGTTTCAGGGACGTTATAGTTAGTTGGAGATTTTACTCGTACAAAACCAGTGAAATTCGGCCGTTATAGTTAGTTGAGCTAACTATAACTCGTGCCCCCACAATGCACTGCTGATGACATCACATATTACATCATTCATGACATGGTCAGTGACATCACTGATGACTTCACTGATGACATCTCAAATGACATCACTGATGACATCATCCAGTGACTGTGTGTTTCTGTAAAGTTTAAATATGTTTTATATATTTATATGCCAAGGTGTATTGAAGAATGAGTGGGTGTATGAGTGTCAGAATGGATGATTTAGTAGGTGCGTGACTGACTGTATAAGTGAGTGATTAATCGTGTCTTACTGAATGCATGGGTTAGTGACTAAACTGAGTGAATGTCTGTATCAGTCTGTTAGTTGGTGTGTAAGCACTGCATGGGTTGGTGAGTATCTACATGAGTGTCTATATGGGTTATTGATTGGTTGTCTGAGTATCTGTATGGGTGCCTGAGTGTCTGTGTGGGTGGGTGGGGGGTGTGTGACTTTGTGCATAGATGTGTGAGTGGGTGATTCACTGGGTGTATGGGTTCAAGAGTACACCTGTGAAGGGCTGTATGGGTGGGTGAGTGTGTGTATGGATGTGTTGGTGAGTGAATGGATATCTCAGTGGTACATGTGTGAGTAACTACATATGTGAAAGGCAGTATATGTGAGTGTTGGACTATATAAATGAATATATGTGAGAGTGAGTGATTGTGAGAGTGGCTGTATGGATGAGTGTGTGCTTGTCTCAGTGATTGTATAAGAGAGTAAGTATGTGTTAGTATCTGTATGAATAAGTGAGGTGGTGTGTGTATAACTGTATAGGTGAGTAAATGGGAGTGTGATTGATTCTTTGCATGACTGGCTAGGTGTGTGAGTAACTCTATGGATGAGTGGTGGTGTGTGAGTGTCTGTATAGGTGTATTAGTGCATATGATAGTGCTGTATTGATGAGTGACTGCATGTATGAGTGACTGCGCCGGGACACTCCTGGGAGTAGCTGTGCGCTTTATAAATGCCCAATTAACATAACATAACTGTATAGGTGAATGAGTGGATGTGTGTGTAGACCTAGGAATCAGTGAGTGGGTATGTAGTAACTGGTATTGGTGTGTCTATGGTTTCGAAAATGGTAGTCTGTATCAAAGGTTATATTAGGGTGTGAGGAGGTGCATCAGATTATCACGTGGATGATGTCATCAGTGATGTCATCAGTGATGTCATTTGAGATGTCATCAGTGATGTCACTGACCATGTCATGAATGATGTAATATGTGACGTCATCAGCAGTGCATTGCGGGGGCGCGAGTTATAGGTAGCTCAACAAACTATAACGGCCGAATTTCACTGGTTTTGTATGAGTGAAATCTCCAACTAACTATAACATTCCTGAAATGTATGGTTTTTTCAGTGAATTTCTAAGGTTTTTTAAATGCTAATTTCTAACTATAACGTCCCTGAAAGCTATGTTTTTTCAGTGAATTTCAAAGGCTTTTTAAATGATAATTTCTAACTATAACGTCCCTGAAACCTATGGATTTTTCAGTGAATTTCAAAGGTTTTTAAATGCTAATTTCAAAGTATAATGTCCCAAAAATCTTTTTTTAAAGTTTTTTAACACTTATAAAAATAATATAGGGGCATATTAGCAAGGGCACTAGCGCCACTTTAGCGGCACTTTTTGCCGCTAAAGCGGCGATATTTATATCGCCCTATCAGCAAACTGTCTCTAACAGCAGTTAGCGACAGTTTGCGGGCATTAGCGCCCGTTTTTTTACCGCTTTGCATGTCAGCGATATTTATCGCTAATGACATGCAAAGTGGGCGTTCCTGCCGAACAAACCTGGGAAACACTCGCTAACAGGCCTATCGCCTATTAGCAAGGTGGCCATGGCCCCAGTTAGCGACGTGAAAAGTCGCGCTAACCGGGGTCATCGCTATTTATTTAACACCTGCAATTAGCAGGTGTTAGCCATACCTTACATGGGGGTGGATTATGCTGATACGACCACAGGGTCGTATCAGCAAGGTGTTCTCCCTTCTCCATGCAACATCGCTGGTTTTTCAGCGATGTTGGCCCATTTCCCCCGCTATTGCTGGAATATTCATCGCCATAGCGCTAATCGTTGCTAATACAGCGTTAGCGTGGCGATATATTCCAGCGATAGCCGGCGATAAAAAACATCACGCTAAGCAGGGTTAGCGATGATTATCGCCTCTTCTTGCTAATATGCCCCAATATAATGTTTTCTCTTTTCTAAAATATAAATATACTTTTTTTTTTTTTTAAGTGGATTCGCATACAGTTCGTGTACCTGTCTCGATGGGTGCGCGAATCCAAGTATTTTGCGGCCATATTGGTTAAGTCGTGTACAATGCGCGTTTCGTAAGCGACGGGTTCCCGGATCTCGGCCCCGCGTAACTTCACGTATGTAGTTCCGGTGGTCGTGCCGGGTGAGCGAATCCACCGCCAATCTTTGACTTTTAAAAGTATATCTATATACCTTTATTATATATATTATACCAAAACATTATTTAAGATAATTGTAAATATCATGTATTTGTAACTGGAATAAAGATATATTATTGTTAAATGTATTTTTCGTGATTCGTGTCGGGTGCGCTCCCATTGCACGCCGGGTGTGCGAATCCCATGTGACTTCAAAAAAAGACTTTCATTGGTTTAGAGGCTTTTGATTCTAGAACTTGAAGGACCCCACCCATTTTTTTTCATTCTTTCAAGACCATCTGAGATGACAGACCTGTTCTCTTTTGGATCTCTTCTTTACATCTTTTTGGTGGGTTTTTTGTACTTTTAAAAAATGGCAGCTGGACACCCAACACAGCAGCTTCCACCAGAAGATGAAGAAGATGTGGAAGAACCGATAAAGAAGAGGTATGAGAACGTTGTGTGGGCTTTTTTCAGTATCCCACCTGGCGAAAAAAAAGTAAATGCCAGGAAGGTGACATGCACCATCTGTCAAAATGTATTGTCACGGGGGTCAGAAAAGAAATATTCTTGTGGCACGTCGTCGATGCTTAAACATCTACAGACAATCCACCCTCGATGGCTCGCAAGGCAACAACTGCGTCGTCAATAAGAAAAAGAAGCAGCTGATGACAATACTGCTGGACCCAGTACCTCTTCTGCTGGCCACACAACTCCTGCAATCAATATTCACCTTGATTTAGCTCGAGTAGAGCAGCGCTGTTTGAAGTGTAAAAAAACATTGAGTGTTGGGGAGCAATCGGTGAATGCTATCCTGGTTTCCATTCAGAACCACAAGTGTTAATTTTTTTGTTTTTTTTGTTTATGCAATGAGTTTTAATTGCATAATTTTTTCAATGTTTTTCTTGTTGGTTCTGTTTTTTTTCATTTTTAAAACACCAAAAAATGTAAAAAAGAGTTTAAAAAATACAAAAAAATTATAAAACAAAAAAAGAAGAAAAAAATGGTTCTTTTTAGAGCCGCATAATTGGTTTAAAAAAGAAAAAATGTGTAAGTGTATGAATTGTGGTAAGTGGAATATATGGAGATGTGTATGGTTAGTGTATATTTGATTGAAGCAATGCATGGGTAATGCCAGGGTGATTGTAAGAGTGCAAAAGAAATGTCTGGGTGATTGTATGAATGCAGAGGTAATGTTTGGGTGATTTGACGACTGCATGCCTAATGCCTGAGTGATTGCATCAGTGCAAGGGTAGTACCTGACTAATTGAAGGAGTGCATGTGTAATGCCTGAGTGATTGTATATCTGCAAGGGTAGTGTCTGGGTGATTGGAGGAGTGGAAAAATAGTACATGGTGATTTTATAAGTGCATGGGTAGTGGCTGTGTGATTAGTAGAGTGTATTACTCCTGACTGGGTAATTGGAGGAGTGCATGGGTAGTGTCTATGTGATTGGAGGAGTGCATGGGTAGTGTCTATGTGATTGGATGAGTGCATGGGCAGTGTCTGTGTTTTTGCATGAGTGGATGAGTAGAGCCTGGGACATTAATGGACTGGATTGGTAAAGGCTGGATGATTTTGTAAGTGCATCGGTATTGGTCGGGTGATTTTGCAAGTGCATGGATAATGCATGGGTGATTACATGAGTGCAGAGGTAATGTATAGGTGATTCGAAGAGTGCATAGTTAATGCCTGAATGATTGCATGACTACAAGGGTTGTGCCTGGATGATTGGAGTAGTGCAAGGGTACTGTGTGGTGATTTGATAAGTGCATGAGTAACGCCAGGCTGACTGTGTGGATGCAGAGAATATGTGTGGGTGATTGGAGGAGTGTATGGGTAATGCATGAGTGATTGCATCAGTGTATGGGTAATGCCTGGGTGATTGCATGAATGCATGGGTAGTGCCTGGCTGATTGGAGTAGTGCTAGGGTACTGGGTGGTGATTTGATAAGTGCATGAGAAACGCCAGGCTGACTGTGTGAGTGCAGAGAATATGTGTGGGTGATTGGAGTAGTGTATGGGTAATGCATGAGTGATTGCATCAGTGTATGGGTAATGCCTGGGTGATTGCATGAATGCATGGGTAGTGCCTACCTGATTGGAATAGTGCATGGGTACTGCCTGAGTGATTGAAGAAATGCATGGGTTATGCCTGGGTGATTGCATAAGTGCAGTAGAAGTGCATACGTGCATTTATGAATGCATGGGAAGTGCGTGAGTGATTGTATGAGTGCATGGGTAGTGTCTAGCGATTGAAGCAGTGCATAGGTACTGCCTGAGTGATTCAAAAAGTGCATGGGGAGTGTCTGGATAATTGCAGAAGTGCAGGGCTAATGTCTGGGTGATTAGAGTACTGCATGGGTACTGGCTCAGTGTTTTAAGGAGTGTATGGCTGATGCCTGGGTGATTGTATAAATGCAGGGGTAATGTCTGGGTGAAAAGAGGACTGCATGGGTACTATCTGAGTGATTAGACGAGTGCATAGGTAGTTCTTTGGTGATTTTATAAGTGCATGAGTAGTGGTTGGCAATTGGAGGAGTGTATAGATAGTGCCTGGATAAGTGGAGCAGTACAAGGGTAGTGCCTGCGTTATTCCTGGACTACAATGGTATTGCTTGTGTGACTGCATGTGTGCATGGGTACTGGCTGGGTGATTGGAGGAGTGTATGGGTACTGCCTGTATTATTGCATGAGTACATGGGTAGTGCCTGGATGATTGGAAGTGTGCAAGGATTGTGCCTGGGTTATTACATGAGTGCATGGATAGTGCTTAGCTGATAGAATGACTGCAGGGGTAGTGTCTGGGTGATTGGAATACTGTATAGGTAGTGCCTGGATGAT
This sequence comes from Calotriton arnoldi, assembly GCA_963921515.1. Taxonomy (NCBI): domain Eukaryota; kingdom Metazoa; phylum Chordata; class Amphibia; order Caudata; family Salamandridae; genus Calotriton; species Calotriton arnoldi. Next base: position 224,252 of record CAWUFW010014085.1, read on the forward strand.
TGAAAGATTGTATGGGTAGTGCTTGGATGGTTGCATGAGTGTAGCAAGAGTGTCTGAGCGCATGTATGACTGTATGAACACTGCCAGAGTGATTGTAGGAGTGCATGGGTAATGCCTGGGTGATTGCATGAATGCAGCAGTAATGTCTGAGTGATTCGAGGAGTGCACAGTTAATACATGGGTGCATGGAAGAGTGCATGGGTAGTGCCTGTGTGATTGCATCAGTGCATAGGTAGTGTCTGGATGATTTTATAAATGCATAGGTACTGTCTGAGTGATTGATTGAGTGCATGGGTAATGCCTTGAAAATTTTATGAGTGCATGGGTAATGTCAGGGTTATTGGAAGAGTGCATGTGTAACGCCTAAGTGATTGCATGACTGCAGGAGTAATGTGTGGGGGATTAGAGGAATGCATAGTTAATACTTTGTTAATTGCATGAGTGTAGGGGTACTGTCTTCCTGATTGCAAGAGTGTAGGGATAGGGCCTGGGTGATTTGAGGAATGCATAGGTAGTGCCTGAGTGATTTTAAAACTTGAAGGGTTCTGGCTAGGTGATTGCAAGAGTACAGGAGCAGGACCTGGGTGATTGGAGAACTGTATAAAAAGAGCTTGGGTGATTTTATAAGTGTATGTGTATTGCCTGAATGAATAGAGCACTCTATAGAGCATAAATGATTGAAAGAGTGCAAGGGTAGTGTGTGGGTGATTGTATCACTGCAGGAATAATGTTTAGGATATTGGAGAAGTGTATAGGTACTACCTGGGTTATTGGAAGAGTGTATGGATAATATCTAGCTGGTTGTATGAGTGTATAGATAGTACCTGGGTGATTGGAAAGGTACATAGGTAGTGTCTGGGTGATCTTATAACTGTATGGATACAGGCTAGGTGATTGGAGAAATACATGGATAGTGCATCAATGATGGCAGCAGTGTGTGAATAGTACCTAATTGTATACATCTGTGCATGGGTAGTATTTGATAAAATGGATGAGTGCAATAAAAGTAACTGTAAACATTACTTCATAATAATATGCTTATTACATTATTTCATTTTACCTTGTTTATTGAAGTAGATATCAAACTCATTGAAACTATTTTACAGTTGTTTCATTGTAAACTAAATTTAAAGGGGCATATTCTCAAGGACTTATCACCGATTTATCGGCACTTTAGCGCCGCAAAAGTGGCGATAGATATTTCGCCCTATTCACAAGCTGGTGCAACAGCTGATATCGCCAGTTTACCAGCAATAGCTGCCGCAAAAAACTTCACCACGGATGAGAGCGACAACTAACGCTAATGATATGCAGAGTAGGCGTTCCCGTGCAAAAACACACAAAAACACCACTTCGCGATATTCTCAACGACCAGCCAGATCTGCGATGCGATCCAAAAACAGGCGAAAAGGCGCATTAGCAGCAGGGATTTAACACCTGCCTTTTACTGGTGTTAAGCAGGACGACAACCTGCAGTATGAAAGGGAGCCCAGCCCAGAGCCACATCTGAAGACCAACACATGTAATGGAGCTACTGATCATGCAGCTCGGAGACCCAAGAGGGCCACAACACCCACCGCCACCACCCCCAGGCTCCCCGGGACCACCCCCCCGGACTACCACAGAGGCAGCACAGTACAAGACAGAGGACCTTCCGAAAACGCACCAGCCTCACAGACTTAAAGCCAGATGATGTCATTGCCCACTACAGGCTCAAAAGGACAACCATCCTCCGCATCCTGACCCACATTGCCCACAGGCTGACGGTACCAACACAGCGGACAACCTACATCCCTCCGCAGACAAAGCTGCTGGCTGTGCTGCACCTGTTGGCCTCTGGTACCTTCCAACCAACAACTGCCAGAGTCGGAGGAGTCTCACAGCCAGCCCTATCAAAGTTCCTCACACCTGTCTTGGATGCCATCATCAGCTTGGTACCCCAGCACCTTCACTTCCCCCACACTGCGCAGGAACAGCTGGAGACCAAGCAAGGCTTCTACGCCATAGCTGGCTTCCCGCACGTGTTGGGGGCAATTGACTGCACACATGTCCTACTTGTGCCCCCTGCCGACACTACACACAATTACCGCAACAGAAAGCACACGCATTCCATCAATGTGCAGGCAATAGTGGACCACCGGGGACTCTTCACCAACGTTGTCGCCAATTACACAGGCAGTGTGCATGATTCCTACATCTTCCGACAGTCCATGATCAACCAGCGCTTCCAGGATGGCACCTATGGAAATGCACTGCTCATTGGCAAGTACCAAATGAACACACCACAACTCCACAATCATGCAACTCACAACTGTTGGAATGCACACTTTACAAAATCACATACAACATGCCAAACAATATGCCCACCTACCAGACACGACAACACAAGTAACTGTGGTAACCGTGGCCAGCCTAGTAGACAAACCATCCACGTCATGGCACCTCTGCCACACAATTGCAGAATGTGGGGAGAGGTGGGAGCCAAGTCTGTGCGAAGGAGGCAAGTGACCCATTAATAAGAATGTACACAATGCCAAGTGTGGTGGTGATATGCTGGACAGACTTCAGCATGCAGGGTACAGACATGTCCATGTGGACATATACTGCTGGTGTTTGTAGTGTTGTGGACAGTGGACGCAACCATGTCATCTCAGGCAGTGGGGAAGACCTTGGACATGTAGCTATGTCGTCCCCCCCTGTAAGCATAAGCGGAGTGGGCTGGGCCGGCGTATGCCAGTCCAGCGTAGGAGTGGGAATAAATAGCCCAGGGCTCTGGGCGTGGTTCACATCCGGGATGGCCACCAAAGTAAATACTGCGGGTGTCTCTGTCCGCCATATCCCGACCATAGGCCTACACACACGTGGCCGACCACCTTCAACGGCCAATATCACAGTGTCATTGTCAGGCTTGTGGACATGCGCAGACAGTCATGACAATGGTGTGTCTTAGGAGTGCAAGTGATGCAACCGCGCAGCGCAGACAAGTAAATAGGCTCAGGGGGAGTGAGGAGCAGCTGTGAGGCAATGTAATACACATGGATGCCTCTCATTTCCCACAAGCAATACATGTCAAACATGAATCCCAAAGTCGCACACATCACACACCACTAAACTAATAAGCCTGCCAGCACAGAATACAGAACCACCGATTGACACACATCTCTCTCCCCTGTCACAGGTGATCAAGGATATGCACTCTGCCCATGGATGATGACACCCCTCCGAGACACGAACACCCAGGCCCAGAGACAGTACAATGCGGCCCACAAACGCACCAGGGGCATTGTGGAGCGCTCATTTGGCGTGTTAAAGTCACGTTTCAGGTGCCTGGACATCACAGGTGGAAGACTCCTGTACAGCCCGGAAATAGTGTGCAAGATGATCATTGCATGTTGTGTGTTGCACAACATATGTGTACGCTCCAATGCCCCATGGATCCAAGTGCCAGATGCACCGGACGATGATGATGAAGATGAGGTAGGTGGACCACACCCCAGTGCAGCTGCAGCAGGATTAGCCCGAAGGAACACAATCATTAACAATTTCTTCACTTAAGCACGTCACATTGTGACTGTATGTAGCAATCAGGTGACAGGACAAAATTACCACAGGCACAGCATGTGCAAATACATTCAGTCCAAAACACATTCCCTCTGTGCATGTCACTCCTCTGCATAAGCACATCACTCTGACAAGTGTAAGTGCAACATTTAGTGATAACAATCTCACAAATTGCAATTAGATGGTGGGTGTGTCACCTCTGTACAGAGAGGCTGTTTAGGGTGTTACGTATTCAAAATGCCATTTCAGGGTGTCAAAGATAGTACGTAATCCCACTCAGCAGCGTATCACATGTGTCCAAATTCATGACATAAAGGCTGTCATTTGTGACCAAGAAAAGACAACAGGGCGTCTTTTGGGGTCAAATATGTACCACCATGATGCAGAGAGTTGCACCCTGTGACTCAAGTCCCACAACATTAGCAACATGGTCGTGAGGGGGAATCACTGCCCCTACATTCATCCATACTTTCATACTTGATTGAACATAGACATGACACATCTGTGTGCATTAGAATGTTTCATTCACATTCGGTGGAGTGTTGAAGCTAGAGCAGTACAGGGCCATGCAAACCCCACTTTACATTGTTGCCCCGTGGAGGACCAGCCAGAGTCCTTTAGGGATTGACAAGTTCATCGGAAGAGTTCAGTCTGCAGTCTGATTGCTGTGTCATTGGTAACCAAACAGAATATGGCAGTCCATGTGGTGGTCCAAGGTGAGTCTTGCAGAGTGTATCGGGGGACAGTGGAAGGTGATGATGCAGAGGGCAGAACCAAGCAGAAACAGGCTATATGGCGGAGATGAATGCTACCACTTCCTTCTTGCCACTAAGGCAGACTCATCCACATCTTGGTCCTCTGATGTCTCATGTGCCTCACATGTGGGTGGTGTTGTTTTGTCTGCATCACTGTGTGGCACTGACACATCAGGGGGCGGAGATGTGGATGTAGAAGCAGCAGCAGCATTCATCATTGCCAGGCCTTGTGGCAGCAATGCCATGATGAGGGTCTGCAGGGCATGGAAGATCCCAGCCACATCTCGCTGGTGTGCAGCTGTGGCAGACATTCTTTCCGCCTGCATCCGCTCCCTGTTCTCCATGATCCTCCGCATGTGTCCCGACTCCCGGCTGACATCGCTGGAGCCACTCTGACTAGACAGTTGTCCTTGTTTCAGAGTCAGGACTCCAGCGATGTCAGCCATGGATCATTGGAGAGCATGGAGCGGACTGTGGTTGAACGTTAGGGACTGTAAGTGGTCCCTGATGGGATTTAGACACCCACGTATGGCATCTAGTTTGGCTGCCATGAGGTCGAACCCTACCCGCACCTGATCAGCCATCTTCTCCTGGCACCTTAACACACAGCGTTAAAAGGCCATGTGTTGTTCGTTGGGGTCCTGGGAGGCAGCCCTGGTGGTGGGTGCTTCCTGCTGTGTGGTCTGTGCAGGGGGTGAGGTCTCCTCAATGCAGCTGGGCAGCCCTGCTCCTGGAGGTGAGGTGCCGAAGCTGTCCATGAGCTCTTGGAGGGAGTCGGTGTCAAAGGTGGGGAGGTCCTCTTTGTCATCAGTGAAGAGATGTTCGGTCTGCTCTGCAGGAGGTGTTGATTCTCCCTCTGCAATGTGAAGGGGAGATGCAGTTTAACATTGTGTTCACATGTATGTTGACGCATTGTACAAGTTTACATACAGTCTGCATGACAATGTACATTGTGACTGTTTGGGAGGAGCTGCCTATTTGATGCGGGACAGTGGACATTTTGACAACATCACGGGTGTGTGTTTGTACTTGTACATTTTCATCTCACATTTCCCTGCTATGCCAAATGTGATTGGCCAGTTTCTGCACACAAGCGGCACCAGTTGTGTCCTCTGTTCTGTTGTGAAAGTGTTGCAGTTTGTACCACATTGTTGTCAAAGATGATGTGCTCTGAATGTTATGTGTGTGTACTGCATTTTGGGTGAGCCACCCCTGCTGCTCTGATTTTGCTGTCCCTTATCCCTTTCAGGTGGTGTGCCTTTGACTTCTGTGCTTATACAGTGCTGAGATGTTGCATGCTTGGGTAAATTAGGCTCTTGGTGGGAGTTGGGACTCTGGGGCATGGTTTGTCCGCAGATGTGTTGTTGACGTCAGGGGTTGTTTGTGCACGTGGATGTGTCAGAGTGTGACCTGCTCCTTTACGGATGTGGTCCACACTCAGCCACCTCAGTGTCGTGGCATGCAACATGTCATGATATATTGACTGCAGCCATGCTATTCGTCATGCAGTGTCACTTGCATTGTCAGTGTGGCTCACAGACACGCCGCTTTGCTGGGTTTGGCACATGTGCATGGGTTGGTTGTGAGATTGGTGATGTGTGGGAAGGGACCCATTTGGGCACATAGTCGACGGGGGCCTACTTGCTGTTTCTAGGTGTGCTGCAGTGTGCCAAGGGGATCAGGGACATGATCCAGAGTCATTGTGGGTGTGCACTGTGCTATACTTAATTGTGCATGTGTGCCATTGTTCCCATCTCCCCCGTCCCCCCAGTCCCTGGTCGTTACTCACCATGTTGCTGTTGTGTCAGGTCATGTTGAGCAGTGTCCGGTCCCCCAACTCCTGCCACCGTCTCCACACTGATGACTGTGGACACCATTTCCTCCATCTCATCCAGCTCCTCCTGTGGTGCTGGACTCCCACCTCCAGTGTACATTGCTGCCTTCTGGTTGTTGCCGAGTTTCTGCTTGGTTTTGCGCTTCACATCATTCCAGCACCTCTTGAGCTATTCCATTGTCCTCCTCAGCACTCCGACTGCATTCCCCTTGTCCACGATGGACTGCCATATTGCATTTTTTGTTGCCAATTACACAGTGGAGGTGACGAACAGTTGTTGATGGTGTTCTATCACCTCCGTTATCAGGATCCTGTTTTCCTGCGGACTGAACCGTGTCTTCCTCTTCTTCTTCTCCTAGCCCTTCCCTGACCCCGAGGTCCCAGGCTGGTCCTCCGTGGGGCTTGTGGGGTTCTGGTTGTCCTCTGTACTTGCTCTGGCTACCTCCATTGTGCTTCGCATTTGTTTTGGTTTTGTTTGTGGTTTTCTTTTCTGCTTTTATAGTGATTTTTCCCACCTGACGTTTTTGAATTGCAGGCCTGGCGCAGCTTATCGCTGATTTTTTTATCGCGGTTGGGCCCATCGCAACTTTTTTCACGTTCGGCTTGGGATTTTTATCGCCGTCCCGGTAATTTTATCGCGGACATTTGACGCGTTATCGGGAAACTATTGCATATTACCGCCATGATGAGAATGTGACCTTAACACGGCGTCATTTTCCTGCGATAGATGGAGATATGAAGAATTGCGTTAACCTATTTTGGCGATGATTATCGCACGTTCTTGTGAATATCCCCCATAATATTTTCAAACTGTAGTATTACTTTCTGTAAATGAGATAAAAAAAAAATGTTATAGCATATAATATTATAGTTTTAAGAACACAACATAATTTTAGAATTACATAACATATTCAGTTTCCCTTTTTGCTGTTTTCAGATTCTATTGATTTTTACCATACACAGTGATTTCAATGTTGATCATCATATAACAGCGGGGAAAAAAATACAATCAGTAAGATTGTTAAAAACAAACAAATCTGTGTTGAAAATATTTACAACAAGTTCAACTAGCTGTTTACCTATCTACAGTTTCTAAATTACGTTCTTCAACTACATTAAATGATCTACTTCTCTGAAATTCATTTTCTAAAATATACACTCTCATTTACATTGCGTATGATATAAAGAACAAATAAATAAACTACTTGTTTCAAACACAATTTTGCAAACGCAAGAAGAATTAGAAAGAATTAGAAAGAATTAGCACAAACAATAATCCAAACAGTAATTCTCCATATTTTCCCAATAGGCCGAATAATGTTTCTAAATCTATTTGCATTGAAAATATGCTAAATAAACTCATTAATTCGTGTTCACAACTTCCCAATAGGCCGAATGATGTTTTCAAAACTTTGGCATCAAAAATATCAGATATGAATTTGGTAATTCAAAAGGCAACCGACATTTGAATTCCAAATGGGCATCATTACAATGTGCCTATCCTTTATTGCACTTTAAATACACAGTATAGTGTTCAGATGTTGTAGTAGGTCCATCATGGAAAATAATAGCCACTGCTTTAAAAGTTCTTCCTGAAATTGATACTTGACTTGCCACAAAAGTTTTAATTTTGGTTTCCAAATTTCTTCCAACTACTCTGAAACGTTGTATCATTAAAATTACATATTGTCCAAATCTTTCTATAAATAATGTTGACAACATTTCTAATTTACAATGAGAATATTTCATATCTTGATTAGCTGTTTTTATTAATTTGTTAAAAGACACTATTTTGCAATCTGGTATTGTCAAATATATGAATCGTTCAGTCACTATTTCAGTGGTAGAAGAAAATGAGCACTCTTCACATTTATGATGCCATCTGTAACTTAGTCCAAACAAATTTTCAATTTCAATCCCTTCTTCTTCCAATACTGCAAGCATAAACATAAGAAACTCTTGTGCATCTTGTTGTATATTAAGTGTAAATAGCGAAGAACCAGTACATATATCCAAAAGATGCCGAATGCCAGAAGCAGTATGGATTTTAGTTCTATCACTTACCATCTTTTGAAACATATGATGTAATAAAGAACAGAATCTTTTTTCTCGATTTTCCATAATTTTATCATAAATATGTTCTAGATAAAAGACAACATTTAGAATCACATTAGCATAGCAGTTGATACCTGAACTATTTTCTAACTGGTATCCTACAATATCATCAACAGAGTCGATTTTCATTTTCTTGGCAGCTTCATGCTTCTCTTTAATTGTTTTCTTTTTTTCAAGCTCACTAGAATGTTTGTCATATTTCCATTTTGGACACACTACACGTTTCTCATATATGGGATATTCACCTAAGTTAGGAGCATAAACTCTTCTTAACCGATTATACTCTTTTACACAATTTACATCAGCACTAACCTTTTTCTCATCAAAATCAATCAAATACAAACCAGATAATGTTCTTACTCGAGACAATGCAACATATGCCATGCCCTCTTTAAACACTGTACTTCCAATATTTACCAAAGCATTGTCAACACTTAAACCTTGAGATTTATGAATGGTCACTGCAAATGCTAAAGAAAGAGGAAACTGTTTTCTATGAACATACAAGTCATTAAAAGCAAAAAACGAACAGCACAACGTCCAATCTGTTTTACCTCGTCAATCTGATCAAATTTAATCTTCAAAAATTCAATTCCATCTCTGTTCGGATAATTAACAAAATCAACAACTTTTCCCATTGCTCCATTTACTAAACCTTTTTCTACATCCAAATTACGCCATAAAATTACCCGACAGTTTTCACATACATATAAGGTCTTTTCCAAACCAGCAATCTTAGATATAGACTTTTCCAAAGAATCCAATTTTGATTTTAATTTTTCTGAGAGAATAAAAGTAACTCCTTCATGTTCTATTTTATCAATGGCTTCCATTTTCATTATTTGTTGTTTTTCCAGCTTCAAAAGTTCTTCATTGAATGTAGAACACTCTTGCAGTGTTGGCATTAGGCAAATTATAGACTTCTTTTCTCCAATTTTTTTGTACATTATTTCAGGTGCAATATTTTCATTTGGAAACAAGTTTGTTAGTAGCCGACTTTGTAAAGTTTCTTTACCATGTTTTGTCAAAACACCAATTCTTATATCTTGAAGAATGTTTCCATAATGTTCATCACTTGCTTGTCGCATATTCTTAATAAGTTCTTTATATTCAAAATGAGACCAAATGTTTACATTTCCAATACTTCCCAAAGATTTCCTAGTGTCTTCATGGACAAGTGTTTTAAAAACTGGTTGCCCTTTTACAGGAGTAAGTTGTAGTAGGTCGCAGAATACAATTACATGTTTTCCTCCAAATAAAAAATCATAATCTGTTTTTAAAATCTGTTGCATTCTTAAATGTACAAAGGCAAGCATTAAGTTTGAGACCATGCTCACCTCATCAATGATCAGAAGTTTCATTTTCTTTAGTACTCTTGAGACTTCATTACAAGCTTCTCCAGATAGCTTGTGATATTCCAACTTATTTTCATGTTCAACTGGTAGCATGAGTAATCGATGTAATGTAATCCATTTAATGTTATGTGCTGCTAACCCAGTTGGAGCGGTTACAACACAAGATAAATGTGATTCATTGGTTTTGAGTAGATAACTGATCAAAACTTTAATTAAGAAACTTTTTCCTGTTCCAGCTTGCCCACTGATATACATTTGAATAGGTTTAAATGATGTGCATTGGCATTCTTTATTTTCATGCGGTTAATCATGCTCTATCTGTTGTGTAACTTGCTGATATATTTCTTTTTGTTCAATATTTAGTTGTTCTTCCAAGTTTCCCAACTCAATATTATCCTGTTGTGCTTGTTGCATTGCCGTTTCTACTTCATTCATAGCGATTGCTGCTTCATTTTCAAGAATTGGTTGTCCTAGTGGATCTTGACTTAGTGGAGCAGAACTTTGACTATCTTGAAAACTATCTCTAGCAATTTCAGCTGCAATACTAATTTCTTGTTCAATCTCTTCATTCAACATTTGTAGATAATTTGGAAAAACTGTGCATTCAATGCTATCTTTACATGCATTAAAAGAATCTTCATAGCAGTCAAAATCTCCAAGTAATTCCATTACACTACGCCAAGGCTTGAACAGTTGCAGAAGTGCTACATAGAAAAATTCCCTTTTATCTGGAGTATCACAACTGAGTTTCCTGTGATTAATACAATTTCCTTTGGTATGTTTTACCAAACATCCATCACATCCAATTACTGCATATTTTTCTTCATTTATATTTTCTGTAACATTTCTCTTAAAGCTGTAATATTGCAGTACTTCATAGAGACATATGTTTTCTAGATGTGACTTCTTTTAGGATAGTACGTATCCAACATATTTGTTTTTACAATATCTGTACTTTCCGGTTCATTCAATGCTAAGTATTCAATTTCTTGTACAGATTTCAATACTCGATTTCGTGTTGCAGCAAGACCTAGACTTACGCAAATTATTCCTCCTGACTTTGAATATAAACTTGCAGAGGTCAACCGATCGGAACATTCGTATGATCCAATGTCTCGATGGGAAAGCATCTTCAAACTAAAGCTGTACAATTTGTTACTAAGAGTCTTCTCTTGTGAAATTTCTTCCCACATTTCTTTCAACTCTGTCTTTTCAGATTTGGTTATATATGATGTAACATAGCGAGCAAAAGCAATTGAATTATCTGCAACATACTGGATATCCATATTTGCATTCCACATCGTCAAAATCACTGGATTGTAGTCATTAATATACTTTGAATCTTTACTTCTTTTTATGTTGTAAGTATTCTTCGGAGGTTTCCGAGTTATGGTATGCCTCACTGCTGACATGAAACTGTTGACTCTTCCTTTGGAAATTACTGGACGTGGGAATCCAAAACAACATTTTGTATAAAATGTTTCCTTTGACTTGTATTTCCGTCGACAATATTTCCCACATCGACGACTTTGAAATAGTAAAACTTGTTGTCTTAAGGTATTTTCTCCTCCTGTATTTGGAATAGCACAGGTAACATAGTTTTCAATGAAAGACAAAACAGTCTCATCAGAATTGCTTCCAAATTTAGGTGCATCCTTGATCCATAATAGCATGTGTATATGAGGAGCACCTCTGGATTTGTACTCCTTTCTCCAAAAGAAATCAATATCTTCTCCAAGAGGTGGATTATTTTTATTGCAGATAAAAGACATCATAGCTTGAAACCTATGATTAAAATATCTGCACACATTTACAGGATCCAAGGAACACAGTTCTCCAGCTGTCTTCAATTCAATGTTTTTAATATTTGAATTTGCTTCTCGTAGAAATTCAAGTAAATCGTCCCATTCATATTCAGCACAGCTAAGCGTAACAAATCATGTAGGGGTTCCTAAGTTCCTTAACATACATTTAAGTTCTCTGTGACGACGATACCAATACTCATTAGTACACATTGACACACCATCAAATTAATTAACTGAGATGTGTAAGATGAACTCCTGTTTTTAATATGTGGTTCACTGCTTATGAAAGTCCAGAAAAGTCACTTCCAAACAGAAGATGAAATATATATGGAATACATTGTCGAAATCTTGGATCTTCTGAGTACAATCTTTTTGTACGATATTCTGAAGCTGGAATCTGCACGAGTCGTTCATCATATCGTCCACCTTTTCCAGTGGGGAAGAGTTGTGGAAAACAACGGGCTTCTAAACTTCTTTCCCAAACACTCATAGGAGTTCGCTTCGCTTACTTCATTTGGAATAATTCAATAGTATTTCCTATCACTTCTTTTGAATGTAAAGGATGTATACTATAATGTTCATAAATTTCTTCACTCCTGGAGTTGTCCACTTTTTCGATTTGGCCACTTGAAATTTCTCTATCATCTTGTAAAGATAATTCTTGTTCTTCCAGATATAAATTTTTATAATAAATATTGTTTTCTATGAGATATAACGAAGCCTTTTGAACTTTGGTGACATCTACTAACTCTTGCCATATTTTCCGACTCTTTGTTGGTACACCATTAACTAGAATAACTACAGGTTCAGTTTCCTCTCTCTGTACAGCAATAGTTTCAATATTTTTCTTTAAATCTAAAGGTAAATACACAACTCTTCCTTTTAATCCTCTTTGTAAATCTGTGGGAGGCAACTAACCTGTTTTAGGCTCCATACGAACTATAGCCTGAAATGGGTGTACAGATTGAATAAGAATAGATTCATATGTATTTAAATCCACCAGTTCTGGAGGAATAGCTACCAACTCTAGGTTATCATGCACAGCTCTAGCTGGCATTTTGTTCTCTTCTAATTTGCTGTAACAATATTTACAAATACGTTGATCACTAGCCAACTCAAAACAACCTTCCACCAACAAATAAGCACCAAATTACTTCCACTTATCATTGTTTTCCTTTTCACTTTTTAAATACACATCAACATTCATTGTTTGACTTCTATAGTGAGTACGTCGACAACAAATACAAACATAGTTTGGTTTTTCACAACAAATTACCTTAAACTTTGTAATTTCTTCTACAAACTTCTCAGTAGTACTATCTTCCAACTCTTCTTCAACACCTACATTTATCAAACTCTCACTTTCTCTACACTCTTCTTCAGTACTAAAGAAACTAAACTCTATATCATCACAAACTTTTTTACATGCGATACTGAACCATGCAAAAGAGCCGTGTTTATTTCACTTAAAAATAATGCAGGACTTTTTACATAGTACAATCTTCTTACTAAGTTCCGCATTGCAGAGTGATGTACTGCTAACATTCTCAAATGATGAAAAGTACTTTGACACACTTGTCTAGAAAGACAAGCCAGAGGATGACCCTGCAAGTTACTATATTTTCTCACTTTACTAGGATCTAGTCCTTGCAACATCTTAATCTTTTGTTCAATTCTTTTTTTACTATACTGTCGAAAGAAATTTCATAAAATATCAATAGATTCCTGTCATATACCACAAATACTACTACAATCCCACGTATACACTGGAGCTTGTGAACGTCTCCCTTGAACTTCTTCAGCTATTACTTCTTCCACATTTCTAGTAACCATCTTTTCTTTTTCAATTGGAGAACCGTTTTTAACTTCACAAGAACGACCACTGGTATCAACTGCGTGAACTAATGTATTTTGTTGAAAATAGCTTTCTTCATTAAAAAAAGGTTCTGAACTAGAAGTGTGCTTCCATTCACACAAACGTTTTTTTACAAAAGTTAGTTCTATTAACCAGTCTTTTTCTTTTACTTTTCTCCTTCATGAACTGCATTGTTTTATTCAATGTCTTCATTCTCTTCAATACTAATATAAACAATCTTCTATTCAATTCAAAAGCCTTTTCGACTACACTTTCAATCTGTTGTTTTTTCTTGTAAAATGCAGATCTTCTTTTATATTTCTTGCAATCTTTCAATAAATTCTGTAGTACTCTACTTTTATACATTCGTTTCCTAATGTCCTTATATTGTTTCATCCTTCTTTCAACATAGATTGTTTTCCCATAACCTGATTTACCATTAATTTGTCCTTTTTTCATTTCATTCTCCTTGGTTCTACAACTTTTCTTTCTGTTTTCCCCATTTTCAAAATTCTTTCCAGTCCTTAAAAGTCTTTTAACAAATTCTTTAGTTCTCTTACCAGAAGATTTTTTCTTCAATGTCACATGTTGTACTTCATCTAATTTCTGCTTTTCTCTCTCCTTTAAATAGTACTGTTTTTTTGTTGCCTTTTCTTTTCAACTTTTCTTGTCATACTGAATCTTTCTTAATAATGGAGAATATCTAAAAAAAACTTTTTAAAATTAATTTAATATTATTAAAATAATTATATACAAATATTCTTATCTATTACTAAAGAAACACCTTCTATTTAAAAGGTACAAACAAATGCATACATGGTTTTCGGAATATGGTGAGACTTACACCTGAGACATGTTACAGGCTTTTTTTTATATTTGCCTAGGCCCAACACTTTGAGCATTTCTAGAATAGTAAAGCAGAAGGACAAAAGTGACATTTAAGTCATGTTAGGAAATGGACTGCAACAGAGCTGCAGAAAGAAGCAAGAACACTGCAGTAAGAAACAACAGAGGTACGGAAGAAGGGAAGGGATGTGTAGAAAAAGGCAACAGCACTACAGAAAGAACCAATACACATGCAGGAAAACAGAAAAAGGATGGAGAAAGAGGCACGAGGGGTGCAGTACGAAGAAAAAGAAGTGCAGAAAGAAGCAACAGAGGTGCTGAAAGAGGCAAGAGGGGTGCAGAAAAAGGAGAAAGAAATGCAAAAAGAAGAAAAAAGAGTTGCAAAAGAGGCAAAAGGGGTGCAGAAAAAGGGAAGAGCACTGCAGAAAGAACTAAGAGATGTGCAGAAAAAAGCAACAGAGGTGCTGAAAGAGGCATGAGATGTGCAGAAAAAGGGGAAAAAAGTACAGAAAGAGGCAACAGAATTGCTGAAAGAAGCAACAGAGCTGTAGAAAGAAGCAAAGCAAGTGCAGAAAAAGGTAAGTGAGGTGCAGAAAGAGGCAAGAGAGGTGCAAAAAGTGACAAGAGAACTGCAGAAAGAGGCAAGAGTGATGCAAAAAAGGAAAGAAGAGTGCAGAAAGAAACAAAAGAAGTACAGAAAGAAGGCACATAGCAGCAAAAAGAGGGATGAGGGTTGCAGAAACAGAGAAAAGGGGTGCAGAAATAAGCAAAAGATGTACACAAAGAAAAAAAAGAAGTACACAAAAAAGGACCAGAGGTGCAGAAATAGGCAATATGGGTGCAGAAAGAGGCAACAGGGGTGCACAAAGAGGGAACAGGTGGGCAGACTGAGGCAAGAGGGATGCGGAAATTTGGAATAGAGGAGCAGGAAGAAGCCAGAGCAGTGCAGAAAGAACCAACAGAGGTGCACAAAGAGGAAACAGGGGTACAAAAACAAGCAAGTAAAATATAGAACAAAACAAAACAGGTGCAGAAAGAAACAAAAGAAGTGCAGAAAGAAGGAACAGAGGTGCAGAAAAAGGCAACAGGGATGCAGAAAAAGGGAAGAGGAGTGCAGAAAGTCGTAAAAGGGATGCAGAAGGAAGCAACAGATGCAGAAAGACACAAAAAAAGTCCTGAAAGAAGGAACAGAGGTGCAGAGTCCATGCGTACTACCTAAGTAATTGAAAAAGCGCATGGGTAATGCCTGGGTGATCGCATAACTGCAGGGGTAATGTCTGTGATATTGGCGGAGTGTATGAGTACAGTGTGGGTAATTGCATGAGTGCAGGAGTAATGTGTGGGAGGTTGTATGAGTATAGTGGTAGTGCCTCTGTGATTGAAGGACTGCAACGGTAGTGCCTGGGTGATTATATAAGTGCATGAGTAGTGGCTACATGATTGAAAGAGTGCTTGAGTAATACCTTGGTGATTGCATGAGTGCATAGATAGTGCCTAGATGATTGCATCAGTGCAACAGTAATGTCTGAGTGATTACAGCACTGCATATGTAGTGCCTGGATCATTGGAAGACTGCATTGGTAGTACTTGGGTGTTTTTATAACTGCATGAGTTTTGGGCCTAGCCAAATATAAAGCAGCACACTATTACATGACTCAACCATAAGTCTCTCCATATTCTTAAAAACATGCATACATACTTCTCTACCTTTTCAAATCATCATCATATCTAAAAGAAATATGTATACAATATTTCTGAAATATAGTGAAACCTAGAAACTGAGACATATAATAAATGTGCTTAAGTGATTGCATAACTCCATGGGTAGTGCTTGGGTGATTGTATGAGTGCAAGGATAGTCACTGGGTAATTGCAGGAGAAGATGAAAAGTGTCTGGCTAATTGCATGAGTGCAGACATAGACGTTAAGAGCACGGATAAGTGTATAAATAGCAACTGAAGGCATAGATGAGTCATTAAGTAGTGCCTAGGTGAATAGATGAGTGTAACAGTAGGGCCTGCGTGATTCTATGACTGCAAAAGTAGTGTGTGGGTTATTACATGAGTGCATAGATACAGCCCGCATGATTGCATGACTGCAGGGGTAGTACATAACTAGTGCCTGGGTGATTGCATGACTACAGGGGTAATATCTGGTGGATTACTGGAGTACATAGCAAGTGAGTGGGTGATTTTATAAGTTCATGAGTACTACCTGGGTGATTACTGAACTACTAAGATACTGCCTGAGTGTTTACAGGAGTGCAAAGGTAGTGACTGTGTGATTTTAAAAGTGCATGAGTACTGCCTGAGTGATTACATAAGTACAAGAAAAGTGTGTGTGTGATTGAAAGAGTGCAAGTATAGTGTCTGGGTGATTGAAGCACTATATAGCTGATGCATTGGTGATTGCATGAGTACAGGAGTAATGTCTGGGGATTAAAGGAGTACATAGGTAACACCTGGGTGATTGCATGCCTACAGGGTTAATATCTGGGGATTTACATGACTACATAGGAAGTGACTGGGTGATTTTATAAGTGCATGGGTACTTCTTGGCTGATTGCAGGACTACTGAGGTACTGCCTGAGTGTACAAAGGAGTGCAAAGGTAGTGCCTGGGTGATTTCATAACACCATGACTACTGGCTGAGTGATTACATGAGTACAAGGGTAGTGGCTCCGTGATTGAATGACTCCAACGGTAGTGCCTGGGTGATTATATTAGTGCATGAGTAGTGGCTAGATGATTGAAAGAGTGCATGGGTAATACCTGGGTGATTGCATGACTGCATAGGTAGCGCCTGTATGATTCCATAAGTGCAGGGGTAATGCCTGAGTGATTACAGCAGTGCATATGTAGTCACTGGATCATTGAAAGACTGCATGGGTAGTACTT
The DNA here is from genome assembly GCA_963921515.1 of Calotriton arnoldi. NCBI lineage: Eukaryota > Metazoa > Chordata > Amphibia > Caudata > Salamandridae > Calotriton > Calotriton arnoldi. Next base: position 241,275 of record CAWUFW010014085.1, read on the forward strand.
GGATATTCTTATAACTAACTGCAAAGCAACACTTCACTTATCTTTCATAAAAGTCTCCCTGTGTTTCTAGAGCAATCTGTGGATATGTCTGTACCTATTCCTACCTGATTCATATATAAAAGTAAAAAACAAATAAATGTATACATGTGTGTTATACATCTATCATCTTCAGTGACATAACACATACCATAATATAAGAACAGGTAGACACATATCTCAATCACAACACCATGCGCAGCTCAAAACTTCACAGAGTACACTTCAATTTTCAAACAGACACTGAAAATTAAGCGGTATATATGAAATAAAACTTTCCTCACATCATACAAATTACTCTAATAAATAACATCTCTAAAACATCTCAAACCACACTTTCAGGCTGCTGCTTAACCATTCTACAACTACTTTTAATATTACACCTACCCAAATACAAATAAGGAACCCTTCACATATCTTTAGTAAAAGTCTCACCATATTACTAAAAGCATACATAAATATGTCTGTACCATAACACTATCCAAACCTTAAAAATTCACAAAACAAACTACAATTTCAAGCAAACATCAAACATTATGCGGCATATTTCAACTGCACCTCTCTAGAAACTTAAAAAAAGAAGCCTAATTAATAACACCTTATGTGAGCATCTTTCAAACCACGCTTTTGTGCTGCATCTTCACCATTCTACTAGTACTCACAGGGGCATATTCTCAAGGCACTATCGCCGAGTTATCGGCACGTTATCGCAGCCAAATCCGCGATAAATTTATCTCCCCATTCCCAAGCTGGTGCTAACAGCCCATAACACCAGTTTACCTGTGATAGCAGTCGCAAAAAATATCGCCACAGATGCCCCCGGCAACTAACGCTAATGATATGCAGAGTAGGCGTACCCGTGCAAAAAGCCGCGACAACACCACTCCACAACATTCTCAACGACCAGCCCGATCCGCGATAAGATCACAAAACATGCGAAAAGGCGCGTTAGCAGCAGGAAATTAACACCTGCTCTTACCTGGTGCAAAGTCGGATGACAACCTGCAACAGAGAAGGGAGCACAGCCCATAGCCACACATGAAGAACAACAGATGCCATGGAGCCACTCACCATGCATCCCGGAGCACCAAGTGGGCCACAACACCCACCGCCACCACACCCAGGACCCCCCCCAGGCCCCACTCCGGGCACCCTCCACCCACACCCGGACAAAGATATGTCACATCAACCTCACGAAATCATGAACAAAACAATGTGCCCGATGTCACACAATAACAACACCTAACCTACATGTGTCGTCAGAAAAATGAGAATCATACATTCATCTTAGACTCAGCAAATAATTTGTTTCATACAGAATAAACACAAAATAACTATTTTGAAGAGTCATGGCGGGTCCACCCAGGACAATCTGGAAGTCACAGCCTGCAAAACAAATTTCCAGATAAGAAGGTGTGTCATGCGCTCATCAAAGGACAGAGAGAGCGAGCGAAAGTGAGAGAGAGAAAGAGAGAGTGAGAGAAAGAAAGGGAGAGGGAAAGGGAGAGAGAGAGAGAAATAGAGATATTGTACAAGGAGCGCAAGGCCAATCGGGCTCCTGGCTCATACATGCCAACTGTTGTGTCTGTATCGCTATTGGCGCACACTAAGTCAAAGGCCTGGCATCAATAGCAACGCGAAGGCCACATCACATTTCAAAAATGCAAGCAGTAGTCAGACCAACATCAGGAATGAAAGCTCCATTGTCTCAATACACAAGGCTGAAGGACACCTGAACCCCCGACCTTGGTCCTGAATGCGGCTGGCACTCCCTGCGAGAGATACCAAACCAGATTGTGATGACTCCCACACCACGAACTGCGCGAATGAAATACCAATGTGTCCACACCCCACACACACTTGTGCCTGCCTGAGGCACACCTGCTTGGGATGCCCCTGACACATAAGTAAGAAACAACCCATACGCCCAAACGTTGCACACAAACACGACTCATTGCTCCAAGCAGTGGCATCTCATCCACACAACTGCCGCCTGTCAGAAGTGTGCCGGTGCTACGAGACCAACAAAGGCAATGGCTGGCAATCCCGGGCACATGCACAACCCCTGTCACGTGGAACTGTACAGTGCACGAATGCTGCATCTGTTGGGTTCACTGCCACTGGCAGTGTTGCGCATCAGTTACCGTCTGAGTTTCCGTCTTGGTACGTCACCTGCGTCCAGCCCTGGTTCCACTGTTGATCATGCACATTCGAGTGGCCCATGGATGTCTGCCTATCCAACACAACGGTAGCTGAACTGGATTATGACACGTGTGTGCGCCCCTATAGGCCCACGAACAGGAGTGTAACCGTGATACCCGTGCATGGGATGCCTTGATATTTGGCGTATGTGCAGGCAGTTGGGCATGGGAGATTGCACAACTCCTCCTCGTGTGCAGTGACCACATTGAGGTGCTCCCCTATTGGGCTGTGTTGCAGATTGGTGAAACGGTGTGGACGGAGCACAGCTGCCCAGACCAGGTAATGGATTGGCTCGCCCTCGCGTACCTTGACCTCGACAACGATGTACTCTTGGAAAATTGCCCATGAAGCAGGCCTCGCATACATGGATGAGTAACTACGTTCCTGCAGCCACAATTGATTGTCACCCACAGCACAGGTCCCCACACCTTGTAGCATCTCGGAGGAATTTCCACATATCCCACCACAACAGTGGACATGTCTGCCTTCGCCTGGACTCAGAATGCATGTGCGTGGACTTACGCGTGTGTACACACACCTGTGCAAGGTGATGCAGTCCCATGGGCGGAGCAGCACAGCGTCGCCTGGCAACGTTCCAAAAGCGGAGAAACTGCTGGGGGTAGAGTACACACATGGCAATGTAGCACGACATGTTACCTTTTAGGATCCCTTCACCTGCTCACTGTCAGCAGAGCACACAGTCAGCGCAGTCCGGTGCTACAACACTATGCAGATCCCATGGGCCGATGAGCAGACGCTAAACATCACATGACTCGTCCAGCAAGGCAAGGTGGGCTGAGACCGTTGACATCCGTAATGAATTGTGTGCACTTTTTCCACCCCATTACTTGCACCTCGACATGTTCCTAAGCTGCCTGTAAGTATCTTAAACATTGGTCTGCATGTTGTGGCCCTTGCCTTTCCCGTACTGACACGCACATGCTAATAAAGTCTATGTAACTTCACCTGTGTACAACTGTGATGAGTGTTGATTATAATGACAGATCATGTGCCTACATGTGCATTGTCCGTACACAGGGAGGCATTGACTGATGCTTGTGAATTGGGGGTGAGTCCCTATTGCCAGCTCCACCTCTGTGAGCCAGTAATTGTGGCTAGGATAGTTGGTGGCAGACCTGTGCTCCTACGTGTCCCCAGCAATGTGCGTATGGTGTCCAACTTCTCGCCATGTAGAACAAGGTCATCCATCAAGACAGACGGTGTCCACACAGATGTGTGTGAGTAGGCATGCGAAGAGACGTTCTGTTGTCACATGTGATGGGGACACCACCTAAGGACTACTACCGAATGTGACATTTCCACACACAGCCCTATTTGATAAATGGACGTGGTGCTACGTTTGGGGGCAACAGGATTGTTGTCACTGTGCAATGTGGCCACAGCTAGTTCACACCTTCACAGTCATCTAAGTGGCCATGTGGGTCAGGGTCAAACATGCGCATTGATGACATCTACCAGGGTGTACCTTTTAGTGCTATCGATGTCCCGACATTCATCCAAACATTTATTCGTGAGTGAACATAGACATGACACATCTGTGTGATTTGGAATGTTTTATTCACATTCTGGGGGGTGTCGGACCTGGAGAAGTACATGGCCACTTCAAGCCCACATGACATCGTTGCCCAGTGGTGGGCCAACCTGAGTTCTTGTGGCAAGGCAAAGTTGATCTGAAGAGGAAGGGTGCAGTCCGCCGCCGGATTGCTGTGTCATTGGTACCAGAGCAGATATGGCATTCCATGTCGGGGTCCATGTGAAGGTCGCAGAGTGTTTCAGGGGAGAATGGGGGGTGTTGTTCCAGGGCATGATGCAGAGAGCACGACCAGGCAGGGACAGGCCATATGGCGGGGACGGATGCTACTACCTCCTTCCTCACACAGTCATTACCCTCCACATCTTACTCCTCTGAGACGTCTTCTGTGTCTGGTGTGTCAGGCGTGTGTGGTGGGGTTATGGCTGCGTCACTGTGTGCCACTGACACATCAGGGTGCGAAGGTGATAGGGCTGCATCATTGTGTGCCACTGACACATCAGGGTGCGAAGGTGATTGGGCTGCATCACTGTGTGCCACTGACACATCAGGGGGAGGATATGTGTGTGTCGAGGTTCCTGCAGCAGTGACCTGGAACAGGCTCAGTGGCAGCAATGGCAAGATGAGGATCTGCAAGGCATGGAAGATCGCAGCTACATCTCGCTGGTGTTCAGCAGTGGCAGCCACACTTCCAGCCTGCATCGGCTCCATGGTCTCCATTGACCTCCGGATCTGTGCCAACTCTGTGCTGTCATCGCTTGGGCCTGTCTGCCTAGACAGTTCTTGTAACCGAGTAATGGACCCAGCGATGTCAGCCAAGGATTGTTGGTGAGCATGGTGCGGACAGTGGGTATCTGTTAGGGACTGTAGGTGCTCCCTGATGGGACTCAGGCACCCACGTATGGCATCGAGTTTGTCTGCCATGAGCTCGAAACCCAGCCCCAGCTGATCTGCCATCTTCTCCTGGCACCCTAACACACGGAGTTTGAAATCTGTGTGTTGGTTGTGGGGGTCCTGGGAGGCAGCCGTGGTGATGTGTGCTTCCTGCGGTGTGGTCTGTGCAGGGTGTGGGCTCACTGCAATGCAGCTGGGCTGCCCTGCTCCTGGAGGTGGGGTGCGGAGGCTGTCCACGAGCTGTTGGAGGGTGTCTGTGCAAATGTGCAGGGTGTCCTCTTCATCATCACTGAAGAGATGTGTGGTCTGCTCTGCAGGAGGTGTTGATTGTCCCTCTGCAATGTGAAGGGGAGATGCAGGTTAACACGGTGTTCCATGTATGTTGACGCATTGTAGATGTTTACATTCAGACTGCATGACGATGTACATTGTGACTGTTTTGGTGAAGCTGGCTATTTGATGGGAGTCAGTGGACATTTCGACTACATGACGGATGTGTGGTTGTACTCGTACGTTATCAGCTCACAGTGTCATGCATTGCCAGTTGTGATTGGCCAGGTTCTACGCACGAGCGGCACCAGTTGTGTCCTCTGTCCTGTGGTGTAGGGGTTGCACTCTGTCCCACATTGTCGTCAATGTTGATGTACTGTGACTGCTATGTGTGTGTGCTGCATTGTTGGCGATTCGCCCCTGCAGCTCTGATTGGCGGACCCTTATCCCTTTGAGTCGGTGTGCATTTGACTTGTGTGCTTTTCGGGTGCTGGGATGTTTGCGACTTGGGTCATTTGTGCTACTGGAGATATTTGGTACTCTTGTGCATTGTTTGTCTGCAAATGTGTTTTTTACGTCATGGTTCGTAGGTGCACGTGGATGTGTCAGAGTGTGACCTGCTCCTTTACGGATGTGGTCCACACTCAGCCACCTCAGTGTCGTCTCGTGCACCATGTCATGTATTGTGACTTCAGCCATGCTATCTGTCATGCAGTGTCACTTGCATTGTCGGTGTGGCTCACAGAGCCGCTGCTTTTTGGGATTCAGCACATGTGCATGGGTAGGTTGTGGCATTGGTGATATAGAGGGGGGCCCTTTTGTACAGATTGTGGACAGGGGACTACTTGGTGTTTCTATGTGTGCTGCAGTATGCCAAGGGTATCAGGGACATGTTCCACAGTCATTGTGGGAGTGCAGTGTGCTGCACATGATTGTGAATGTGTGGCATTGTGCCCATATGCCCCCGTCCCCCCAGTCCCTGGTCGTTACTCACCCTGTTGCTGTTGGGTCAGGTCATATCGGGCTGTGTCCAGACCCCCGACTCCTTGCACCGTCTGCTCGCTGATGACTGTGGCCACCATTTCCTCCAGCTCATCCAGCTCCTCCTGTGGCGCAGGACTCCCACCTCCAGTCGCCTTTGCTGCCTTCATGTTGGCAGCGAGTTTCTGTTTGGTTTGGCTGTGCACTTCATGCCAGTGCCTCTTGACCTCCTCCATTGACCTCCTCGACACTCCGACTGCATTCACGTTGGTTACGATGGACTGCCATATTTCCGTTTGTGTTGCCAATGACGCAGTGGAGGTGATGAACAGTTGTTGGTAGTGTTCAATCACCTCCATGACGATGATCCGGTCTTCCTGCGGACTAAACCCTGTCTTCCTCTTCCTCTTCTCCTTGCTCTTCCCCGAACACGGGGTTCCTGGGTGGTCCTCCGTGGGGCTTGTGGGGTTCAGGTTGTCCTCTGCACTCGGTCCGGGTGCATCCATGGTGCTACGCAGTTTGTTTTGTTTTTGGTGTTTATTTTTTGGTTGCTCTTATAGTGCATTCTCACGCATGACGCGTGGGATTTGCGGGCCTGTGGCTGGTTGTCGCTGATTTTTGTTTCGCGGTTTGAGACATCGCAGGTTTTTTCGTGTTCGTGTTTCGCATTGTTTCTGCATCGCGTTGGTTTTTGGGCGGTCATTTGTCGCGTTATCCTGATACTATTGCATGGTGCCGCAGGGTTGGGAATACCATGTTGACACGGTGTTATTTTCCCGCGATGGACTGCGATGTGAAGGGTTGCGTTAAGCAACTTTTGCAATAGTTATCACACGTTCTTGAGAATATGCCCCAGAGTCTTGAGCCTACCACATAAAAAGCAACAACAGCTCTTTGTTATATATCATGCACCTTCAAATGTATAAGGCATACGAAAATACATTTACAAGTAGAAACATACTTGAGACAGAAGTCCATGCACACCTTAAAACTTGACAGACTCCACCTCCAAATTTAAACCAACAGCTAAAATTATGCGGTATACTACAAATGTACATATCCACACACTAAAACAAACTACCATAATCACTAATCCATCTTCCAATATACACATATTACTATACAGAATCTTTTTCAAACAACATTTAACTACAATAAAACAAACTACAATACACATCTCTACATTTAATAATATATTTCAAACATCACAGTTTTTGAATAATTTTTAAAGTTTAAAAATAAACATAATACACCTCACAAATGTATAACTCACCTTCCAAATCGATTTGTAGAATTTAAAATATCACAGACTCATAAAAGATTTTCTTATGCACACAATCAAGTAATGCACCTGTCTCAGCAAGGTAAAACCAGTAATGGCAACGTGTCCCTCTCTTTCTCCACACAAATACATGTAACAAATCACATTGCTTCCTACATTATTTCAAACTATAAAACACATTTCTATTGGTTAAACATATGAACCCTTTCCAACTGACTTCTAAAAGTGCCCAAACTGGTTCTGGAATTTTTTGGAATCGCGATTCCACCGTGCACCAATGCAATGGAACCGCAAATCCATACGAGAGTTCAAAAATATATTACAAATAAAAATACCACTATTTTTTAAGAACACACCACTTCTAAAGATACTACTGACTTTGGAAATCTTACTTTAATAAGATTTCACTGATATATAAATTAGAATAACCCATTTTAAGTCCACAGTTAAGTTTCAACACTTCCCCCATTCTGCTTAACCCTATTAGTGCCCATTGAAAATCCTTCAGTGCCAAGCCATTTAATGACTTTTTGGAGTGCTTTGATTTAACATGCTGTAATTTGTGTAATTATGATTATAATGTTGGGAAACTATATATTGTTGGTTTCAGTACTTCTTGTACTATTAATTTATATATAAAACATACATTTATAAAACACCCTGAAGTCACATGACACAATTCAAGATGGCCGCCAGGTGACTGTGAAAATGATAAGTGTAAATGACCGCGTTGGTAGAGTAATAAAAAAAATAGTGTTTACCAAAAGCAAATATGCAGAAATATTTATTAGTCTGTTTGCTCACCTGGTAAAAAGGCAGATTTTGATTTTGATTTTGTTTTTTGTGTTTTTTATGGCTCTTTGTCATACTATGACATAGATATAAGGCACATACATTTTTCATGTTTTTCTATTGTTGTGCAGAATATAAAGTTATAAGCCTAGCAGAATTTGTTCACAGAAGTAAAATGGATGTTTCAGAGACTACTGTTAGTAAATATATGAAAATGCATATTTTTGTTGCTTTTGACAGCACTTTACAAACTACAAAATGGCCGACATGCTGTTTCGTCTATTGATGTTTTTCATATAATGATCTCAGTCTTGTTATTTGGAGATATGTTCAACATCTCAAAATGTATTTTCTGACTTTTATGCACAGTAGTGATGCATATTTTGTGAATAGTTGGCACATGATTTCATGCATAGACTCCTGAAGGTCACAGTCCTTGACCTTTGACCCTAAATGGTAGCTCCTGGAAGTGTGCAAAGGATGTATCTTTGTAACAGTGAAATTGTTTTTGCAAAGTGAGGTCTCTTTGGAAAGGTCATTGTCTGATCTCACAGGTCAACTAGTCAAATTTTATAAGAGGTGAAAAAAATGTGACCTTTGACCCCTAAATACAGATTTTTTAACCTTTTTTTCTTTTTATTCTGTTACCCATGGATCAATTTCAACAAGTGTGGCATTATTTGACTTGACATGCACAGTACTATCTTTTTCCTTGTTCAAATTATTATAGAGGTCATAATATTTGACCTTTGACCTCTATTTGCACTTATTATAGGTGTTTCAAGGTGTTTATTCCATTATGGTGAGATCATTTTTTACAAGTGTTGCAGCGTTTGAATTGTAATGATAAGTACTTACATTTTTGTTCATTAAATTTGTGGGAGGGGGTCATGTGGTTTGACCTTTGACCTCTATTTTCACTGTTCTAAGTTTTTCATGGTCATTAATCCATTACTGTTAGTTAATTTGTTACAAATGAGGCGTTATTGGAGTTGTAATGATGAGTACTTACATTCTACTTAGTTACTGTGTTGGAGGAGGTCATGCTTTTTGACCTTTGACCTCTAATTATACTTGTTTAGGTGTATCAAGGTCGTTATTGCACTACCCTTGGATCATTTGTTACTAGTGTTGCATTATTGTAATTGTCTTGATAAATACTAGTGTTTTCATTGATTTAAATGGTGTCGGGGATCATGTCTGTTGACATTTGACCTCTAATTACACTTTTCTAAGTCTTTCAATGTCATTATTGCGTTATGGCTGGATCCTTCCTGCCCCTATGACCCCCTACACCTCTACTTACCTCTGCTATCATTGGTCACTCGCCTGCCACCTCCGGTGCCACACCTGCAGCCTTTTTGTCAAAAGAAGAAACTCCATTGAGAAGCATTGGGTGCCTGATGCTTAATTGGCACCCTGCACTTGGCCACCCCTGTGCCGCTGGTGGTGTATGTTTGGTGCTTCTTTGAAGCCCCCCTGTGCTTGTGCTAACCCCCAAAGCTTGGCACCTGCAACCGATCTACTTATCTGCAAGCACTGTGGCTCTAGGCACCCCCAGTCTCTATTGGAAAGCATTGGGCCAACCTCCGACCTTGACCTCTGCACCCAGCCGCCCCTGTACCACTGGTGGTGCAGTTTTGGTACTCACCTTACCCTTTGCCCTAACTGACCTTTGGTCCCGAAGACTGGAACCTTAAGTGTGGTACTTACCTGTTTAACCGCTATATTGTTTTCACCATAGGATATTGAACTGTTCTGAAAATATTCTGTCAACTTATGAAAGTGAAAAGTATTTTTATTTAAAAACGTACTTACCCGATTGTATTTTATTTTAAAACTAAGATCTTCACAAAGTATATCTTTCTAAAATTGTTGTGGATCTCCTTTTTGAGTCGTGTGTCCATTATTGGTCATGGTTGTGCAATACATGTCTTACACTCCTCTGTGTTAGGCCTAATGCTGCTCGCCAACACTACCACTGATAGAGCATTTTGGGTTCAACATTGAGCCCTGTACACTTTTGGAGACCCCCTGGACTCTCTGCACGGTATTAAGTGGCAATATCATATACAGAGCCAGCTTCCTACACTTTTTCACATAATTCACTTTAAAAACTCCTCTCACTTTGCAGTCAGAGAAAGTCCAGTAGGTCCCACATGTGGAACTGTGTCTCGAGTACAGAACGGCAGTGACCATATGTTTATTGCAGAGTTTATATCACTGAACTCCCTTCGATCAGTGTCCCATACCCTGCATCGCAAGCACACGCCACGTGTCTGTGGGCCCGTGCTGACCGCTGCCCCCGGCCTACCCCTCGGTCCAGTAGGTCACACATGTGGAACTGTGACTTGCGTAAAATATGGAGGAGTCCACACCATTGGACACGCCTCATCGCAGGCGGCATCCCCTATCAGCACTGGTGCCACTAACTCTGTGCGCAATGAGTCATGGGCACTTTCTGGTTGGACTTTGGTGGCGTCTGAGTCCATGGCCTGGGGGTTGTCTGCATCATCATCTGGCTGGGACGGACTTGGTGTTCGACATGTGTCTGTTCCATTCATCTCCACCATAGTGACTGTTTCTGCGTGGTTCTGGCCTCTGCATCATGCCCTGGGGGTACACCTTCCACTGTCCACCGAGACACTACGCGACAACCCCCTTTGTCATCTACGAGAACCTGCTCTGCTCTCGTGACGCTGCCCCAATGCACCGCAAGTCAGCGGCCCGTGGCGGTAGGCCCGTGCAGGATGCTGTGCATCCGGGGCCACTGACTCTGTGCAGCTCAAGTCATGGAGCCTTTATGGTTGAATGGTTGTGTCCTTAACGATGGACACTGTTGTCATATTTTGACTGCACCAGGAACTCCATGAAGGCTGGTGTACACACACCCCACACACATCCAACACAGGTGTCACTCGACATGTGAGCCTGCTAATAAAAGTGGCCAGGCGCACGTGCCCGTAGCCATTCACACCATCTAAGCAAGTGTGTCCGTGTGGTCATTATGTCAGCATGATGGGCCTGAGCCCTGCAACATCACAGTGTGCTGTCTTCAGCGGACGATACCATGTCACCTCAGCAGTGGCTAAGACCTTGGACTTGTAGCTACGCCCTCCTCCCCCTGCATGCACAAGCGGCGTGTGGTGGTCCGGCGTACGTCAGGTCAGCGCCGGGGTGTGCTGATTCAGCAGGGGGATCAGGGCGTGGCTCTGGTCTGGCCTTGAGCAGGAAGTGCGGTAAGCGTGCCTTTGTGTTGGAGTGTTGTTGCCACCAGGGCCACAGTAGTCGATGTTGCAATGTAGCATGCACCCGGAGGGCGGGCCCACACGTACAGCGAAATGTAGGAGCGCAAGACCGCTCGGGGTCTTTGCTCATACATGCCAAGTGTTATGTGTATCAGTCCTGCGGCTGCATAAGTCAGATGCCTAGCCTCAATCGCAGCGCGATCACAGCCAGCCATGGTAGGAAATGCGTGTCTGCCCGGCGATGCCACAACTTTCCCACACAAAAATGTGTGGAAAAAGTGATTTTTTCAGCTAAATTTGAGGTTTGCGGGGGATTCTGGGTAAGAAAACGTTGGGGGATCCACGCAAGCCATACCTCCCTGGAACCACCCGGGTGTCTAGTTTTCAGAAATGTGTGGGTTTGATAGGTTTCCCTAGCTGGCCGCCGAGCACGGGGCCAAAAACCGAGGTGACCCCCCTTGCAAAACCAGGTTGTTTTGTGATAGGCAATTTTAATGTCACCTCAATACGTTTTGGGCCCTAGCCTGTCGCGGGTACTTGGGCCTCCCACACGAGTGAGGCACCATTTTTATCGGGAGACCTTGGGGAACACTGGGTGGTAGGAAATGCGTGTCTGCCCGGCGATGCCACAACTTTCCCACACAAAAATGTGTGGAAAAAGTGATTTTTTCAGCTAAATTTGAGGTTTGCAGGGGATTATGGGTAAGAAAACGTTGGGGGATCCACGCAAGCCATACCTCCCTGGAACCGCCCGGGTGTCTAGTTTTCAGAAATGTGTGGGTTTGATAGGTTTCCCTAGCTGGCCGCCGAGCACGGGGCCAAAATCCGAGGTGACCCCCTTGCAAAACCAGGTTGTTTTGTGATAGGCAATTTTAATGTCACCTCAATATGTTTTGGGCCCTAGCCTGTCGCGGGTACTTGGGCCTTCCACACAAGTGAGGTACCATTTTTATCGGAAGACTTTGGGGAACACGGGGTGGGTGGAAATTTGTGGATCCACGCAGATTCCAGAACTTTCCACCACAGAAATGTGAGGAAAATGTGTTTTTTTGGACAATTTTTTAAGTTTGCAAGGGATTCTGGGTAACAGAACCTGGTGAGAGCCAGTCAAGTCACCCCATCCTGGATTCCCCTGGGTGTCTACTTTTCAAAAATGTATAGGTTTGAAAGGTTTCCCTAGGTGCTGGCAGAGCTAGGGTTCAGAAACTACAGCTAGGCACTTTGCCAAATAAGGGACATTTTTCACAGTGAAATTGAGGTGTGTCCACGTTGCGTTTTGCGCCGTTTCCTGATGCGGACACTAGGCCTACCCACACAAGTGAGGTACCATTTTTCTCAGAAGACTTTGGGGAACGCGGGGTGGGTAGAAATTTGTGGATCCACGCAGATTTCAGAACTTTCCACCACAGAAATGTGAGGAAAATGTGTTTTTTTGGACAATTTTTTAGGTTTGCAAGGGATTCTGGGTAACAGAACCTGGTGAGAGGCAGTCAAGTCACCCCATCCTGGATTCCCCTGGGTGTCTAGTTTTCAAAAATATATAGGTTTGCTAGGTTTCCCTAGATGCAGGCAGAGCTAGGGTTCAAAAACTACAGCTAGGCACTTTGCCAAATAAGGGTCATTTTTCACAGTGAAATTGAGGTGTGTCCACGTTGCGTTTTGCGCCGTTTCCTGACGCGGACACTAGGCCTACCCACACAAGTGAGGTACCATTTTTCTCATAACACTTTGGGGAACGCGGGGTGGGTAGAAATTTGTGGATCCACGCAGATTCCAGGACTTTCCACCACAGAAATGTGAGGAAAATGTGTTTTTTTTGACAATTTCTTAGGTTTGCAAGGGATTCTGGGTAACAGAACCTGGTGAGAGGCAGTAAAGTCACCCTATCCTGGATTCCCTTGGGTGTCTAGTTTTCAAAAATATATAGGTTTGCTAGGTTTCCCTAGATGCAGGCAGAGCTAGGGTTCAATAACTACAGCTAGGCACTTTGCAAAAAAAGGGTCATTTTTCACAGTGAAATTGAGGTGTGTCCACGTTGCGTTTTGCGCCGTTTCCTGACGCGGACACTAGGCCTACCCACACAAGTGAGGTACCATTTTTCTCGTAACACTTTGGGGAACGCGGGGTGGGTAGAAATTTGTGGATCCACGCAGATTCCAGGACTTTCCACCTCAGAAATGTGAGGAAAATGTGTTTTTTTTGACAATTTCTTAGGTTTGCAAGGGATTCTGGGTAACAGAACCTGGTGAGAGGCAGTCAAGTCACCCCATCCTGGATTCCCCTGGGTGTCTAGTTTTCAAAAATATATAGGTTTGCTAGGTTTCCCTAGATGCAGGCAGAGCTAGGGTTCAAAAACTACAGCTAGGCACTTTGCCAAATAAGGGTCATTTTTCACAGTGAAATTGAGGTGTGTCCACGTTGCGTTTTGCGCCGTTTCCTGACGCGGACACTAGGCCTACCCACACAAGTGAGGTACCATTTTTCTCGTAACACTTTGGGGAACGCGGGGTGGGTAGAAATTTGTGGATCCACGCAGATTCCAGGACTTTCCACCACAGATATGTGAGGAAAATGTGTTTTTTTGACAATTTCTTAGGTTTGCAAGGGATTCTGGGTAACAGAACCTGGTGAGAGGCAGTAAAGTCACCCTATCCTGGATTCCCTTGGGTGTCTAGTTTTCAAAAATATATAGGTTTGCTAGGTTTCCCTAGATGCAGGCAGAGCTAGGGTTCAATAACTACAGCTAGGCACTTTGCAAAAAAAGGGTCATTTTTCACAGTGAAATTGAGGTGTGTCCACGTTGCGTTTTGCGCCGTTTCCTGACGCGGACACTAGCCCTACCCACACAAGTGAGGTACCATTTTTCTCGTAACACTTTGGGGAACGCGGGGTGGGTAGAAATTTGTGGATCCACGCAGATTCCAGGACTTTCCACCACAGAAATGTGAGGAAAATGTGTTTTTTTGACAATTTCTTAGGTTTGCAAGGGATTCTGGGTAACAGAACCTGGTGAGAGGCATTAAAGTCACCCTATCCTGGATTCCCCTGGGTGTCTAGTTTTCAAAAATATATAGGTTTGCTAGGTTTCCCTAGATGCAGGCAGAGCTAGGATTCAAAAACTACAGCTAGGCACTTTGCCAAAAAGGGTCATTTTTCACTGTGAAATTGGGGTGTGTCCACGTTGCGTTTTGTGCGATTTCCTGTCGCGGGCTCTAGGCCTACCCACACAAGTGAGGTACCATTTTTCTCGGAAGACTTTGGGGAACGCGGGGTGGGTAGAAATTTGTGGATCCACGCAGATTCCAGGACTTTCCACCACAGAAATGTGAGGAAAATTTGTTTTTTTGGACAATTTTTTAGGTTTGCAAGGGATTCTGGGTAACAGAACCTGGTGAGAGGCAGTAGAGTCACCCCATCCTGGATTCCCCTGGGTGTCTAGTTTTCAAAAATATATAGGTTTGCTAGGTTTCCCTAGATGCAGGCAGAGCTAGGATTCAAAAACTACAGCTAGGCACTTTGCCAAAAAAGGGTCATTTTTCACTGTGAAATTGGGGTGTGTCCACGTTGCGTTTTGCGCCATTTCCTGTCGCGGGCTCTAGGCCTACCCACACAAGTGAGGTACCATTTTTCTCGGAAGACTTTGGGGAACGCGGGGTGGGTAGAAATTTGTGGATCCACGCAGATTCCAGGACTTTCCACCACAGAAATGTGAGGAAAATTTGTTTTTTTGGACAATTTTTTAGGTTTGCAAGGGATTCTGGGTAACAGAACCTGGTGAGAGGCAGTAGAGTCACCCCATCCTGGATTCCCCTGGGTGTCTAGTTTTCAAAAATATATAGGTTTGCTAGGTTTCCCTAGATGCAGGCAGAGCTAGGATTCAAAAACTACAGCTAGGCACTTTGCCAAATAAGGGACATTTTTCACAGTGAAATTGAGGTGTGTCCACGTTGCGTTTTGCGCCGTTTCCTGATGCGAACACTAGGCCTACCCACACAAGTGAGGTACCATTTTTCTCAGAAGACTTTGGGGAACGCGGGGTGGGTAGAAATTTGTGGATCCACGCAGGTTCCAGGACTTTCCACCACAGAAATGTGAGGAAAATTTGTTTTTTTGGACAATTTTTTAGGTTTGCAAGGGATTCTGGGTAACAGAACCTGGTGAGAGGCAGTAGAGTCACCCCATCCTGGATTCCCCTGGGTGTCTAGTTTTCAAAAATATATAGGTTTGCTAGGTTTCCCTAGATGCAGGCAGAGCTAGGATTCAAAAACTACAGCTAGGCACTTTGCCAAAAAAGGGTCGTTTTTCACTGTGAAATTGTGGTGTGTCCACGTTGCGTTTTTTCAAAGAGCAGTCATAATTAGAAGAAGTTACAGGTGAAAACGTTGACACAAAAGGCTGTTTTTTTCAACTAATTTTCCATTTTTCCTATATTTAACTGTTAGTTTCTATAAAGAAACCTTGATGGATTTACACAAATGACCCCTTGCTGAATTCAGCATTTTGTCTACTTTTCTAAAATGTATAGATTTCCAGGATCCATTATTGCTTTCATACCCATTTCTACCATTAACTGGAAGGAGGTTGAAAGCACAAAAAATAGCAAAAATAGGCTATGTCCCAGAAAAATGCCAAAACTGTGTAAAATTTTTGGGTTTTCTGACAAAAGTCTGTCATTCCCTAAAATCTGGGAAAATGGAGATTTCAGCCCCACAAACCCTTTTTTGATACCATTTGCAGGGAAAAACCCAGACGCTTTCATATGCGGGACTTTTTTCCCATTTTTCCCCAAAAAACCAAAATTTAGCTGTATTTTGGCTAAAATCTGGGACCCCTCCAGGGGAATCCACAAACCCTGGGTACCTTTAGAATCTCCATGATGTTGGAAGAAAAGGACGCAAATTTGACGTGGATACCTTATGTGGTCAAAAAGTTACAGAGTCCTAATCGCGAACTACTACAAATAGCCAAAAAAGGGCTCAGCACTGGGGGGGAAAAGGCCCAGCAGTTAAGGGGTTAATCAGTCATGTCAACAAGACAATATATTATGATGACCTAGGCCTGCTGGAGAGTTTTTGGGCCTCACTGTTTGATACAGACATGGACACTTCTGATAGAAATTCTCGACCAGCCCCTAACCTTGCATGACAGATCACGCTCTGATCAATCAGTAGATGAGCTGAAGTAGCTGGGAGAAGTAACAAGGCAATAGTCCACTGGGAACAAATAAAAAAAACAGCAAAGGCCTCTTCTGGCCAGAGACAACTCATGATTGTAGTCAAAATCTACATAATATGATGAAAGGGGTGCGGCGCCTTGATGATCAGGATTCATAAAACACTGACCTTGGAATACCACTAATGAATGAAACCTATCTCTTTTTCAGTACCTTACCGGTCTCCCTGACTAGCAGATCGGATGGATATGGTTGAAAAAATTCTCTGAGTTAGTTACAGCTAGAACAGAAGGCACTGAACCCTAATGTAGAGGACCTCACAGAGAGAATGTGCGTCCTGGAACGGCGCGCAGAAGACGCGGAGGGGCCTAACCAGCGCAATAATAACAAGTGGACCTACTGCGCTTTTACACAAAACAGGAGCAAGGTTGCCTTGAACCAACTGTACAAAGTGGTGCTGTGGCTCTGCTGGCAGCAAACGCACCTCAGTGAGGGCATTAGCTCAAGGCAAGCTGCAAAGCATGTACCTACAAACTTTCCCTAGTCTAAACATGTGTTGTTGATGGTTGTCGAAGTGCCCGGTTCACCTAGAAGGGGAAAAAGAGAGAGAGTGTGCCTACAACCTGTCCCTGTACTAAACATTCATGGCAGAGCCAGGAGACACAAAACAGGAGCGAGGTTGCCTTGAACCAACTGTACAAAGTGGTGCTGTGGCTCTGCTGGCAGCAAACGCACCTCAGTGAGGGCATTAGCTCAAGGCAAGCTGCAAAGCATGTACCTACAAACTTTCCCTAGTCTAAACATGTGTTGTTGATGGTTGTCGAAGTGCCCGGTTCACCTAGAAGGGGAAAAAGAGAGAGAGTGTGCCTACAACCTGTCCCTGTACTAAACATTCATGGCAGAGCCAGGAGACACAAAACAGGAGCCAGGTTGCCTTGAACCAACTGTACAAAGTGGTGCTGTGGCTCTGCTGGCAGCAAACGCACCTCAGTGAGGGCATTAGCTCAAGGCAAGCTGCAAAGCATGTACCTACAAACTTTCCCTAGTCTAAACATGTGTTGTTGATGGTTGTCGAAGTGCCCGGTTCACCTAGAAGGGGAAAAAGAGAGAGAGTGTGCCTACAACCTGTCCCTGTACTAAACATTCATGGCAGAGCCAGGAGACACAAAACAGGAGCGAGGTTGCCTTGAACCAACTGTACAAAGTGGTGCTGTGGCTCTGCTGGCAGCAAACGCACCTCAGTGATGGCATTAGCTCAAGGCAAGCTACCATAAAGCTACAAGCTGTCCCTGGCTAAACATGTGTAGTTGACGGTTGTTGAAGTTCCTGGTCCACCTAGGAGGGAAAAAGAGTATGTCTATAACCTGACCCTATGCTCCTCTTGTTGAAAGATTAAGAACTAGATCCGGATTCCTAGAGGGTATACCAAGATGCTTCCCAGGAGGCCCACAGATTTGGTATACCTTCTAGTCACCGACTTACCTGAATGATGTTTCTTTGGCAACATCCAACAGTCTTGCCAGCGTGACGTGATTGTTCATCTGCTTCACCTTCATCGCAGACACCATCAAAGTGTTCTCATGAGTACAGTTTGCACCATATGAAGAAAAAACATAATTTAATGATTAAGTACTACTAGTCACACATCCCCCAATCACACCCATTCATTTCTTTTACACTCACCCTCTTACCACGCAGAGTTGGATAGTAAGTAGCACTTTCAGAGGCAAAGCATCCCATCAGAAACTCTCATGCAGAACATGGTTGATATTAGTAAAACCATGTAGTGCTAAACCAAGGGCGATCAAATCACTACCAAAAAGACATAGGTCACCCTCTCTCACCCCCACATCAAATGTGACTGACTTGCCACTGGTTTCTATCCACCCACCTGTCAATCAACACAGTATGCTTCTCTGTATCCTTTTCTGTTAAGTTAGACTGCTATTTCTTATGCAGAGTAGAGCAGTTCTATTTACTCTGCACTGTCCGCTAGGTCATGCAAGGCTAAGCTCATTGTTTGTCCAAGCTAAGATCAAAAGATAATCTAGAAGGCAGGGTCCTGTTCTGTGACTAACAACCCATCTGACAATCTCCCTTACAACAAGATACCAAGAGACCAATGCTTGCTTCAGGTCACCAAACAAGTCATGTAGCAAGAGGCACAAAGTCAGATGCCTATGCAGGATATCAGATATCCATGTTATGTTATGTTATTCTGGAAGGGTATCCCGGTGCTGAAGCAGGAAATGTTTAGGGCAGAGTATGGGCTAGGTGAAGCACCACCACTCATGGCAACATGATCCCTCCTTTGAAATCATATACCATCTTTATGCTGATGACACGCCAATCTTTTTCTGCTTTGCCAGATATAATCTCTCCCCCAATCAAAAACCTCTGGCTGCGACTCTAGCTGTTGCTATATTTCTTAATGCTCAAGTCATTTGAGAATTAAATCATCTGCGTCATGGCCCCATCAGTCTCTGTAACCCACTTAATTTCTATCAACTTCTTCCTGACATCCTGTGATCTTCCCTCTCGTCCAGGAAGCTGGGTGTTCCCTTTGAACAGCAGTCTCCTGTTGTTATTATTATTTACCTAGAACCACAAGAACTGCAAGATTCCAACTATTCACCACCAAGAGATCACGTAAACACAGTCCTTCCTGACAGGCAAAAGCATTATCTCTGTGTGAGTCAAGGGGAATTAGAATGCTTCAAGCACGTGCTATTAGCTCTTTCTCAATGCACATCACTCCCTCAATATAGAAGGGAGGGTGTCGGATTTGGAAGATGGCACTGCGCAGTCCACGAAAAGAATTGATCGGATGGAGAAAATACTCAAGTCAGTTGCCTTGTAGAACGAGGACTTGGAAGTGAGCAGCAGGCGCAATGCCATTCGCATTTTAGGGGTCCCGGAGTCCACCAACGTGGGGTGAATGGACTTATTTGTTGAAAAACTACTTACTGATCTTTTAGGCAAAGACGCTTTCACTCCCACCTTCTTAGTAGAGCGGGCACATCGTTCACTCGGCCCTAGGCCCAATCCGGATGGGAGCGGGATTTAGATCACACAATACAAGACCTCCCGGTGGGCATATTGCTATTCTCAGACAAAGGAGGTTTCACTTAACAGCAGACACAAGTTGATTCATTTCAAATATCTGTGGAGGACATACATGTCACCGGCGAAAATCAACACCATAGACCCAGATAAGTCACATAACTGCCCGAAGTGTGGGGCCCTCATGCCGACTTTGCACATATGACATGGAACTGTGCAAAAATAGGAGAATATTGGAGGTCCATTTATGCGCTCGTCGCACATGATAGGACAGGAGATTGTACCCCTTCCGGAGGTCGCGCTGTTGGGTTATGTACTTGGGTTCCCGAACAAATTGCAGAAATTCACAGCAATTGCCTTACTCCTTGCAAAGAGGGAAATTGCTATGCACTGGGGAAACAAGGTCACCCCCACAACTAATGCCTGGCTGGCAAGCCTCACATACTGTAACACTAATTGTGATCTGTTTGCGTCTTTGCATCCCCCTGCTTCCAGGCCAAAAGACATTTGGCATCCCCTGAAGACCCACCTCCTTCGAATTAGCTCCACCCCTCCAGCAGCACAACCTGCAGGTATTGTCCCCACTGGTCTGGGTTAAGTTTAAATTTGATGATGTTTGTTTTATCATGCGGCTGTTTCTTTACGATGTATGAGCTGTGTAGACCGGGGTTCTCTGACAGGAACAGACCAAATGTGTATTTTTGAAAGTCTTAAGGTGTGGGAGAAGATATGCAAATTGATTGAACGTGCTCTTGCACTCTGGTGTGTGGACCAAGGATGAATTACTCTTTTACAAACACTTGTTGTAATTACTCTGTCATGGTGTATGAAAATGTCATTTCTTCATTGTGCGCATTAATAACAAAAAGGATAAATAAAGTTTTTAAAAAAAAAACATCCACAAAACATCGCCAAACATTCAATCTGCGCCAGCTCACAACATTCAAGATACTCTTACAAATCCCCCCAAACACCTACAATCACACTCACCAGCCAGGTACAAACATTCACACCACACACCCTAAACAGCTAAATAGCACCCCAATCGCCCTGAAGACACTACGATACACCCAGAGATACCCTCATACACCCAAAAGAACAAAGACCAAGACCTCAGACATGATCAACATCACAGACATCCACATACATATCCACAGAGAGCAACACCCAGTCTAACATATCACAAACCAGTACATATAAAGCAACACTTATGAATACTCAAATACTCTCACAATATATATACCATGCTATTTGTAATGGGAATCACCTCCCTCTTTGAGATAGCATTTTTATTGGGAAGCTAGTGGGAACGCTGGTGGTAGGAAATTTGTGCCGGCATGGTGATCCCACAACTTTTCCACACAGAAATATGAGGAAAATATGACGTTTTAGCTATAATTGAGGTTTGCATGGGATTCTGGGTAAAAAAACATTGGGAGATCAATGCAAGCCACACCTCCCTGGAATCCCTTGGGTGTATATTTTTCAGAAATGTCTGGGTATGGTAGGTTTCGCTAGATGACTACTTAACCCGGGAACAAAAACGCAGGTGCCCACCTTGGAAAACCAGGTTGTTTTGTGATAGATAATTTTAGTGTCCCCACAATACATGTTGGGCCCTTTCCTGTCGGGGCACTTGGCCCACTCACATAAGTGAGGCACCGTTTTGCTCGGGAGACTTGGGGAAATGCTGGGTGGTAGAACATTTGTGGTTGCCTGCAGATTCCAGGACTTTTCCTCACAGAAATGCAAGGAACATTTATTTTTTTAGGCAAAGTTTGAACTAGTGAGGGAATCAGTGGAGAAGGAGGCAATTGTGGATGCTAAGAAGGACTGTCGCACTGTGGTTAAGAGACTTAAAGTATGACCAGAACTTTTCATTTGGCTCACTAGGGTGAAGGCCACTGGCCCACCTGTGTAAAGTTCCTCCTTATGCACAGGTTCAGACCTTTAAACCAGGGAAAAATGCAAATGAAGCCTGTAGCTCTTGTATATCTATATGTGCAAAAAGAGCAGCAACAGCCTGAGGACTGTATATTGTTCATAAACAAATGCTTACTTTGCTGACGCCCCTCTGATCTTTTAGTACACCAGTGGAAAAGAACTACTCTAGCTCCTTGACCGAGGCTTGATTGTAGCGAGTTTCCTTCTTCCTGGGATATGTGGCTGCTACACCTCCACCCTCTGTAAATGATAGTGTAAGAGATGGAAGTGCTTAGCGAGAAAGGTTTAGCAAAGTACCCCCAAATAATACATTTTAAGACTCCAGGGAAACTGCAGATACACACAGAGTTTTTTTCCATAGCAGACTGAAAATATTTGTCTGTAGAAGACACAAGAATGCAAGGTGCACCTTCCACAGATAAATTCTGAATGAGAAGGCAATATGGAAAAATTCATGTAATCTGCCAGGAAAGTGATTTTCCTTGACTCTTGCCAGACCTTCTCCATAAGTGTAAATGTGAGAAGTGGTAACTCTGTGAGTTTCTTTTTTGCATGGATGAAAACTGTGCTCATGTGCCTACACTTATCCTCACAGTTGACCCTGCCTCAGAACATTCTGCACATACAAAGTTTAGACTGAGCGTCCTTTGTACAAGTGCATGAGGGTTTCATCTGCTAAAATACCACTACCCTCCAGTCCACTCACATATCAGTGTAGACTGACACAGGCCCAATGCACAAAGAACAGATTCACAATTTCAGACAAACACCACAGAAAACACCGCTGGCTTCCAAGACCTCCAGCATCTGTGAAAGTTACTTTGAGGTGAGGGTGCAGGCATGGAGTTGTGGGGGCATCACCAGGCTCCACACTGCAAGGCTGGTACGTTCTTTCCTACCCCCTTCTGTTGCCATAGCAGCCAATATTTCTGGGTCTATGTGTGATAGTCTATAAAATTTCATATAACATCTATGAACATACAGCTGCTAACTGATATTTTTTGGAGATCTACATTTGATTTTTCTGCTCCAGTCCACGCTCTTTTACTATGAATAGAGGGACTTGCTGTCTTGTTTTATTTTGGAACAAACAAGACTGCAAGTACCAGAATTCGAGAAAAAAAAACCTAGACTTCAACAGCACATTATGCATGGACTTGGAAATATTAGCAAAGCTGCTGTTTTTGAAGATGGGAAAGCTGGGCCTGGGGACAGCAGTCTGTCAGCATGAACACAAAAGAGGAGCTCGGTTTGAGAAACAAGCTAAGTTTGGGGTTGCTCTGCATACTGGGGGAGGGGGCGATCACAACACACATTAGGCAAACACAAACGTATCAATAATTTAATTATGTAAGCAAAAGTCTTGAAAAGTCTACAGAAAATAGATTTTTTTGTGTTACATGCTGCAGAAATCACCCTCACCATTTCCCCAGCAGCATATGTCTCTAGGCCTTTATAGATCCACTGAAAGTTTCATTCCGAATATTTTAGAAAGAAAAGATGGCCATAATTAAAAAATGTCTTTACATTTAATTTGCAGTTCCTTTGTAAATTGCATGCTGCAAACCAAGTGCTGACCGCATTCCCAGTTTTTGACGGAAAGTGTTCCAAAGACCTAGACCCCATTCTCATACTTTCAACCCTGCAGAGCTTTATGCAACTTCCAATAGAGACGGCATGCTGCAAACTGCATTTTGAAAATATAAACCATTGTCCATTTGCGCTTGGAGAACAGCTGCTTGAGGGGCAGGTCATCTGGTACTATCCCCACAAATCTAAAAACGTATTAGCACAGTAGTGAGCATTGCATGCTGTTTTCAAAGAGTACACTGCTAAAACGTATACCTCCCAGCATGATCTCTACGGAGGCTTTCCAGACACTAAAGTTTTGAATCTGACCTCCCTCCCCCATAAATCTCAACCGGCCAGTGCTTGTAAACCTCAGGGAATGCCTCAGCCAGACGTTCTTGGAAAACAAGGCTATCAAGGAAGAACTGTACAATACCTGGTAGTACGGGACTTAGGGTGTGTGGGGCCCGAGCAAAAGCCATGATCTGACAAAGCCACGTGCTGCACTGTCTCTGAGGCTGCAGGGCAGACTCCGGTAGCCAATAGCTGAGTGAACTGTTCCCCACCCCCATCCGGTGCTCTGGGTTCCTGCTTTTGTCTGCGAAAGAAAAATAACAGTGCCGTAAAGTGGTCCCACCGCAAGCTACCCAAACGAGGCAAGTAAACCACAGATTGTTGTTCTAAAATTACGCCTGTAGTCAGGTTGATTCTAAAGCTGCATTTGTGCTGTCTAAATTCACTTCGTATAGTAAGTAACATGTACAAACATGGGAAGGTTTATTATTGCCCTTCAGTCTCAGCTGGTCCCTGCAAGATTATAGTATGGTTCTTGAGCGTGTGTACACATATTTGCAGTAGCAAGATAGATATGCAAATCAGCTTTTTTCATTGAGCAACAAATGACAATGTGTTTGTACCTGGTGCACACTGAGCAGAAGCTGATGAGCAGACTACGGACTGAACTGTTCAATCCAGCAAACACACGTATGGAAAAATGTGCAAAAATTAAAAATGCACCAAAGCAGTTTTGTAAAGAAAAATGTTAGGGAATTTCGTCATGCTGTTCATTCAGAAAATGACAGTACAGAACAGACATGATGATCGCTGAGGCAATGGTTCTAACTTCAAAATAACGAGGAAGCAATCAGTAATCTGTGGAGCATTTGCTCTTCAAAACATACCTGGTATTCAGTCCTTGTTTCGCTGCTCAAATGACTTTCTCCGAGTGTTTTCAGGAACAAGTTATGCGGCCTGGACATTTTTCTCCTTTGACGCTCTACTCGTTCTTGCTGAGGCAGACAGTTCAGCTCCCTCTACAGGTGAGCTGAGGCATATGCGGGCTAAATTTCAAGTATATGTACAAGCACCCGGGTGCATTTTTTGAGTCCGTTGCTTCATTGCTCCCTCATTTTTGAACAGGCAGAGCATGACGGAAAGGACCTTGAGACCTACCGGGGCTAGGAAAATGTGAGAAACGATTGCAAGAACACGTCCCCGGAGCTTGAAAGCTACAAATGCTGACGCCGTAGCTGAGCATTGTCAGACCAAACAAACACTGAAGTGGAGCATGAACAGTGCTTTCTGGAGGCTCTTTTTTGTTTGTTAGGGGAAACACATGACTGGAGCTGAATCCCAGTAATAACAGAAAGGGTTATACGTTTGTAGAAACAAATACAGAAAGAATTCATGAAACGCAGGCTAATAAAAATTCTTCCCACTAGAGGGCAGAGCTCAAGGCCGATCAGATCGGCCTGAGCAATTTCAGTTTTAACACAGGGCCGATTAGATCGGCCCGTGGCACTTCTTAGGTTAATGCCAGTTTCCATAGTAACAGTTCATGGAACATTCAACTGAACTCACAGGTCACAAGTTCACCATATTTTCAAGAACACCACACAATGTTACAAATGCAAACAGCAGGTGTGGTTGACATTTCCAAAATATGAGCTTATCCTATCTACTGTACCTTTCAAACACTTTTTACTAACCAATAAGAAACATGCTTTTTAAAGAAAGTAACATGCCCCCTATTTTTGAATGTACAATGTTGTTAAACAGCCAATCAATTCCCTACTTTTTTAAAAACAGCATCTTGTCCACCATTTTACATACCTCTCATTCTACCAACTGACTACATCAGCTACAGACATCTTTTCATTACTTCCAGACATCCCTTCAAGATGCTTACAGTATGGATTGTTGGGCACAGCTATGTTTTCTGGTGCAAAAGGTATGCTGAACACAGAGGTATTGACAAAGACCTAGCTTTGCAAAATGTGGACATTAAATGGATTGCACAGAGAGGATTAAAGTGGCACAAATTGATGCCTTTGGTTAAAACCTTTTTGCATCTCCAACCCCCTGAACTCATGATTGTGCACTGTGGTGGCAATGACCTAGGCACATTGACTGGGGTAGGTCTGGAAATGCTAATGAAGGACACCTTTGCACAATGGATCTTGCTTTTACCTCAAACTGTCTTTGTATACTCTAACATATGCCAAAGTCAGAAATGGAAATGGTCAAATCAATTCTGTCCACAGATTGAGAAAGCTAGAAAGAATGTCAATAAAGCTGTTTCTGCTTACCTCAGAGACCATAGGATGGGCTCCATATATAACAACAATCTAGGTTTTGATATGGATGACATCTACAGAAGTGATGGAGTACACTTCACAGATCAAGGAAACAGAGTCTTTCTCAACAACCTAAAGCTCTGCATCCGCACTTACATGTAGCTACAACAAACTCACAATGAAAACAAGGGCTCCTTTTAGAGCCACCCTATAACATAATACTGATTATAAAAAAATTTACACATACATATTTTTTTGGGAGGATTAGCGCACCCGACACGAATCCACAAAACAAAAGCATGAATTTAATGCACTACAACACAACACACTTTTCAAGTTTAACTATTAATTTTATATTTTATATATTATCAATTGTAATCTTCTCATTAACTTCAATCACAGTACCTCTTTAAAACAACTTCACAAATACAACACTACCTTCTACATTATATACTACTTAATTATTTATTTAAGGTGAATTTGTGATTCCAACGCAACTTTACATGGGGGGTCGCGCTGAGAGCCGCGTTGGAGTCGCGACTCCAAACTCCAAACAAAAAAAAATTATTTACTTCTATTATTTGGTATTCGCCCCGGGGACCCCATCCCCCGAAGCCTGCCACCATTTTTTATAAAAAAAAACTGAGGGGGACGACGTGGCCCCCCTCCTAAGGCCAATTATGGCCCCGGGGACCCCATTCCCCGAGGCCGGCCTTCTTTTTTCTTTGAATAATTTTTCCAGGAGGGGGCCGCATAGCCCCCCTCCCCTGGGCCACTTCTGACCCCGGGGACCCCATCCCCCGGGGCCGGCCCTTAGCGTTGGCATCCATGGGGGGAGCCCCAATGCCCAGTGGCATAACAAAAGTTGAGGGGGCCCCCCTGCAAGGTACCTGGAGGGGCCCCACTATGGATTTAATCCGGAGCTCTCAGGCCTGAGTACCTTGCTGAGGGGGCCCCCTGCAGCTCGGGGGCCCACCCGCACTGCGGGGGCTGCGGGGGCTGTGGGGGCCTGTGTTACGTGTCTGCCAATGCCCCCACGGACCCTGCCAGCTCCCCGCCTCCTGCGGGAGCTGGCATTGCTTTTGGACAAGGGGAGCTGCTAAAATGCAGCTCCCCTTGCCCAAAAGCAACACTGCTTTGCTTCTTGAAAGTGAGAGCAGGTTTCCGTAAACATTATATAGAAGATCTCTAGCCTATATTTGTCCATAACTCTTCATCACTATTCAGGCCAAAGGGTGTTCAAGTTCTCATTTCAATGATATATCTGACTCTAACTTTCTGAGAGTTCTCACCCTATCCCTCCTCTTTCCTTTGCCTGTACATGATCCACGCAAAAGAAAGATAGCTGGCTGCTGTCACTTTGATGTTGTGATGTGAAGTGTTGTGCAACTGGATAGGATTCATCTCTGTTTGTGATTGCTCTGGCATGTTCTAATATTCTCTTTTTAGCTGGATGCACAGTGCTTCCCACGTATCTCAGCCTGCAAGGGCAAACCAGTCAATACACTACAAAGGTTGTATTGCAGTTTAACAGTTTAGTAATAATTTTTGGACTACTACTACTACCCGGGACACAGTATGCTTTAACTTTCTTACTCTTCCTACATGCCTTGCATTTAGTGCAAGGAAAGAAGCCAGTTACCTTAGGTTTCTACACACTTTTCTCCATAAAATGGCTATTTACTAACAGATCTTTCAAGGATCAAAAAAGCACAATCTGTGACACGTGCACAAACACTAGTAAACAGAAAACTGGACAACACCAAGGAGAAAAATGAGGACACCACGATCAGAATGATTTTGACATATAACAAAGAAAATCAAAAAATTGTTGGGATTTTAAACAAATACTGGAGCATTTTGAAAAACGATCCAGACATTGTTGAAACGCTGGGATCAAAACCCGACATATCATATTGAAGAGCTCCCTCATTAAAGAACAAGCTAGTATGCAGCCATTTCGAAATTAAAAAAAACAAATTGTGGCTAAAAAAACAACAAGAAGGCTTTAACCGGCGTGATAAATGCAAGGCAAGTTGGATTGGATAAAGACAACTCTTTGATTTTAAAGGAAAAACCTTTAAAATTGAAGACAAAATAAACTGTGAAACACCATATGTAGTATATGTAATAAAATGTGAATGTGGAATCAAGTACATAGGGAGCACCATCTGCCCTTTGAAAAAATAAATACTAGAGCACATCAGAGCGGTCCAAAACAAGGACATGAAATATGTCATAGCGAAACATCTGAATACGCATCCAGGAAAGGACTGGCAAAGCATAAGGTACTATAGCATAGCAAGCAGACCGAAAAATGAAAGAGGAGGAGACAGAACTCTTAAACTCAAACGTTTGGAATCACATTTAATTATAAGATTCAAGATCAAATTCCCACATGGGCTGAATGGGGAACAAAGAAATGTACATCCACTTGCGCCCCCGCAATGCACTGCTTATGACCTCACATATTACATCACTCATGACATGGTCAGTGACATCACTGATGATATCTCAAATGACATCACTCATGACATCATCCAGTGACTGTGAGTGTTTTTAAAAGGTTTATGAGTGATAAATATATATACCAAGGTGTATTCTTGAATCATGGGGTATATGAGTGCCTTTATGGATGATTCAGTGGGTGCATGACTGACAGTATGAGTAAGCGATTAGGAGTCTCAGTGAATGTATGGGTGAGTGACTAGGTTGTCTGAATGCCTGTATCAGTCTGTCAGTTGGTGTCTAAGTGGCTGTATGGGCTGGTGAGTGGGCGTGCGAATATCGGTATGGGTAATTCATTGGTTGTCTGAGTACCTGTATGGTTGTCTGAGTGTCTGTGTGGGTGGGTGAGGGGGAGTGTGACTGCCTATATGGGTGAGTGAATAGGTGAGTCAGTGGCTGTATGAGCAAGTGAGTGCATGTGTGAGAGGCTGTATGGGTGAGGGAGTATGTGTATGGCTGTGTGGGTGAGTAAGAGGATGTGTCAGTGGCATATGGGTGAGTAACTGCATATGTGAAAGGTAGTATAGGTGAGTGATGGGGTATATGAGTGACTGTATGGTGAGTGAGTGAATGTGAGAATGGCTGTATGGGTGAGTGTGTGCTTATTTTAGTGACTGTATAGGTGAGTGAGTATGTGTTAGTATCTATATGAGCAAGTGAGTGTGTGTGTGTATGTCTGTATGGGTAAGTGGCTGTGTGATTGACTGTATGGGTGAGTGACTAGGTGTGTGAGTAGCTCTATGTGTGACTGACTCAGTGTGTGAGTGGCTGTATGGGTGTATAAGTGGATATGATGGTGGCTGTATTAGTGACTGAGTGCCTGTATGAGGGACTGTATGGGTGAGTAAGTGGATGTGTATGTAAATTTATTAATCAGTGAGTGGGTGTGTAAGTACTGGTATGGGTCTGTGAATGGTTGTGTGGGAGTGAGTGTATGAAAGGTTCTATGGGGGTATAAGTGGGTGTATCAGTGATGTCATTTGAGATGTCATCAGTGATGTCATTTGAGATGTCATCAGTGATGTTACTGACCATCTCATGAGTGATGTAATATGTGAGGTCATCAGCAGTGTAGTGTGGGGTACAAGTTATAATAAGCTCAACTAACTATAACTGCTGAATTTCACTGGTTTTGTGAAACCAAAGCCTAACTATAACGTCCCTGTAACTTTTGGTTTTACTTTTGTCAATGAATTTCAAAGGTTTTTTAATTCCATTTCTGAATTATAACGTCCCTGTAACCTTTGTTTTTTTCAGTGAATTTCAAAGGTTTTGTAAATGCTAATTCCTAACTATAACTTTCCTGTAATTTTTTTTTTTTTAGTGAATTTCTATGTTTTTTTGACTAGTAGTCGCGTTTGCAGGGTGGTGGAGAAAGCGGGCAGGGCCTCCGTCCAGCTCTCAGCAATACTACTTTCTGAGACATACTGAAGATAACTGAAGTGGTTCCTGGCCCCCAAGGACCCTCAGCATCCAAGGGGACTTCATCCCCCAACCAGCAGTGTGCTAGGAGGTGCGTTTGCAGAGTGGTTGAAAAAGGGGTCATGGCCTCCAACAACCTCTCAGCAATCCAGCTGTGTGGAGTTACTGGAGGTAACAGGAGGGGTAGTTGGCCCCCAAGGACCATCAGCAGCCAAGGGGACTTCATTCCCTAACCAGCAGTGCACCAGGAGGCATGTTTGCAGAGTGGTGGCGAAAGGGGGTGTGGCCTCAGAAGTCCGCTCAGCAATCCTGCTATTTGGGACTTACTGTAGGTAACAGGTGGGCTTGTTGGGCCCCAAGGACCTTCAGGAGGCAAAGGAACGTTATTCCCCAACAAGTAGTGCACCAGGAGGTGCATTTGCAGAGTGGTAGAGAAAGGGGGCGAGGCCTCCGAAGACCTCTCAGCAATCCCACTATGGGACTTACTGGAGATATCAGGAGGTCTTGTTGGCCCCAAAGGACCCTGAGCAGCCAAGGGGACTTCATCCCCCAACCAGCAGCATGCAAGGAGGAGCAATTGCAGAGTGGTACAGAAAGGGGGCTGGGCCTCCGGCATGATGCCGATAGCTTTTTCTTTGATTTTTTTTAATTACAAGGGAAAGGGGGCTGTGTGGCCCCCTTTCCCTGGCCGATTTTTAGAATGGGGAAGTGGGCCAAGCGGCTCCCCTCCCTAGGCCGATTAAATCCCCAGCTTTTTCTTTTTTTCAATACTTTTGTTATTCAAGGAAGGGTCCCCTTCCCTGGGCCTATTTCGGCCCCAGGGACCCCAATCCACAGGGCCTGCCCTTTATTTTTTGGTATTTTTTTTAAAACATGGGAGGGGGTGATTTTGGCCCAGGGGATACCATACCCTGGGACCTGGCCACAATATTTGGTCCCCTGGTCCCACCCAGGGCACCCAGTTTATCAAATTGGAGTTCACAGGAGGAGCCTGTAGGCCCCCATGGGTCCCTGCCAGCTCCCCCTATCCTGCAGGAGCTGGCATTGCTTTTGGACAGAGGGAGCTGCCGAACATGCAGCTCCCTCTGTCCAAAAGCCCCGGTGAAGTGGCGGCCCCCAGGGCTGTGGGGGTCTGCATGCCACCGTAATATTTCCGATTAAGACCCGGAGAGTTGGCTGTCCCCAGGGCTGGGGGGTCCGAGAGGAACCCCTATGTAAATAAATTAATAAGCCCCAGTGAGGTGGTGGTCCTCGGGGAAGCGGGGGAGGCCATACGGGCCTCTCCCGCTTTTTTCATTTTTATAGAATGCCTGGGGAGGTGGTGGTCCCTGGGGCAATATTCAGCCCCTGGAGGGGGGCCCGTGCAGCCCCTCATTATTAAAAACATGCTCCAGGCCCACCCGGGGGCCAGTAATGAACAAAGCTTGGAAGCCCGCGCTTCATTTTAAAAAACATTTCAGTTGGATCCACGGATCCCACCAAAAAATTAAGAAAAAAAGTATTTTTGGGCCCAAGAGGCCTAGGGGGTCATGGTATTTCTACCCTGCCCCCTTTTCTTTTTTTGTGTAGGACTGGGCTTCAAGCAGAGTCCCAAGATGGCTGCCAACACTTCCTGGTTGAAGTGTTGGCAGCAAATTTCAGTGTAATTTCAGCAGGATTTTGGGCTCCCAGATATCTATATTTTTTAAACTTAAATAGCTCTAAAACTACTGAACAGATTTACACCAAATCACAAAAAGCTTGCTTTCTGGACCAACATTTAGCTTTCTGCAAAAATTTGGTGTAATTCTGTTTGATGGTTCAGGCTGTAGCCATGTTCAAAAGAATGAAAAATCCCCATAGACATAACATTTGGAAAAAGCCTTTTGAGATACACCTTTTTTCTGGGCTCCCTCCACAGTTATTGGCTAAAACAACAAACAATCTTCCTATGGAAATCTTGGTTCTAACTGTAACTACCTACTGGCTATCGCCAGTAGGATAAATATATATATAAATATAGATATATATATATATGTATATATACTTGATATATATTAAGTATCAGGACTCTGAAGTCCTGATAGGATATGAAGAACAACAAACGTTATTTAATGGAAGCTGCCTCATGTAGTTTAGGCTATTAGAATGGCCCCTTGAATAATTAAGGGGCTGCTTGGCCCGTATTAGCTGAATATACACCATATCCCGACTTCAACAGTTTGTCTTATAATTGCATTAGGGGCATTTTCTCCCGGCCCTGCACAACAAGAGCATCCTGCAGTGCAGGCAGTAAATCCAAGGCAAGACGAGATACCATTTTGCATTGTTCACAAAACTAACCAGTTAGAGCTTGTCTACCCTCATACAAGACATTTGTGTAAGCATAGGAGGCTAACTATATGTGTTCCACTTGGTATGGTACAACCTGAAGAATAGTACACTACATAGGGAACAAAATTAGGAACACTAAACTACAGAGCATGGCACCCCCATTGGCAGTGTAGCCAAAGCTCCACTGGCTCTTGATTTAGAAATGAAATTAACAGAAAATTTTGAAACTGTTTTCTCAATATGTCTGAATTAAATTCTAAAATAAAAAGCACCTCTAGCAGTACACAGGGGTTCACAGCACACCAGCAGCTGGCAGCAGTTCCTGTTCAAGATCATTAACAGGAGCTTCCTAAAATTATTTTGGAAGTTTACATCTCTGTTGACTATGGCATTTTAAGTTCTTGAACAACAAATCCACAACTCACAGTAAAAAATGAGACCGAGGGCTCCGGTAAAGAGAAAGCTACACAGGAGGTTCAGCAAAAGCAGACAGCCAAACAGAAAACTATTACAAGATCTCAATTGAAAGAGCCTAATAGGGTTGGATATAATTTTAGGGACTGTTATAAAATCAGAAAGCCTGATCGTCATCAGTATTCTGATAGTGGTAGGGGACAGAAAAAGGAGAGGAAGAGTGAGTATTACAGAAAATAGAAATATGTCAGACAGAAAAGAGATTAGGAAAATGCATGCCTTGGAGATTAGGCATACTTTAGGGAATGAGACATTGGCATAGGCAGTAGTTCTTCCGAACAGTGCAGTAGAAGTGACAGTAGTTTGCCATACTCTCAACAAGCATCTGGAGGTGATACCAATTAAAGAATATATACATGTTGAGACACCTGATGGATATGTAAACCATCCAGACAGGGTTTATGAGGTAGGATTACAGATTGAGGGTGATATACTGTTCAAAATTAAAACTATATTCTGATTTCATTTATTAGATGCTTATGATATCATACTCATAGTGGATGATTGGCCTATATTTTTTGTAAGAGATGTACCTTGAGGTGGGTTTTCTCCTTAGTACCTGAAGAACTCAGTGAAAAATAAGCACACTAATGGGCCTTAAAGTAGGCTCTGACGTTGTATAGAAAAAAAGCGGGCTGGGACAAAGAATATGCTCCTCATGTGATTCAATTAAAGAGTGGGCTCTAGGTCCAGATCCAATATCCTCTTCAACCAGAAGCTAAGTGAAAAAGTAAAAGCTGGTTTGGGTGAATTCCAATAACAAGGTATAACACTGCCTTGTCATTCTACCATGAATTCTCCTCTTTTTTCTGTAATAAACCTGACAATTCCTATAGGATATTTCTAGATTATAGAAATGTAAATGCATATACATGCACATATGCAGTGCAAAATGCTCAAAGCACTGAATGTAGGAAAGTAGGATCTGCTTTTATGGTTACCCCCACTATCTTACTGGAACAGGCAGGCCCCAAATCATCATTGGAACTCTTTGATTGACTTCAGGGCAAAAATCGTCATCAAGATAGAAATTCTTGCACTACTACCATGATATATACCCCTAGTTTCCACCACGAAGGTGCTTTGTCTTTAATTGAGGGGGGAGCAGGACTGGTAAAATTGAAGGTGGTAGAACAACGAATCAAAGCTGGGGGGGTTTTCTGGCACAAAATCTGGACCCAATACTAATAACACGATCCCAGCTGTTACCAACATTTGTCAGCACTCCAGGCCAGGCCCTGACCCCGAACTCAATATAGTATCCTGGAATGTGGCAGGACTAGGCAACAAAATGTCCCTCCCCCACTGGAACAAATTCATAGAGGGCTTCGATGTGTGTATCTTTCAGGAAACCTGGTCCCTGTACATAAATCAGGGTACGCTTGTTTTTGCATCCCTGCAGTCTCGAAAAGGAAAGGACGACCGTCGGGGACTTGATTATCTGGGTCAAGATTTCCCTGTGTTGTAAGATCACACCTCTGAATTCGAATAGCCCAGATATTCTTGGGCTACGAATTATGGGCCCATCAGGAAAATCCATTGAGTTATTTAATATATACGTGAGAGTAACAAAGGGGGGCAGACCATCAGCTACCCTTGCCCATTTGGGAGAATTATTGGACATGTGTTCAGTCCAGTCAAGACTAATGGTAGCAGGTGACCTTAATATCTCATTCGAACCCTTAGACCTAACCGATATAACAGGGACAAGCGAAGAAGACCAGATGTGGGGAGTCCCCTCCCTAGACTTACCACCAGTTAAGAGATGGTCACAATTAGCTATTCAAGTAACTGCCCTAAACCTAGAGTATGGGCTGAGGGCAGTGAATGGGAGATCAAAATCGGATCCCTTAGGAGCAAACACCTTCAATAGAGCAAATAGTCCATCTTGAATCGATTATATCTTAATAGACCTGATGCTATGGAGGAGTGTTGTTGATATGACTGTGGGTCACACAACTGACAGCGACCATAACCCGCTTTGCCTAAGCATGAAGCCAGTGTGGGGTGGTACCGCCAATGAGCTTCCACCATTGAACATTTCAAAAGAGGCCCTTCCAACAAACGATGGCCGCAGATTGAAATGGCATAAGGTTATTGTCTGTGAAGCCAAACTCCGGGGCCTACGGCAGCATCTATCGGCAGGTATTCTTGAATTGCAATCCTTACCCAAGAGCCGTGAAGGGTTAGTAAAAGTAGGTTATGCCCATCCTTGTTTCTTTTTAATCAAATAGGCTCCTATTTTACTGAACCAGGACACAAACCAAGTGCTAGGAAACCAAAAATGGGCCATGCAAACTGGTACAACAAGGATTGTAAGATCCAACGGCAAAAACTTGCTGTGGCTATTAAATCTAAAGTTACCATCCAAATTAGAGCCTCTAGAAGTAGCTATAAGGCTGCCATCAATCACGCGAAGAAGGAGTGGGATGAATCCCGCTGGCAGGCACTTAAGGAGGCTTGTGCCAACAAAGATACAAAACTATTCTGGTCCTTATTTGTATGGGGGAACGACTCAGGGGAGCCTTTGCGCCCCCAACTATATTGAAGACCAAGTTTGGCATGATCATTTTAAAAAGCTATATACTGATCCCACAGACCCACTTTCTGCAGGCGATATCTTGTGCCCTCACCAGGATATGGACCTGGATTTTTTCTCTTTGAAGGAGATTGAGGGTGCAATTAGGCGAATAGTCCAGGCCAAAGCCTCAGGGCCAGATGGAGTTCCTGGGGACCTTTTTCTAGCTGATACCCCAAATTGGGCCCGCTATATACTCCTTCTTTTTAACGCCATTGCAAGTGGCGCCCCTGTTCCAGACTCGTGGCTGGGGGCGGAGGTGGACCCTATCTATAAAAAAGGGGATAGAGCCCAGGTTTGTAACTATAGGCCTATTAGCCTAATAGATGCGCTCCAAAAAGTTTTTAGCAGAGCCCTCCTTTAGAAGATTTTGGCTTGGGAAGATGATAATGCAATTTTACCACAATTCCAAGCTGGCTTCAGAGAAAA
The DNA here is from genome assembly GCA_963921515.1 of Calotriton arnoldi. Lineage (NCBI taxonomy): Eukaryota > Metazoa > Chordata > Amphibia > Caudata > Salamandridae > Calotriton > Calotriton arnoldi. Next base: position 276,581 of record CAWUFW010014085.1, read on the forward strand.
GACAGGAACCATTGACCAGGTTTTTTGTTTATTATTGCTCTTTTGGAAAACTGTAACTATAGGTCATGGTAGCCTGTATCTGGCTTTTATAGATTTGAAGACAGCTTTTGATTTAATCCCTAGATCTAAACTATGGCAAGTGCTGAATGACATGGGAATTCCTTCTCCTATCCTGAATTTAGTTATCCGACTCCACGAAAATAATTTAGCTCGGATAAGGTGGGGCACACAGGGGCAGCTTACTGACCGCATTCCTGTTAGTAGGGGTGTTCACCAAGGTTGCGTCCTGGCGCCCACCCTGTTTTCACTCTACATGAATGAAGTCGTAAGTTTTTTTATCTCAAGAGCCGGCTGATGCCCCGACTTTAGGTGGAGAGAAGGTAGTGACCCTCTTATTTGCTGACGACACCCTACTGGTGTCTAAAATTCCGGCAGGGTTGCAGTCATTATTAAATAGATTTAATCATTTTTGCACTGTTCGGGGACTTGAAATCAACACTTCCAAGACAAAATTCATGGCTTTCAACCCTCACAGATCATACAAGGGCAAGCCAATTTTAGGAGGGACACCCCTGGAGAGAGTAAGTACATTCGATTATCTAGGGGTCAAGCTCTCAGAGAAAATGTCTTGGAACCCCTACATAACAAAAATTACATTAAATCACAAACGTGTAACAGGGGCATAGTGAAAGAACATCGGGGCATATTAGCAAGGGCTTTATCGCCGCTTTAGCGGCACTTTTTGCCGCCAAAGTGGCGATTTTTTTATCGCCCTATCAGCAAGCTGTCGCTAACAGGCGTTAGCGACAGCTTTCTGGCGATAGCGGCCCATTTTCCCATCGCCTTGCATACCAGCGATAATTATCGCTAATGACATGCAAGGTAGGCGTTCCCAACTAAAAGCGACCGAAAACAGCCGCTAACACAACTTCCCCCTATTAGCAATGCAGGCGAAGCGATAAAAAAATTCGCACTACGCGCGAATATCGCTAGAATTTAACACCTGCTAAAAACATGACTTACCTGTTTGTTGTATGGGAGGTGGATTGTCAGGCTAAGTCCCCCATGGCGTTAATGCGTGAATATCGCTGGATTTCCAGCGATATTTATGCATTTCGCCGCTATCGCTGGATATTTTATCGCATTGGAGATAAACGTTGCTAATAGCATGTTATCTCCGCGATAAAATCCAGCGATACGCGGCGATAAAAAAAGACGCGCTAAGCGCGGTTTGCGATAATTATCGCAAGTTGTTGCTAATATCCCCCATCGTTCTTCCCATACCAGACCAGTTGCCCCTGCTCTACAGGTCTATAACCTCAAAGCTGTTAGCTCTGCCCTGTACGGTTCCGAATTATGGGGATTCGAAAAGATATTGGAGCTCACTAGATCGGAGCACAAATTTATAAGGAACCTAGTGAGGCTGCCCCAAAGTACCCCAATTTCCCCACTTATGCTAGACAAGGGGTAGCGTCCTATTGGCGACATTGCTAAGCTTCGTCCACTGCTATTCTGGGCAAGAGTTAAGAGGACCCCGGAGTTGTCATCTTATGCCGAAGCTATGGCTGAGGTCATCCGTCTAGATATTTTTTAACAAAGTGGGGTGGCTGAGCAACATAAACAAGCTCGTATTTGGCATGGGGCTAAAAGAAGCTTGGGGAAATTACGACTCGTCCCTGCTTCAGAAGGCTGTTTTAAAGTAGCACTGCTGGGAATGGGTCGCACAAGCCGACATTGGTAGGGTTGAGAGGGGTAAATTAACCTCAGAATTCTTACTCCACAAACAGACTAGTTTTCTCAAACCCTATTTTGATCTAATACAAGCAACCCAAGATAGAAAGCTCTATGTCCAATTCAGGCTTGGCACGCTTCCAGTAAATGAGGTAAAAGCCATATGGCATACAAAAGATCCATGCCTCAGTAAATGCCCAGGATGCAAGTCTCCTGTAGAGTCCATAGCCCATGTGTTGTTTGCTTGCCCTGCTTATGCATGCCCAAGACGGAAATGGATTAAGCCCATTTGCCAGCAACTGGGCACAAGGAACTTTTGGGAAGCCCTCCGCATCCTAAGATCAGACACAAGAGCTGTATTTGTTTGCGGAGTTGCTAAGTTCCTTGGCCACATGTGGGGTATTAAGTTAAAGAGGCAGGGAGGTCACGCAACATGTAGTAGAGTGGCTAATAGCATCTAACTGGTCTATCTTTTGAGGCAGTATATAGGGGTCATATCACCACAAGCTGTTGGACAACAATCAAGGAGGCCTTAACTGTGCAGCCACTACTAAAGTGATTTTGGGCTGTTTTAATATTGTGTATATATATCCCTTTTTATTCTTATCTTTTTATTCCTAGTGATGTTCTGATGGCCATAATTTTATATACTTATGCATTTTTATCTGTACGAATGTGTTCTTAAAATGAATGATCTTATCTAGCTGTTGTATGTGATACTTTTGAAGGCATTTTTGCCTAAATAAAGTAATTTGATTGAATAGTCTGACTGGGATCCTGCTAATCAGGACCCCAGTCTCTCTGCTTTCTCTCCTAAATTGTTATGTTCAGTACTTAGGTACATCCCAGATTGGATACTGAGATACCCTTATCTGCCCCTAGTATATGGTACTATGGTACCCAGGGCATAGGTACTCCAGAGGTCCCCCATGGGCTAAAGCATGTATTATGCCACCCATGGGAGACCATTCAAAATGCAACTACAGGCCTGCCATTGTAGCCTGTGTAAGCTGGTGCTAGCACCACTTACGAAAGATATAGGTTTCCTATATCTAGGGTCACTGCACTTAAAACCTATAGGTCACCCCTATAGCAGGCCTTTACAATGCTGAGTGTTACAGCAAACAAATGATGGACGGAATGCTGACAATGCAAACATTCTCCCCCAGTCAAAAGATCTGGGTTAAATCCATCGTTCTTTTGCCCACTACGCCACCCCAGTTTGGACCCAGCCATATGCAAATCAGTCTTGACCCTGTGCCTCATGGGAACAGTCCAGACCGAACTGCCAGGCCAGGTCCTCCCTGGACCGAAAACAAGCATCCTGGGACTGGTTTCAGGGTATGTCACCCTTCTTCAGCCAGGCTAGCTTGAATCCAGTGGCACAGTGAGCAAGGGACCCACGTCTGGGCATCCCCATCCCACTTAGGGCGAAAAGCGTTACAGCAAACAAATGATGGACGGAATGCTGACAATGCAAACATTCTCCCCCAGTCAAAAGATCTGGGTTAAATCCATCGTTCGTTTGCCCACTACGCCACCCCAGTTTGGACCCAGCCATATGCAAATCAGTCTTGACCCTGTGCCTCATGGGAACAGTCCAGACCGAACTGCCAAGCCATGTCCTCCCTGGACCGGAAACAAGCATCCTGGGACCGGTTTCAGGGTATGTCACCCTTCTTCAGCCACGCTAGCTTGAATCCAGTGGCACAGTGAGCAAGGGACCCACGTCTGGGCATACCCATCCCACTTAGGGCGAAAAGTGTTACAGCAAACAAATGATGGACGGAATGCTGACAATGCAAACATTCTCCCCCAATCAAAAGATCTGGGTTAAATCCATCGTTATTTTGCCCACTACGCCACCCCAGTTTGGACCCAGCCATATGCAAATCAGTCTTGACCCTGTGCCCCATGGGAACAGTCCAGACCAGGTCCTCCCTGGACCGGAAACAAGCATCCTGAGACCGGTTTCAGGGTATGTCACCCTTCTTCAGCCAGGCTAGCTTGAATCCAGTGGCGCAGTGAGCAAGGGACCCACGTCTGGGCATACCCAACCCACTTAGGGCGAAAAGTGTTACAGCAAACAAATGATGGCCGGAATGCTGACAATGCAAACATTCTCCCCCAGTCAAAAGATCTGGGTTAAATCCATCGTTATTTTGCCGACTACGCCACCCCAGTTTGGACCCAGCCATATGCAAATCAGTCTTGACCCTGTGCCCCATGGGAACAGTCCAGACCGAACTGCCAGGCCAGGTCCTCCCTGGACCGGAAACAAGCATCCTGAGACCGGTTTCAGGGTATGTCACCCTTCTTCAGCCAGGCTAGCTTGAATCCAGTGGCGCAGTGAGCAAGGGACCCACGTCTGGGCATACCCAACCCACTTAGGGCGAAAAGTGTTACAGCAAACAAATGATGGACGGAATGCTGACAATGCAAACATTCTCCCCCAGTCAAAAGATCTGGGTTAAATCCATCGTTATTTTGCCCACTACGCCACCCCAGTTTGGACCCAGCCATATGCAAATCAGTCTTGACCCTGTGCCCCATCGGAACAGTCCAGACCGAACTGCCAGGCCAGGTCCTCCCTGGACCGGAAACAAGCATCCTGAGACCGGTTTCAGGGTATGTCACCCTTCTTCAGCCAGGCTAGCTTGAATCCAGTGGCACAGTGAGCAAGGGACCCACGTCTGGGCATACCCAACCCACTTAGGGCAAAAAGTGTTACAGCAAACAAATGATGGACGGAATGCTGACAATGCAAACATTCTCCCCCAGTCAAAAGATCTGGGTTAAATCCATCGTTATTTTGCCGACTACGCCACCCCAGTTTGGACCCAGCCATATGCAAATCAGTCTTGACCCTGTGCCCCATGGGAACAGTCCAGACCGAACTGCCAGGCCAGGTCCTCCCTGGACCGGAAACAAGCATCCTGAGACCGGTTTCAGGGTATGTCACCCTTCTTCAGCCAGGCTAGCTTGAATCCAGTGGCGCAGTGAGCAAGGGACCCACGTCTGGGCATACCCAACCCACTTAGGGCGAAAAGTGTTACAGCAAACAAATGATGGACGGAATGCTGACAATGCAAACATTCTCCCCCAGTCAAAAGATCTGGGTTAAATCCATCGTTATTTTGCCCACTACGCCACCCCAGTTTGGACCCAGCCATATGCAAATCAGTCTTGACCCTGTGCCCCATGGGAACAGTCCAGACCGAACTGCCAGGCCAGGTCCTCCCTGGACCGGAAACAAGCATCCTGAGACCGGTTTCAGGGTATGTCACCCTTCTTCAGCCAGGCTAGCTTGAATCCAGTGGCGCAGTGAGCAAGGGACCCACGTCTGGGCATACCCAACCCACTTAGGGCGAAAAGTGTTACAGCAAACAAATGATGGACGGAATGCTGACAATGCAAACATTCTCCCCAGTCAAAAGATCTGGGTTAAATCCATCGTTATTTTGCCCACTACGCCACTCCCAGTTTGGACCCAGCCATATGCAAATCAGTCTTGCCCTGTGCCCCATGGGAACAGTCCAGACCGAACTGCCAGGCCAGGTCCTCCGTGGACCGGAAACAAGCATCCTGAGACCGGTTTCAGGGTATGTCACCCTTCTTCAGCCAGGCTAGCTTGAATCCAGTGGCGCAGTGAGCAAGGGACCCACGTCTGGGCATACCCAACCCACTTAGGGCGAAAAGTGTTACAGCAAACAAATGATGGACGGAATGCTGACAATGCAAACATTCTCCCCCAGTCAAAAGATCTGGGTTAAATCCATCGTTATTTTGCCCACTACGCCACCCCAGTTTGGACCCAGCCATATGCAAATCAGTCTTGACCCTGTGCCCTATGGGAACAGTCCAGACCGAACTGCCAGGCCAGGTCCTCCCTGGACGGGAAACAAGCATCCTGAGACCGGTTTCAGGGTATGTCACCCTTCTTCAGCCAGGCTAGCTTGAATCCAGTGGCGCAGTGAGCAAGGGACCCACGTCTGGGCATACCCAACCCACTTAGGGCGAAAAGTGTTACAGCAAACAAATGATGGACGGAATGCTGACAATGCAAACATTCTCCACCAGTCAAAAGATCTGGGTTAAATCCATCGTTATTTTGCCCACTACGCCACCCCAGTTTGGACCCAGCCATATGCAAATCAGTCTTGACCCTGTGCCCCATGGGAACAGTCCAGACCGAACTGCCAGGCCAGGTCCTCCCTGGACCAGAAACAAGCATCCTGAGAACGGTTTCAGGGTATGTCACCCTTCTTCAGCCAGGCTAGCTTGAATCCAGTGGCGCAGTGAGCAAGGGACCCACGTCTGGGCATACCCAACCCACTTAGGGCGAAAAGTGTTACAGCAAACAAATGATGGACGGAATGCAGACAATGCAAACATTCTCCCCCAGTCAAAAGATCTGGGTTAAATCCATCGTTATTTTGCCCACTACGCCACCCCAGTTTGGACCCAGCCATATGCAAATCAGTCTTGACCCTGTGCCCCATGGGAACAGTCCAGACCGAACTGCCAGGCCAGGTCCTCCCTGGACCGGAGACAAGCATCCTGAGACTGGTTTCAGGGTATGTCACCCTTCTTCAGCCAGGCTAGCTTGAATCCAGTGGCGCAGTGAGCAAGGGACCCACGTCTGGGCATACCCAACCCACTTAGGGCGAAAAGTGTTACAGCAAACAAATGATGGACGGAATGCTGACAATGCAAACATTCTCCCCCAGTCAAAAGATCTGGGTTAAATCCATTGTTATTTTGCCCACTACGCCACCCCAGTTTGGACCCAGCCATATACAAATCAGTCTTGACCCTGTGCCCCATGGGAACAGTCCAGACTGAACTGCCAGGCCAGGTCCTCCCTGGACCGGAAACAAGCATCCTGAGACCGGTTTCAGGGTATGTCACCCTTCTTCAGCCAGGCTAGCTTGAATCCAGTGGCGCAGTGAGCAAGGGACCCACGTCTGGGCATACCCAACCCACTTAGGGCGAAAAGTGTTACAGCAAACAAATGATGGACGGAATGCTGACAATGCAAACATTCTCCCCCAGTCAAAAGATCTGGGTTAAATCCATCGTTATTTTCCCACTACGCCACCCCAGTTTGGACCCAGCCATATGCAAATCAGTCTTGACCCTGTGCCCCACGGGAACAGTCCAGACCGAACTGCCAGGCCAGGTCCTCCCTGGACCGGAAACAAGCATCCTGAGACCGGTTTCAGGGTATGTCACCCTTCTTCAGCCAGGCTAGCTTGAATCCAGTGGCGCAGTGAGCAAGGGACCCACGTCTGGGCATACCCAACCCACTTAGGGCGAAAAGTGTTACAGCAAACAAATGATGGACGGAATGCTGACAATGCAAACATTCTCCCCCAGTCAAAAGATCTGGGTTAAATCCATCGTTATTTTGCCCACTACGCCACCCCAGTTTGGACCCAGCCATATGCAAATCAGTCTTGACCCTGTGCCCCATGGGAACAGTCCAGACCGAACCCAGACGTGGGTCCCTTGCTCACTGTGTCACTGGATTCAAGCTAGCCTGGCTGAAGAAGGGTGACATACCCTGAAACCGGTCCCAGGATGCTTGTTTCCGGTCCAGGGAGGACCTGGCCTGGCAGTTCGGTCTGGACTGTTCCCATGAGGCACAGGGTCAAGACTGATTTGCATATGGCTGGGTCCAAACTGGGGTGGCGTAGTGGGCAAAATAACGATGGATTTAACCCAGATCTTTTGACTGGGGGAGAATGTTTGCATTGTCAGCATTCCGTCCATCATTTGTTTGCTGTAACACTTTCCGCCCTAAGTGGGTTGGGTATGCCCAGACGTGGGTCCCTTGCTCACTGCGCCACTGGATTCAAGCTAGCCTGGCTGAAGAAGGGTGACATACCCTGAAACCGGTCTCAGGATGCTTGTTTCCGGTCCAGGGAGGACCTGGCCTGGCAGTTCGGTCTGGACTGTTCCCATGGGGCACAGGGTCAAGACTGATTTGCATATGGCTGGGTCCAAACTGGGGTGGCGTAGTGGGCAAAATAACGATGGATTTAACTCAGATCTTTTGACTGGGGGAGAATGTTTGCATTGTCAGCATTCCGTCCATCATTTGTTTGCTGTAACACTTTTCGCCCTAAGTGGGTTGGGTATGCCCAGACGTGGGTCCCTTGCTCACTGCGCCACTGGATTCAAGCTAGCCTGGCTGAAGAAGGGTGACATACCCTGAAACCGGTCTCAGGATGCTTGTTTCCGGTCCAGGGAGGACCTGGCCTGGCAGTTCGGTCTGGACTGTTCCCATGGGGCACAGGGTCAAGACTGATTTGCATATGGATGGGTCCAAACTGGGGTGGTGTAGTGGGCAAAATAACGATGGATTTAACCCAGATCTTTTGACTGGGGGAGAATGTTTGCATTGTCAGCATTCCGTCCATCATTTGTTTGCTGTAACACTTTTCGCCCTAAGTGGGTTGGGTATGCCCAGACGTGGGTCCCTTGCTCACTGCGCCACTGGATTCACGCTAGCCTGGCTGAAGAAGGGTGACATACCCTGAAACCGGTCTCAGGATGCTTGTTTCCGGTCCAGGGAGGACCTGGCCTGGCAGTTCGGTCTGGACTGTTCCCATGGGGCACAGGGTCAAGACTGATTTGCATATGGCTGGGTCCAAACTGGGGTGGCGTAGTGGGCAAAATAACGATGGATTTAACCCAGATCTTTTGACTGGGGGAGAATGTTTGCATTGTCAGCATTCCGTCCATCATTTGTTTGCTGTAACACTTTTCGCCCTAAGTGGGTTGGGTATGCCCAGACGTGGGTCCCTTGCTCACTGCGCCACTGGTTTCAAGCTAGCCTGGCTGAAGAAGGGTGACATACCCTGAAACCGGTCTCAGGATGCTTGTTTCCGGTCCAGGGAGGACCTGGCCTGGCAGTTCAGTCTGGACTGTTCCCATGGGGCACAGGGTCAAGACTGATTTGCATATGGCTGGGTCCAAACTGGGGTGGCGTAGTGGGCAAAATAACGATGGATTTAACCCAGATCTTTTGACTGGGGGAGAATGTTTGCATTGTCAGCATTCCGTCCATCATTTGTTTGCTGTAACACTTTACAATCCTGAGGGCAGGGTGCTTGGTTCTAAGTGTGAGGGTGTCCCTGCATGAGCAGGACACACCTACAGCCTACGGAGTCCATTCTCCCGGGTTGTAAGTGAAGCAGCCATATACCATATAGAGGGGCACCGCGTAATTACGCGATGACAATCTCGAAATCGTCTGCAACGAATCATATCATGTTTGGTATCAAACATGTTGGAATCATACCCCCACACCGTAAAAGGTGTGGGAGGTATGACTCCAAGCCCTCCATTAGGCTCTCAGTGCTCCTGGTACCAGTCTTCTAAACCCGGACAGCACAACATGGCTGCTGCTAACCAGAGACACGATTCTGCCCTCCTGCTGCTGAGCCAAGCTCGAGCAGGGGAAGGCAGAACAATAGGTATCCTGTCACAGGGAGTAGCGACCACTTCCCAGACAGGATTTAGTGTATTGGGGCTGGGTGGGTGCACTTGCCAGCACCACTCAGTCTGCATGAGGGGCACATTTGGTGCCTCCTTGCATAATCCAGCTCAAAGCAGCTCTGGGAGCCATTGGCTCCTGCTCTGGTGCGAAACTGGACAAAGGACATGGGAGTATCATCCCCCCTGCCCAAACCCTCCCCTGGGAGGGTCCCCTGAATCATACCAACCCTTTTGTTAGGGTACTTAAGGGCTTACCTGTGGGTGGGTCCATAGATTTTTCATGGGACATGATTCAATTCAGACACCACTTCAACTTCTACCGTCTGGGCACTCTGGACTTTGCTGGAATTCGTTTGGGCTCGACTTCGTCTCCCTTCCTGTCTGCTGCCTGTGCACTATACAGGAACCTACCAAGGCCTTTGGGCATCCAAGACACCTGAAGGAATCTCCCTTGGAGGAGTGAAGGAGTCACTTCCCTGCATCTGCAGGCACCGCAACTAAGCTGACCGATCTGCAGATCTTGAGCTCACATGGACTCCGAAAGGCTCAGCAACAGAGGTGGTGGCTCTCCACAGCTCTCGAGGCCTGCCCTGCCCTCTCACCAAGTTTGAGGCCAGTATCCCTCGTAGGAGCCACAGGAACCGAACCCATGTGCACTGCATCAACTTGTCATTGCAAAGGCTTGTTAGCTTCCTTCCACCAAGATCTTCGGGCTCCAAGTAGCCCCAACCTCAAGCCTCTCTACTGACCAGAATGTTTGTCCACACCGCATCGTTTGCACCATGGCCTGCATCTTTTGGTGAGCTGCTCAAGGTCCTCTTGCAACTACAGTGCCTCCAACCTGTGGGTCCTGTTGAGGGTCACCTTTGTTTCTTTTAGGCTCCCTTGATTGCTCGTGGCCTGCCCTGACTCCCCTGCTTGTGTTAAGTCTCCTGGACCTTAAATGGTCCTGACATTGCACCTTCTTTGACTTCTACGTTGTTTGCAGTTGCCAAGGCTTGTTGGTGCTCCCGCCAGACACCGACCCCTCAACTCTCGACATCCGACGTGGAACACCTAGTGCATGGCTCCTGGTCTTCCTCAGCATTGCCTGGTCCTCACAGCTGCAGAGTCAAGGTCACAGTCAACTCTCCTGCAACTCTCGACATCGGTGGGCATTCGTCTTGAAGGTCTCCGGGCACTCCTGAGTGACATAGACTCTGTCCTCTCTGCTTGCAGGTACTGTTCAACTTGAATCCACATTTGGATTCCACCGGACACCTTCTACTTCTCCAGCAGCAGCCTTTTCCTGAAGTCCTTCATTGGGTTCGACAGCGGTTTCCGACACTGTTTCACACCTATGCACTTGGCTTCCCTGGTGTAGGTAACGAGGGTACTAGGGTACCCACGGGTGGGGTGGCTCTCCAGCCTTCTGTCTACCACGGGGTTTCTTCAGGGTCCACTGGGGAGGGTCCTTAATCTTTAAAACTGCAACCGTGACTTACACGTTGATTTGTACAGAGAACGCAGTCATGTTCCCACACTGCACACGATCTCCGTGGGGCTCCTAGTCACTCACCTTGGGTGGTTACTTGGGTCCCAGGCACTTCTACATCCTCGGGACATTGTCTTGACAAGAGTCATGGGGGCACATGCATCAAAGGTTTTTGCGATCGCAAACGGTGCGATTCGCAAAAATCGGCCGTTTGCGACCGCAAATTGGCCTTTGGAGATGCATGAAAGTGTTTCCTATGCGCAATTTAAGAATTCGCAATTATTTGCGAATTCCTAAATTGCGATTGCATTTAAGGAATCGCAATTTGCGATTCCTTAAATGCAATGCTAGAAGCACTTTCAAATAGCGATTTCGCTATTTGGGACCGCAAATTACAGACAAATCAAACTTGTCTGTAATTTGCAAAAACTTTGAAAAATGCACTAAAATGCATTTTTAAAGTTTTAGATTACACACACACATGCCCTTGGGGCATGTGTGTACAGAACTATGGGTGCACATCACAATTTCAGGGGTGCAACAGGGTGTCCTTTTGACACCCCTGCACCCTTGAAATTGCATGCGCTAATTTGCGAGTACCTATTGGTATTCGCAAATAGCGCTCATAATTTCCCATTCATTCCTATGGGCCTGTAGGCCCATAGGAATGAATGGGAAGCCATTCCTTATTTGCGACTCGCAATTTGCGAGTCGCAAATAAGGAATGTGAAGGAATCGCTATTATTATAGCGATTCCTACATGCATAGGCTTTTGCGATTCCTTAATTGCGATTCCTTAATAATCGCAATTAAGGAATCGCAAAAGCCTACCTTGATGCATGTGCCCCATGGTTCTTATGCCACTTTCTTAGAATCTGGTTTGGTCCCCCCCTGGGGTCCACTGTGTATTCTGTGCTATTTACGTGATTGCTATGTAAAGTATTGTGTGCATTGTGCATATCTCCGGTTAGGAGATATCTGTATGTGTTAGTGAGTGTTATATAATAAATACATATTTTTATAAATACATTGTGTGGTTCTGTTTCACTTAATCTATACCTATAAGATTGCATTATGGTAAAACAAGCTTTACACTCCTTCTGGACTAAGCCTGAAGGCTGCTCTCCACAGCTATCACTTAGAGAGATTTCTAAGGTTGTCTAAGACGTCCTAATGCACCATAAGGGTTGTCTGGACTGATGCATTGTGTCCACTTACATAAGTGTACATCAGATACCAGGCCAGCCTCTCACACTGAACTAATAAAACATTCAGTCAGAAAAACTATAAACCAACATAAGATATATCAAATGTATTTTTTTGTGAAAATATGGCGCTTGAATTCCAGGCCTGATTCACAAACGTAACCTTACACTTTTGTGTAAGTTACGATTGTTTGCTATTCACAAAGGTTTTTTACAAGTAGCATATTAACAACTGTGGAGTCTCCACACAAAAAGATAGGACGGTCCTATATTTTTAAGTGCGTAGACTCCGCAGTCTACCTTTATAAGTAGCAAACAATTGTTAACTTGCATAAAAGTATAAGTTTACCTTTGCGAATATCTAATTGCTTTTTCAATCAGAGGTTATCAAAACTATTTTAGGAGATAATTTTAAGGGTATAAGAATTACAGTATCCAGATGTGCTACCATATATTAAGGACATGTACACTCCAGACAATGACTTGACTGAATATCTAGATAGTGTGAGCAGAACAGTGACACTCTTAGCCTGGCACAAGTATAAAATAAACTTTAAGAAATCTCAAATTGCATACTTTAATGTTATTTTCCTTGGATATGAATTTTCCATTGAGGGTAAAAGATTGCCACCCGACTTCCTGCAGAATTGTGCTACTTTACAACCTCTGAATACTTTAAGAAAGTTACAAACCCTGATGGGGTTTCTTAACTTTGAGAGAGCTTACTTGCCACATCATGAGTTAAGCATGTTTAGGAATAATTTTTCAGGACCAAATTGGAAGAAAACACATGTAGCTATCATACGTGAACTGCAAACTAAAATGTTAAATACTAAATATTTACAGACAAGGGACAACAAAAGGAATCTAATAATTTAGATTGTTCTCAGCACTTCAAGCTACACATATGTAACTTATAATGAGGAACAGATACTTTCATAACATACAGATAACATTTGTATTCTCTTGCAGAGGAAGGGTTTACTCCTACCGAAAAAATTGTCACTGCAGTACAGACAATTACTCTGAAGGTACATCCTTTTGTATAGGGGTAGCAAATCATTTGATTTTCTCCCATACCTACACTGGAAGCAGCAACTAAACCTAGCATTTCTAATGCACACGCTCTCCGCCTTCCTTGGGTGCAGTGGTCAACATCTTAAAATGCAACTGATGTAAAATTTAAATACGATCCATTTCTTTATGCTCAAGACTTTTTACAGAACAGACCAACTATTCTAAAAACTCCAAATATATCACCCATATGTGAGCATAAGAGCGTGTTCAACATTAACGCCTCTGCACAGGCTGTGGTTTGCACTATACAGATATACTCCATGCCTAAAAGGCAACTTCAAGCTACTATGCACACAATCTAACATTTTAGATGACTCTCCTGTGCAATTAGCAGATATATAGGCCCGATTACTTGTCCTTCAGGAGGCTGATCCATAAGTTGCCACACTCATTGTGTTGGATTCAGCATTCTGCATGCAAGACTGGAATGTAGATTACCACACTAGTGCTTAAACAGACTCAGAGTTTCAAAGGAAAAGTTGATAAAAAGTCAACAACTTTAGGTAAAGTTATCTATTCTATAGGACAAGATTTCTGGTCAATATACAGCACACTATGGTCCATAGAAGTGAAGGAATTCATGCTAACAGGACCTGTGAAGCACACTTGGTCACAGAGAATGCAGGGCAAACCTTAAAGGTAGCTGCTCTAACGTGATCTCAAACTGTGATTGATGCAGACATTTAAGTGGCAATACATGCAACATTGAAAGGACAGAGGCCTCTTGACGGTTTCATCTTCAAATATTCTTACACTCTGAATAAAGAGGATTTTCCTATGGTTTTCATGCCTGGGATCGAGGATAGCCACATTCCTGATCGGTGATCTAGGTTAATTTAGTACGGGCAGCTAATTAAGGGATAGTTTTGGTTTGTGCTGGCATCAGGGCTACTGTATCAATGCTAAAGCCACAACACTGATGGCCATACTCACCAAAGTTTGCAACAAAATATGTGTAGCAATGTAAAATTTACAAGCACCTAAAGTATTTAACTATTTTAAGACCAGCACCTACTCCCCTTGCTATCTCTGGCATCCCTTTGGGGAAAATGTCCTTAAACATATTAGTCCATTGCTCAGTGTCAATCAATATAAGTACATATTAGTTGTCATTGATTCCTACTCTAGGGGCCAGATGTTCGACCATTCCAAATTGCGAGTCGCAATTTGCGGTCAATTGCGAGTCGCAAATTGCGAGTCGCAATTTGGAATGTACAACAGTGTCAGAGACACTGATTGCGATTCCCAATGGGGCCGCACAATGCGAGGCTCATGAATATTAATGAGCCACTCGCAATTCACGACCACATTGTGAATGGCTGGCCCTCCCAGGGATGGTGGCCTGCTGGGCTCAGCAGACCTCCATGTCTGGGACTGCTTGTCAATAAAACAGTTTTTATTTAATTGCAGCCCGTTTTCCTTAAAGGAAAACGGGATGCAAAAAAAAATGAAACGTTTTCATTTAATTTTTTAAGGGCAGGTAGTGGTCCCTGGGACCACTGCCTGCCCTTAAAAAATATTTTTAAAGCCAATCACAAAGGGGAAGGGGTCACCTGGGGACCCCTTCCCATTTGCGACTCCATTACCACCCTCTTGAAGAGGGCGGTAAATTGCGAGTGTTTTGCAACCGCAATTGCTGTCGCAAAACATTCATACATGGCAAGAGAGTAGCTATTAGGAAGGGAACGCCCCTTCCTAAAAGCGAGTTGCAAAACACTATTTTGCGAGTCACAATTTTTTGCGAGTCGCAAAATAGTGTTTGTACATGGCCATATAGGTTTTTGCGTGTGCAAACGGGTCACAAACCCGTTTGTGCAAGCAAAAACTGGTTGCACATCTGGCCCTAGTCTCCTTTGGGTCTGGCCACAAAAGATTGGCTCTTCTCAAGGGGTTATGAAACACTTGCATTGCCTAGTACCAGTGGGAGCATTATATTCCTCCCATTCAGACCTTGGTCCTGCATTCACCGCTAAAGTGTTTATGGATGCTATGTCTGCTCCGGGAGTAAGACTGCTATATTTTCACCCCTTCCATCCAGAATTGATTAGTGTTTTAGAGTGAGCCAATGGTATTTGTGAACAAGCCTTGACTGGTAGAATATTGGATACAGGATTGACATGGCTACTTAACCTTTGTCAAAAGAACAATTGATGGACAGAATGCAGAACAATGTCATACATTCACCTCAGTACAGAGATCTGGGCCTATATCCATTGTTTATGTGCTCCCCATACCATTCCAGTTTGAACCCAGCCATATGCAAATCAGTCTTGACCCTGCGCCCAATGGGAACAGTCCAGCCTGAACTGCCAGGCCAGGTCCTTTCTGGACTGGAAACAAGCATCCTAGGACTGGTTTCGGGGTTTCACCCCTCATCAGCCAGGATAGCTTGACTCCAGTGGCATGGAGAGCACAGGACCCACGTCTGGGCATACCCGTTCCACTCGGGGTGACAGATGCAAAAAGAACAATTGATGGACAGAATGCAGAACAATGTCATACATTCACCCCAGTACAGAGATCTGGGCCTAAATAAATCATTTTTTTGCTCCCTATGCCATTCCAGTTTGAACCCAGCCATATGCAAATCAGTCATGACCCTGCGCCCAATGGGAACAGTCCAGCCTGAACTGCCAGGCCAGGTCCTCCCTGGGCTGGAAACAAGCATCCTAGGACCGGTTTCGGGGTTTCACTCCTCATCAGCCAGGATAGCTTGACTCCAGTGGCAGGGAGAGCATGGGACCCACTTCTTGGCATTCCTGTCACACGCGGGGTGACCAATGCAAAAAGAACAATTGATGGACAGAATGCAGAACAATGTCATACATTCACCCCAGTACAGAGATCCGGGCCTAAATCCATAGTTTTTTTGCTGCCCATGCCATTCCAGTTTGAACCCAGCCATATGCAATTCAGTCTTGACCCTGCGCCCAATGGGAACAGTCCAGCCTGTACCCAGATCTATGACTGGGGGTGAGTGTCTGAAAAGTTTCAGCGCTCTGTCCATCATCTCCTTGTGTTTGCTTTGTTCATTCTAAGTTGGCAGGGAATGCCCAGACGTAGGTCCCTTGCTCACTTTGCCACTGAATTCAAGCTAGCCTGGCTGATGAGGGTTGTTACCCCAAAACCAGTCCCAGGATGTTTGTTTCCGGTCAAGGGAAGACCTGCCTTGGCAGTTCGAGCTGGACTGTTCCCATGAGGCACAGGGCTGGGTCTGAACTGGCGTGGCGAAGTGAGCTAAGAACGATGATGGATTCATCCCAGATCTGTGTCTGGGGGTGAGTGTTTGTAAGCGCTCCGTCCATCATCTCCTTGTGTTTGCTTACTTAACCTTTGTCAGCACTAAATAATCTGCTTAGAAGAGTATAAGGTGCCACATTCCATAGGCAAATTCTTTATGGAGTACCAATGTATGTGCCTAAACTTGAATTCCCAAGAAAGTTGGTTGAGTCGAACAATAGATTACCTGACCTTTTTATGACTGAATTTTTTACAGACTGTTCAAGAAATTAGAATCAAACTATCTAACGTGAAGAACTCTGACTGTCACCACCAAAGATAAACTTACTAAAGCTGCAGCGGGAGGACTCCCCAAAGTGGGAGAGTTTGTTCAGGAAAAAATCCCTGGTAAGCAAGCCTTTGAATCATTGTACTAACCACCTGTTCTAATTCCTGGGATTAAAGGCTCTAGAGCAGTAATTTTTGCAACTGCTTCCTGGTGCAAAGAAAAACAGAAAGTTGTTGATTGATTATATCAATAAGCACTATTTGGATGATTCTGTTTAGTAGACCTCCATTGATACTAAGGTGTCTCCAGAGTAGACTAACACAAGTTTCCTTACTTTGGAAGAACTATGCCAAAACGAATACAGCAACATTGAAATATTTAACCCCATTATGGGGATTGATGAGACTACTGCCCCTCCTCCAACTACATGAAATAATGAAATACAATGCTAGCTCAACAAGTATACCTGATGCTGCAATATCAACAATTGCAATTTCTGCAACTGTGAATTATTATGAAGCTGCAACAGCACCCAGATTCATTGTAAGTGTACAATACAGAAATTGCCCTGATTCAGGGCAGGGTTTGAAACAAGAGAAACAATGTTCCCTCTAGTTTCCACAACTGTCGTCTATCTGAATTGGTACTGGAGTCCTGTTCAGTTTATTTTGGATTATAATGTTCATTATGTTCCTGCTATTGGTACATGGGAACTACATTCCTGATAAAACAATGTTATCACCTGTGGTTCAGAAATTGCAACTGCATTCTTCTGCTCGGAGAGCACAAAGGGATTATCATGCTATAAACATCACAGCGTATCCTGTGCTAGACCGTGCTTGGGAAAGAACTACTTTTGAAATTATGGGGGAACCGTTGTCTGTGCTGTGCTTGTGCTGATTCTGCCTGTCACTGCTGCTTGCCCGGGAGGAGGGGCAGCAATGCCATCAGGAGGCACCGGAGCACCATAAAACCACGGGAGCCGTCCCGCAGCACGGGGAATCATTGCCTGTGCTGTGCTTGTGCTGACTCTGCCTGTCACTGCTGCTGGCCCGGGAGGAGGGGCTGCAACGGCATCAGGAGGTGCCGGAGCGCCATAAAACTGCAGGAGGTATCCCGTAGTGTGAGATGCACCCGGGGCATGCCCGCACTCGGCCCGGGCCAAGACCGGCCCGTCTTAGCCCGTCATAGACCGGAAGAGACTGGGCTGGGCCCCCCTCCTTAATTTTACACCCAGGTCGCGCTTTGCTCCTGCACAGGGTCATTTACACAGTCTCCACTATTTATTCAAGCAACAACCCAGTGACTTTTTGGGTCGGCTCCACAACAACTTTTGAGAGGACGACGCCAATACGAACCGTAAGTGCTATTTCTGTATCCTTGAACGTTTGACGGTTCTAAACAACCCGGTATTGCCGTAGCAGTACCACTTGCTTTCTTTGGAGTCCCCCCTCACAATCCAGTGCACCTTATCTCTGTGTGGTTGTGGTGGCAAATACGAGAGCTGGGGTGTTTTTGTAATCTGTATAACAAACCATAAATAATGGGGAAGCGTACTACAAATGATAAAGCACAACCTCAATTAATACCTCCACCCAGCCGCAAACCTCCATCGATCGGATGCTCCAGAGGGCCATAGGGTTTGTGGCAACGGAGAAAGAACTAACCAAACGCCGGCTGTCTTTGACCCCAGACTTCTGGTGCACTCCGACAGACTCGGCCACACCCTCAACTAACACTGATCCGGAAAGAACCCCGGTGTTGTCCCTATAAGCACCAGTCACTGAAATGGGAACCACACCCAAATTATCTACACGGAGGGGGGTGAGAACAAGGGTATTGCCAAGAATAATAAAATCAAGCAGTCCACAAGGGCAAGGGTAAAGCGGAAAAAATCCAATGACGGAAAATCTGCAAACATGGGAACCTTGACTAACCAGGTCCCGGACAATGGCCTAAGTTTGTAAACTGGACACGGCATTCCCGACATGGGTGGGTTCCCTGATGGAGGCCCTACAAGGACAGATCAGAACTATTGTGAGAGACAAGCTTGCCCCTGTGTTAGCCCGACTTGATAAACTAGTCAACATGTGTGTCAAAAGAGACGAAAAAACCCTTGCAACCCCCTTACCAGCCAGAGTGACCAAAACTGACCATGCTGGCCACACACCCACTTGCATTGCAGAGGCCATGGAAAGGCCCAAAGCATTTTGTGAGGAGGTCCCTGCGACCTTGGCTTTGGCTAATACTAGCTCAGACACTGGACCCAAGCATGGGGAGCGGGCGCCATCAACTCTGGGTACTCTAATGAACAGCCTGGCCAGAGCTGGGTCTCAGAACCAGGGGGCGGGTAGGGGTCGATTTACCAACAATAAGCCTTCCCCAGCTTCAGCCCCATATGTTGTTGTATTGGCAGGAGTCCCTGAAGCCAAAGAGGGTCAGAGGGAAACCCAGCTAGAGCTCAAAAACAAGTGTTTGCACAGGCTGGCTAGATTTCACCAGTTCACCTACTCACATGCATACAAAATCCTTATGACCCATAGGGTCAGTTGGGTGGGGAACAGGCTCAAAGACCAATGGGGGGATTGTGTTATAATCAATTTTAAAAACCCACGGATTGTACAATACCTCTTGCAAATGAGACATCTTGCCCAGGATCCAGGTACCCTAATTAGGCTACTTCCGCTCACCTACTTCTACATCCCAAGACCGATGACCCAAAGTAGGGCAAGCAACAGACGACTACAGGAGGACTGGTATCAGAACCAGCCACCATTGGGACAGGGGTATCAATACTCGAGACCTCAAATATTTAATTTGCCCGTGGCAAACAGATTTGGGGTCTTGGAAGAAGATTATTGACTGGTAATAAAATCCAACCCCAACCCGCAAAACACCTGTCCAGGGACCCAAATGGGGAAGGGCATGTGGCCGCACTTGCAACCCAATTTGGTTGTTCTGCACAGGGCAGGGAGGGAACCAAAGAGGGTACAAATGAGAGAGTTCCCAACGGGTATGGTCATGGATGTCAAAATTGAAGAGTTTAGGTCCAACAGCCAGTGTCCCAGTGATGACCCTGTGAATGTGCATTTTAGCTTTACTGATTCTCTCACACCGCTCAATTCCTTAGGTTCACCAGAAACATCAAGCTCTAAGTCTAACACATTGTCACCCAAAAAAGCCCATCCCAGCTCTATAAACTTACATGCCCAAATTCACACCCCGGGCGTAACTAATAGGGCGACACCTGAAGCCTCCGCTGGTATTATGAGCGGGTGCTGCAGTGTGCTGTCTGAGTTAGGAGAACCATTGGAGCTTGAAACCCAGTCAACCAAAGCGTAATGAACAAACTCAGGGTTTTATCCTGGAATGTAGCAGGCCTCAAGAGTAAAATGAGTTGTCCCCATTGGGGGGATTTTGTGGACCTATTTGACATATGCATGTTCCAGGAAACTTGGGCAATGGAGGAGGCCTTCCGTGTTGGGTTTGCAAACTTCATAATACCTGCCACATCACGGGGACGGGGTAGACCCTCTGGAGGGTTATGTATCTGGGTAGGTTCTCACTTAGGTTGCACGGCCACTCTGGTGGAGTACCATTCTAATGATATCCTCTGTATATTGCTAACCTTTTCATCAAAGTTTAAACTAGTTTTAGTCAACGTCTATTCCAGGCCCGTGAGGATTGGCCAAAAATCCCTGATTCTAGACCAACTAGACGGCCTAATTCCCAGTCTCCCCAAAAATGTTTTGGTAGTCTTACGGGCGATTTTTATACTGTCAATTTGAGCCAATGAAAGATCTTAACGGCACACCACCCACAGAGTAGGACGATCCGGGCCATCCCTGAGTCTACCTTCCCTCCAATCAGTGCTTGAACACCGCTGGCTCTCCAGGTCAAATCGTTTACCCTAAAACACTCTCTGAGAGCCTGCAATGGCCGAACCAGTTCTGACTCTCCTGGGAAGCACACTTTCAATAGGGTTGGCCACTCTTCCATTACAGACTACATCCTGGTAGAAACCAGGATATGGGATGGGGTTGTTGACTTCGCTGTCTTGCCACGACACAACAGCGATCATAATGCTCTAACTCTGGAGCTGTTGTTACCTGACACCGGGGGAAATCCTGATTCATTCACCAATGGTAGGCAGAAAATAAGGTGGGCATAGATAGAACAATCACCCAATAGAATGGCGCTCTTATTTGAATCCATTACACCCACTCTCTTGGAACTATCAAAGCTCTCAACTGCAGATGGTACCGTCGTATCCCTAGTAGATGTTGCCAAGATTCATGAGGCCCTGACCGCCATATTGGTGGAAACATTCTGGCCAGTGGGCACCAAGGGGGGAGGGACAAAGGTAAAGCGGTCCTAGTTCAATGGCATTTGTCTAGAGGCAAAGAGGGCCTTGATAGTGGCTATAAAATCCAGGAGTAGAACCCAAACAAAAACAGAGAGGGCCCTCTATAAAGATACCATTGCACTCGCAAAAAAATCCTGGGAAACGGACCAATGGACAACCTTAAAACAGGCCCTAGCGGTCAAGGACATGAAAGTCTTCTGGAACATCGTAACTACAGGTAGCAGCAATGGAAATGCGGCTTTGGAGTCAAACATAGTGGCTGATAGCTGGAAAGAGCAGTACCAGGCCCTTTATGCTCCACTGTAGGCTGAGGCTAGCACCCAGACCCTAGTAACCCAGCCTATACCAAACTCCAATGTAGTGACCCCCAAGTTAACCCTGGTAGAAGTTACTAGAGCTGTAGGAAGAATAGCTCCTGGCAAAGCCCCAGGATTGGACAAGGTCCTTATCTGTGGGTGCTTTTTAATGCTATTCTACAAGGGATGGCACTCCCCACAACTTGGGTTGGAGCCGAGATTCTTCCAGTATATAAAAAACGGTCCCCCTTATTACCCATCAATTAAAGACCGATCAGTTTGATCGATGTATCGCAAAAAGTATTTGCCAGGATCCTACTGGATCGTCTACAGACCTGGCTGGAGGAACACAAGGTTATGAGCCCCTTACAAGCTGGCTTCAAGGGAAAAACATCTACCATCGACCAAATTTTCAAGCTCCAACTCCTTTACTGGAAAACAGCGTATTTGGAAGGTGGTAGCCTTTATTTGGTCTTTGTGGATCTCAAAAGAGCCTTCGATCTGGTCCCAAGAGATGCCCTCTGGGGGGGTATTGAGTGACCTTGGAATCCCCCACTATCTCCTAAACATGTTTAGAAGACTGCATGAAGGCAACTATGCCCAAATTAGGTATGGGAAGCATGGGGCACTCACTGCACCTATTCCTATAAAAAGAGTTAGACAGGGTTGTGTGCTCGCTCCCACCCTGTTCTGTATTTACATCAATGGACTGGTAGGGGCGCTAAGCGGACTGAAGGACTTAGACGCCCCCAAGTTAGCACACAAGCTAATCCCAGCAATGATGTTTGCAGATGATACCCTCCTGCTTTCTAAATCTCCGATGGGCATTCAGAGAATCCTCGATGGGTTCTGCGAGTTCTGTAGAATTAGGGGGCTGGAGATCAACATACAAAAGACAAAATATATGGTCTTCAACCCCGCCCGCTCAACCCGCTCCAACCCGCACATGAATGGTATCCAACTGGAGCAGGTATCTGTTTTTGACTACTTAGGTCTCAGCCTAACAGAAAAAATTGAATGGGGGCCCCAAACGAATAAGTCAAGCCTGAAGTTGGCTCAGACCGCAGGCGGGCTGGCCAAGCTTTGCAGAAACTCTTTTCACAAGCCTGTAGGACCGGTTATAGAGATCTATAAAACCCAATTAAGGAGTGCTGCTTTGTATTGGGCTGAACTCTGGGGGCATTGTCCTGCTAAGACTATTATTAAAACCAAAAACTGTTTCCTCAGACAGCTGTCCTGTCTACCGGTGAGCTCCCCACTAGTCCCACTGTGTTTGGATCTCGGGGTGAGACCCATTGCAGAGGAAAGTGGTTGTAGACCCCTATTATTTTGGCGGCGTTTATGGGTGACCCCTGAACTGGCCGAATTTAGGTTGGAGCTACAAGAACTACTGGGACTTCCCCGTATAGGTAAACTGGCTTGGTTTGTACACATCAAGGAAGGTCTCCACATCATAGGTAGAGATACTCTATGGAGCAACCTGGAGATAGCTTGTGCTGCAATCTCACGTAAACAGCAAGTTAGTAGCTACAGGGGGGGAAAACTCGCCCAACTCCATGAAAAATCTGCCACTGGTTCTCTTACAGCTAATTTGTTGGTAATAAAGGATACGTATAATTTGGAGCCATGCTTAGATGAAATACAACCGGCCCTAGCTAGGCAACTGTACGTACAATTCAGGCATGACTCTCTCCTTCTGCGTGCATTTACTAACAAATGGTCCGGCAGTTCTGCCTTGGAGTGCCCAGCATGTGGTAGGGGAGAGGAGACCGAACTCCATATATTCTTTTTCTGTCCTGGATATCAAAAAACCAGACAAAGAAGGTTGGTACAATTGTGCAGGAACCTAGGTACACGACGCTATGAAGAATCATTTAGGCTCCTAAAATATAACACTGAAATGCCAATTGTTTATGCTGTAACCTGCTTTTTAAGTTCTATGTGGTGGGCGCAAAAGGCTGTTTTAGGAATCAGTAATGATTTTAACTCTGAATGATTTTTAACTGTGGCTGCAATAATTTTACCTTGTTTTATCAGGGTTTAAGTTTTTTATCTGTTTTTATATACTGTATGTGTTTGTGAATGTTCTTTTATGGTCCACGGACCGAAATAAAGAAAGATTGGATTAGAAATTATGGGTCGGACAGGAAGGATTCATATTCCCTACATTTTAAATATCGTCCTAGATAGCATCATCATTCCTAGTCCTTTTGCAAATGTATGAGACATAAATGCTGTTAAACAGTAAATGAATAATTTGAGTTCACATGCCTAATTAGAAAATGAAGATTCCTAACTCAATGCAGCAAATCATCATGAGCCTGTGTCTTTACAGCAATATGGACATTACATTATTCAGAGATCTAACAGACACAGAGAAATACTTACTAACAGTGGGTGAGTTGTTAGAATACTTCCCATAAATAATTTTCAGAGAATGCTTCCTTATTTTAATAGTGAAGATAGGTTCAATCGATCTGCACTTAATTATTCCTAGAATCAGAACAATTTAAAAAGATCATGAGTCACATGTTTATTTATTCCCCAAGGTTTATTGCTTCATTTGCAGAAAAAGGTTCTGCATATTGGAAAGAAAATATTAATGCAAAAAGTGTACGAGGGACATAGTTTTAGGAAATGAGAGACACTGACACACTGTTTAGGGCATGTATGATTCCTAGAGAAATGATATAAGACAAAGCAACAGCCAATGTGCATGAGCTTTGCATCTTTTAAAGATTTAAAGACACTATTAATTGCAAAAAAAACTTATTGACACGCACATTTTAAATAGAAAGAAAACATTAATTATTTCAATGACATGGTGCAGAATGGAACATATAATTTAACATTGTTTGGTTTATATAGCACATCCTTATGGCCAATATATACTGATGTATGCATGTACAGATTTCTCTACAAAGCTGTTGGTCTATTGGTGAACAGACCAGATCCTAGGTATAACATAATCTTAGGTATGACATATATTCTCTCATGGCTGTAACCACGTGCAATGTGAGAGAGCTATGCCTACGATTACTATCTCATTCTTGCTTGAATACCATGACAAAATCACTTTACAAAGCTTAGTGAAGATATGGATTTTAATGATTTACTTCTGGGTCCACATTCTGTAAAAAAGAAAAGATTTATATACACACGCTGATATATATGTAAAAGAGGAGCTGGTATACTCTGAAAGAGAGGCTGCAGAAAGAATTAGAGCACCAAACTAGGAAATATTGAGGAACGCATCTAAACGTATCAACAATGGCTTTCAAATATTTTTTAATGAATATACACAAGCTCAAACATGATCTCTTCTGCAATAATTAAAAAAAAAATATATGATTTGAATCTCCTGCAACAAGGACAGGCCTACATGTGAACACTTTCACTATTAATTATGGCATTACAAATTCTGAAACCACATAAAGTGCAATGGCAGCTCTTAAACAAGTCAGCCGTGTTTCTCCCCTATAATTAAAATTCAAGACAGAAAACGATCTCCAAGAAGGAGGTATTGTACAATCTTCTATCAATAGAAGGTATAGAGAGCGCTCCGTTTTCCGTAGCAGAAGATCCACATCCTCTTGCAAACACTTCACAAATCACATATGGTTCAGTTCGTATGAAAAAATGCACGATATTTTTCTTCAACACATCTGAAAATTTCCCTTCAAAAGACAAAGTGAAGACTTAAGTAAGATTTACAAAGCCACACAAGGAGCGATTTGCACCACTGTGTGTGAATTTGTAATGAAATATAACGTAACTCAATGGCTTACACTGCATTGCTTTACATTTCATAGTTGTAGACCTTCCATGGGTGAAGCATGGTTGATCCTGTGCATCCACACATGGAATTTGATGCAATTCCAGATTTACTGAAATCAGTAAACCTGGAATAGCACCAAAATGGTATGCCAACTGACCATAGCATAATGATGAGAAATATGTTTTTTTCTCCTCGTTACTTCCGCTTTCTGTGTGTGATGCATTTTACATCATGCATAAAAACTGGAAATTGCCTCTTAGCATTGTTTTTGTGCAGGAAAATATCAATTCCTGCACAAACAAATGCCTACCTATAATGGAGGTATCCTTGCATCATGGTGCAAGGGTGCTTGGCTTAGTGCTAGGCAACCTCATGTGCGCCAGAGCAGGTAGAGTGTCAAAGAGTGTCATATCTTAGTATAGATGGTGCTGCCCAGGTCTCTTCCATTCAAGCAATGCTGCACAACTCATAATAATGCTTTGCACCACTTTATACTGAACATTATTGAATACTGTTAAAATAGGGATTGGGGCTTTCAATATAGAGAAACCTATAGAGCCAGATATAGAGGCACTGTGGGCCATCAGAGGTAAGCCATCTGACCATCCACCCTATTTAGAATGGGATAGTCGGATGGCTCTATCAATGAAAAAAAGACCCCAACACCATGGGAGAAAACTCCCATGGTGCTGGGCCCTTTCTTTAAATAAAAACATCTCCACCGTAGGAGTGAGTTGTTGGAAAAAATAAAACCTTTAAATGTTTGGTGTAAGCATTTATCACCAACCCAACCTTTTAAATGATGTAGAGTTCACCGCTGGGTCGTCGGTGAACTCAAAATTTGGTGGGCGGAGAAAAGTGTGGCAGAAGAAATTCCTCCACCACTCTGACTGCCTTTACACAATCCTCCTTATTCTAAATTGTGTTGTGTTACTTTTCTAGTGTAAACCCGATGTAAAGTGTTTAGGTGGGATTTACTAACCAATGCAAATTTTGTTTTGTTTTGGATAGTAACCCAAAGTAATTTAAAGTTGCACAATGAGCTGACTTCAGTTACTTTCCATAAAGGGGGCTTTCCAAGGGTGGTTTATGGGCATTCTCAAGCAACCACTAATGGGTTTTGACAAATAATCCCTATCTACAAACAATTGTGGAAAGGGATTTGAGCCAAAATCCTATGCCTCCTCACGGTAGACACAATAAGAACAAGTATTTCCCTTTCTTCTCATTTTTCTCACTCTGTATATGTGGTGAATTGTACCGCACGCAATCAAATCAGGAAAAGCCATAAAGCATAGGTTTTATACTAGAAAGAACCCTTTCCTGCACCAAGCCTATGCTTCAGACAACACAGATACCCTTGCACTATGGCACGAGGGTGGCTGCATTGGTGCATGGCTGTCTAAAGTGCACGGGCACAGGGAGAGAGTTCACAGCCCCTCATATTGGTACATATGGCTCTGGATGGTTTGACTTCTTGATAAATCTGGGCCTTAGTCTTAGGTGCAAGAGGGTCTTGAAAACGTATTCCTGGGGCCGAGTTCTGGAGAGATGTTCAGAGAAACATATTAGTGCAGGGGGAATGTACCCGAAATGATAATTGAGATTAGATATTCTCATGCCCTCTGCACCATACAACTTGTAATCAGGCCTTAAGTAAATTGTCTAGTCTTGGCAGAAAATGGGACAGATGATCTACCCTTTAAGCGCTAAAGGAGTTAAAAGTAGATACAGATTTCCCTTCTGGTGGCACCTGTATCTACCAAATTATACAAATGAATTATATTTATGATTATATTATATGATTTTATTTTTGTTTTTCCTATCTTGCTTCGGGATGGCATTTATTTCAGACTACATAATTCTATTTTAAGCAATCACAACCCATTAGTCTGGTTTTGGGAAGGGTTATGTCAAGTTATAATGTCAAAGCAAATACGTCAAAGGGGTGTCCACAGTGGCAAAGGGAAGGAGAATTAAATGGGCAAAAATAGTCCTGATGGAATCACAGGTCAATTTGTTTAATATGTGCACCCTTGAGCTCACCACTTATTTAACGGTTGATGCAGAAGGGCCAGATGTCCTAGCAGCATTTAGTAAAATGGGAGATTGGGTGCGTCAGTTGTTGACCATGCGGGCTTTAAAGTCCTCTAATAATTCCAGCCATAGGATGGTTTGATGTTGCATGCTCTAGGGCTCATAAAAGGTTAAGTAAGGCCTTAAAGTTCTCTCCCAGGGATAAAGAGTTGACTGCAAATTGTTACCCTAATTATAAGTATAAGAAAAAAAGGCGGAAGTTATTCATGACGGAGGAGGACTGAGAATAACTTAATAATGCTAGTTGTCTTGCTAACAGTAGTGTATTTTTGAGCATAGTTAATCGCCCTTTGTTCACTCCTCCAGGTTGGGCCAAGATATGCTCCCATACCTCAGGTGAAATTTGGATAAGTTATTTCAATTATATTTATTCTATACCTTCCTCCATTATGGAGGCCTGTTTAATGGCACCTGATATGTTAGGCACTTCATATTTGGTTTTCAGAGTAGAGGAAGTTAAGGCTAGCATATAAGGGCTCTCTAAAAACAAGACTCCCGACCCTGATGGGATTCATGCAGACTTCTATGTGAGTAAACCAGAGATATGGGCTCCTGTGCTTGTTCAGACTTTGAATACAGCAGCTAAGGAGGGGACCCCTCTCTCGTGGACTACCTCAACTATAATTCTTGTTTCTAAAAAGGGGACCAAGGAGGACCCTAAATGTTATTGGTCCATTTCATTAATAGACTTTGTCGTTAAAGTTGTAGGGAGGATAGTGCTTAACAGACTACTCCATTGGGCAGATGAGAGACACATATGGGCTACAGAGGATGTCTTCTGTGATAGCTTTGTAAGCTGTACTCAACATGCCCTCAAGTCAACCTCAGCACGGGCTAGTGCTAGCCTTTTCTAGCATTGTTTAAGGTTACCCTGTGATACACTGTAATTAGCATCAATACTGATAGTAGACTTATCCAGACCTTCCATCTAAAATGGGCATCAAAGATTGGGTTATTTGTTGTGAATTTTTATAAGTTGGTTTCTCCACTAAAGTTAACAAGAATGTTACTGCCTTTTCTTCCTATATTGACACTTTATACACTATTCCTCTCTGTATAGGGGGAGTTTTAATCTGTTGGTTGCAAAATATTTTAACGTGAAGATGGGGGACACACTAGACCTTACTGAGGTTTCAACCTTCTGAACTATTCCGTCAATTTTCCTGTTGGGATCGTGAAGCCAGGGGTGCCTTATTCTTTCCCATGCTTGCCAGTCACACCCTGTGTAATGCCTTAGACTTCCTTGATCATTACATCTCTAAAGCAGTTATATTTACTGGAAGAGGTCAGCTCTCCACCACTGACAATAACCCCGATTCACAAAGGTAAACTGAGAGGAAAGTCTAACTTTACGACTTTCTTTTTTAATTTTTTAATTTTAACTTTTTTATTCAATCCATGAGTAGTACAATCAAAATCATATACATAAATACATAAACTATCAATTCATTTTACCGTGTACATACATCAATATCACAATAAATAATCCAAAATCAAGAACCAGACAGATAAAACATACATGATATACCCATCACAAAATCCACTTATTTTATATGTTCTATCATCGGCCCCATATCTGAATACCCAATTTACGTTTTTCATTGATTTCAAAGAATATAAACTATGCTCCAAATTAAAAATGTTATAGAATTTGGCCCTCCTAATTTCAAAAGAGGGAGCTTCCTGTTGGAGCCACAATGACGCAACACATATCCTAGCTACCGCCACTGCTATGAATATCAAATATCTAAATGGATGACAGCTTTTCCCAACTTTAAGGGTTTCCCCTATTCCTGTCAACATTATATCCATCGTTATCTGTACATTGACCCCCGTAATCTCTGTTAAAAAACGTTCAATATGACTTTTCCATAATTTTAGCTGCACACACCCAAAAAAGATATGTGTAATATCCGCCCTTTCCGTTACACATCAAAAACATCTGCCATCATTTGTGCCTCCCCATTTCATTATTTTCAACGGTGTATGATACAGATTAACCCCTTCGCTACTTTTGTCGGCCAACGGCCCTCGCGAGCACTACCTCCGTAGTGCTGCACACGTCCATTGGCGGACGCGGCCCCGCCCACTCAATGGAACGCCCCGCACCGCTGCGGAATTGCCGCCCCGGTAAACGGGTTAAATAATGCTTTGAAATGTTGTGCTCTTAAATTAGCTGAGAGCAGTATTTTCCCCGCAACATCTAATGAGTCCTGCACATACTCTCCATCTTGATGTAGCCGGGCACTCCAATTCCTATCTTGGATCTCAATATCATCTTGCTGTATATCAATCAACATTTGATACAATACTCCTATTTTAGCTCCCCTCTTAACTGCTTCAACAAGGGGGCAAATTTTCATCCCCTTCAACCCCTTTTGTTTCAAAAAATAGTCACGGATTTGCAAATATTTAAAAAACTCATTCTTATGCAATCCAAATCCATCAGACAGCTTTTGAAAAGAGACTACTCCTTCCTTCTCAAAGAAATCACCTAATTGCCTAATCCCATTTGCTCGCCATCTCTCCATTCTAAAATCCCAAAAAATAGGTGGCAAAATTAAAGTAGAGTTTATGGGAGTATAGTAACAAATCTCTGTTAGGCCAATTCTTTTTCTCAACAACTTCCAAATTTTGAATGCCGCAGTGACCACCTTAAAACGAGTTTTCTTATAATAACTAAACTCCAAGAATTTAAATAAACAATTTCTCACCTCTGATCCCAGCAGCAGCTGATAAACTGATGGTGCTTCTGACTTTACGACTTTCAGTATTCACAAAAGGTATTTACTAGTGTGTACTGATTTCTTTAAGGTACAGTGTGGGGAGCAACAAGGGTGCATTGCTGCCCTGTTCTTCTTCACGCTAAACATTAATGGTTTTAAACAGCCCCTTATATCTATTGGACAGTACCACCCTATGGCTGATGATTGACATTTGCTAGTTTTACTTGACGCAGATGATGCACTGCTCTTATCTAGAACAAGAGTGGGCCTGCAAAGGTCAGTAGACTCCTTTGTGTCCTTCATGAACACTCAGAACCTGACAATAAATTATAATAAGTCTTATGTGATGGTGATAGGTCCGGGGGAATCTAAGAATAAAAGAATCTACCCCCAGGGTCACGCACTAGCCAAACTTTACTCGTATTCTTATTTAGGGGGTCCTTTCTGATGACGCTCGTTCTTGGCTACCCTCTTTTTCCACCACACGAAATATGTTTTCCAGGGCCTCAACAGCTGTGTCTAACTTTGTTACGAGGGTGGGTAAGAAGCCACTTCAGGCCCTTTTGAAGATCTATCAAGCTAAATGTATCTCTGCCATGAAGTACTGCTGCAATATTTGAGAATATAGTGGAGGGTCCTCCTTGCTACTTGTTGAAAATAACTATCAAAGATGGCTTTTGGGTGTCCAAAATATACCCCCTGCTTTTATTGTTCAGCAGGAGCTATGGGCATGGATTTTAGAGGTTATATTAGCTCTACAGCCAATAGTGAGATGCATTTCTGTTTGGCTACAAGAGGAGACCCAGTAAACAGGGTCATTTTAAGGGACTGTTTATCCCTGGTTATGCCCAGAGAATTCCATGGATTAAGTACCTGAAATCCTCATTTTCAGCTTGGGCAGCCCGGAGCTGTTGGAGAAACCTGAGCAAATAGTAAGGACGGATCTGACCAGGATGCAGAAGGCATTCACTTTAGCCTGCCAGCTTCATAGAGAAGGTTCCAAATTACTAAAACCCTCAGTTAGAGCTTATTATTTGTTGAAGTCAGTCCCACTGATGGAACCCTACCTTATTAGGGTCAGTGTACCTAACCATACATTTTTGCTGACAAAGTTTAGATTGAATCAACCACATTGGGTTTTAGCCTTTTCAAGAGGAATGAGAAAAGGAATGAATTTTAGACCATGCAGCTGTGATTATGGGCCTGATTATGACATTGGTGCAGAGGCGAATGTGCACTGCGACCTCCGCTGTGCCAAAAACACGCAAGGACCACCGACCGTATTACGAGTTGCAAATGTGCAACTCATAATACTGTCGGTGGTTCTTTGGCCTTTCCCATGGCAGTGCCCAAAAAGTTCCAGCACGGCATGGACAGTGACGTCCATGCCATGCTGGAAAATGGGAGAATCCAGACAGGGGGGCACATGTTGTGCTCGCCTAAATGTATCCCCGTGGCGTGGGGTACATGGGGGCCCTGTAGCTTTTTCATGACGGGGCTCCACCTTCAAAAGGCTGGTGGTGCAGGAACTCAAAATATGCTGAGCGGGACTGCGCCAGTCCCTTCTCAGCATAATGCGTTGTGTCGCTCCTGTGCCACTGCCAGGGAACGACTGTTCAATGGCGCAGCAGGCGGTCCATCACTGATACAACTTTGTACGTCATAATCAGCAATATGGTGAACCCCCACTCCTGCGCCACCGTGAGTCTGGCAGTCGCAAGACCGCCAGACTCATAATCAGGCCCTATGTGTCTGAGTAAAATAACCTTCATTTCACTATGCTTTGTACATTTTTTGTAAAGCCACAATGAGTTTTTATTCTCTTGCTTTTTAACATTTTTTACCATTTTAAACAGGTTTGACCAGCTTTAATGGTTTTGCAATTAGTGAAAGATGATTTTGTGTGTCATTCTCTTGCTAGGTTTTTGTCAGAGACACTTAAAATGCAAAGTTTGTTTTCTGACTGACAATTTGTTCCACTTTTCCTTATTTACATATATGATGATTTTTATGATGTCTATTATTTAGACTTTGTCTGTTCTGTATGAATTTTATTATGGTATCAATTTGTATTGTATGATGTTTGGAATTTTTATGTTTTTTTATGGAATTTTGTGCAATTCCGAAAGAAAGAAAGAATCAACCAATCAATATGAAAATATTTTTATTGACAACCCCTGAATCTAGAATGAGATCAAATCAGTGCAATCTGATTTTTTAATTTACCATTTTTAGAGTGGTATAAAAGTATAAGCTAAATTTGAGCCACATATACTACATACATCTACCCTCGTCTAGTCCAGACCTGAATATGTCTAAAGAATATTAATGAATCTACTTGGGCACCCCTATTGCTAAAAAGTTGCATCTAATACTTCCTGCAGTGCTGTGGTTGTAGGAACAGGCAGGTCGTACAAATGAGTGTGAGTTCACTTGAAGGTTTCATGCCCATTGTCTGAAAAATAGAAGACCTTTCCTTTGATGCATTAGGGGAGGGAAAGAAGAGGAGGCAACATTTCCTCACAGGAAGTAAATGCCAAAAACCATGTCTGACAAAATATGTATAAGTTCCATGCTAGTGAAATGGAGTGTAATTTAAATTTGGAAATTATAGTATGAGAAATCAGGACCTGTTTGCAGTGTTTCCCCACTTTTTGCCCCCATTTTGACTACTAGGTGCTGGTTTTCCGACTCTGTGCCCTGGGCTCTGCTAACCAGTCCCAAGGCCTGTGCTCTAATTAAAAGGACATGGCAATTAGGTATGAGTACAATTTGTACTGACAGACCCCTGTAAGTCCCTAGTATATATTTAGGCAAAGAGTTTTCAAACTACCTATAAGTCCCTAGTATATAATAGGGCAGGGAGGTTTACAGGCCCAGTAGATTTCCTTTTAAATTAAATTATATGCAAAATCGACTTTGAAATTAAATGTACTTCCATAGTAGTACTCTATACCTTTTTTTTACATATATGTCACCCATAAGGTCTCCCGGAGGTGCCCCAGGGGTAGGGTGCCATATAACTATAAGCAGGGACATTATAAAAGTTTTTTTATAAGCCCTGGTGAGGGAAAGAATGCTGCCAAATTTGTTTTCCCCATTGGAGATAACTAGCGCCATAGACTAACATTGGAATATTTTATTCAAGTATCAAAATTGACAGGAGCAAGGTAAAAATGTAATTCAAGGACTTGAAATGATAGTTATGATAAATACAACAACTTGCCACTCATAGATTTATACTAACTATCACAGAAAAAAGTTATTAAACTTTCTTTTCTGTATGTCAACATCCATCCTTCCACCTGCCCTCTTCTGATTGGATAGCCTCTGCCAGGCTGAGCCAAGCTGTCTTAATGAGGTGTGAAATGGCCAGCTAGAGAGACATGGATTTCCTGTGGGTGGAGTACTGCAGATGCAGAAGCAAAAGGCAGGATGAGGGAGGAGAGCCAAACTGGTCTTCAAATGGAGACTGACACTTTAGGACAGCCCTGGCTCACCCACACATCCTGCAACCCCAGCCACACAGAAGCCCCTGTAATTAGATTAGGGAGAGGGAAGGAAGGGGAGTGTTAGAGAATCTTAGCCACACCAGGGCGTTGGTTTAGGCTGATCTAACCTCCTAGGTGAGAATTTCGCTATGTTGGATTTTGAAAGAATAGTGCTTTCTGGAACAAGAGTATTCCACATTTGGAGGAAGTGGTCATACACTTGGGTGGCACCCTGCATCCCTTTGGTCAGGGGTGCCCCCCTTCTTGATACCCAAGAACACAGCATAACTATGGAAGAGCTGCCAAGCAACCCAGATCTGAAGCCTGAAACCACAAGTAGAAGAAGGACTGCCCTGCTGGAAACCTAATCTGCACCCCAAAGGTCTGCACTCTGAAGGACTGCACCTGCTGCACATTCTGGGACTACATCCCTAAGCACTTTGCCTTGCTTCAAAGATGATTAAGGAGTGTACTCTCTGCAAGCTATGGGTTAACTGAGCCCGCCTGCATCATCTCCACTAAGACATCCAAGAAGTCCTCATCCTGGAGTGCATCTAGTGGACTTTTAAGTATTTGGCTAGGTACATTATGGGAATTGTAGTCCCAACATCCCAAGGACCATCTCAGAGCTTCTAGACCCTTTTATTGGTGTTTTGGACACTTTGAACCAATAAGAGGAACTTCAGGAAGAAGCTCCAGGTGTTTGGAGATGTTTGGAGCTCCCAAAGAGCAACTCAAAGATTTTGGAACCTTGGATTTGTGTTGTGGACACTTTCCTGCATCAAGAAACACTTCTGAAAATAAGTGTGAAGAACTCAAGACTTTGTCCTGGTCCAGCATGACATTTTTTAACTCTTTGAGCGCTATTCGCTTCCAAGCTTTTTTTTACTTTTAATCTTTGAAAAGTAATTTCTCTGATTCCCAACATTGGATCTTTGACTTTTTGGTGTCTATTTGTTCATAAAAATATAATCTATTTTTATAAATTGGAGTTGGATTTTATTTTGAGTTGT
Organism: Calotriton arnoldi; assembly: GCA_963921515.1. Lineage (NCBI taxonomy): Eukaryota > Metazoa > Chordata > Amphibia > Caudata > Salamandridae > Calotriton > Calotriton arnoldi. The sequence continues at coordinate 310,849 of CAWUFW010014085.1, forward strand.
ATCTTACTTATTTAACATATTGGTGTTTTTAAATGCTTTACACCCCTGTCTCCTACGTTAAGGGTTGAGCAAGGGATTAATTTATTGAGACCCTAACCAAAACTTTTATTGTGTTTGTGGCCTTATTACCAATGGTAAGTCACTACTTATCACTACTAATGAACCACTTTCCAACAAATAGGATTGCAGCCTCAATAGCTAACGTTTGCCCAATAGTATTATTCCTTTCTTATAAAATATGGATCTGTAAATCCTTGTAGCAGTTTTGGATCAAAAAAGAAAATAAGTATCTCCTAGACATTAAGCAGTCAGTAACTGTTTCTGCTGGCACCTGAATCCTGTCTCAAATTGAATGCACTAATCACAGCTTGGAAATGGTCTTCCTTATTTACTTACAGGATTAGAAAAATAGTCGGAATGCCTGCAGTTGGTGCAATGTCTGCTGTTTATGGGTCTGATTTAGTTATTTTGTGGTTGCAATGCCTTTGATTCACAAACAGACGGGCTTTGCAACCACAACTTTTAGAAACGCTCTTTTATAAGTGAGAAAATTCTTTACCACTCTTACAATGGCTTTGTGACACTGTCTGAATCACAAATAGATGGGGAGATGAAAGGGGCACCCCCTTCTAGCTGTGATTTGGAGAGTAATCCATCACTGGTTTGCGAAAGCACTTGTGGTCAACAGCCATTGATGAGACACCAACACCTCAAAGGTGTTGGTATCTGATTTGCAAAGTGGAAGCTTTCTTCCTGGATCATGTTCCCTTTGCAAATCATGACAACTCACTTGCTGGGAGCAGACTGGAATATCCAAAAAAGTGATGGATGGAATGCTTGAATTAATCTCATCTACTGGTAATTACTAAGGGCCGCATCCCAGCCCATCATTATTTTATATACCATACCACCTCAGTTTGAACCAGCTATATGCAAATCAGTCTTGATCCTGCTCCACTCAGAATAGTTCTGATCAAACTACTAGACCAGGTCCTCCCCGAACCGGAGCACAGGCAATCCAAGACCCTAATTACGACTCAACAGTAGGGTTTAGCTTGGTTCGAATGGCACAGTGTGTGAACAAAACTCACTCCAGGGCATACTCATCCCACTTAGAGCATCAAACTGAGGTAAAGTATACAAAAAAGTGATGGATGGAATATTTGGATTAATCTCAGCCACTGGACTCAGGCCCGCAAACCAGTCCATCGTTATTTTGCAAACATGCCACCTAAGTTTGGACCCAGCCATATGCATATCCATCTTGACTCTGTTCCAATGGGAATAGTTCGGACCAAAACTGCCAAGCCAGGTCTCCCCTCCTACCGCGGACATCAGTATGATGTGAGGAACCTTGCCTCACCTGTTCCTGTCTGAATGAACTGAAGTGAAACATTTTCCATTTTTGACAACAAGTTAACCTTTCTGAGTATGATCAAACTCCAGCCAAGATCAATCACTTCCATGAACAGCTGGTGTAGCCCTAGAAAATAGTCACTCTAAACCACTCCTAAGGAATCCTAGAGGTGTTTTTTTATCCTATTATGAACATTGCCATGCCAATGTGAAAACTGCTTATCTTCACCCAGACACAAGACATTCAAAATGCTTAGGTATATTATTGTTATGTTTTGACCTATTTTATCCCACACTGCCAATGTCATTGGGATACTTCCTGAACCCACCCAAGCTACCATACAACATCTGTATTTTGCTAGTTAAACAAAAACAAATATTGTTTATAATGGTAAGCTCCGCTTTTTTGTTCAGAAGTGGAGCTTGCTTTGGATGTTGTGCTAGAATTTAGGATTAAAACACTCTCTCAGCCTACTCTGCTTCACAAGTTTACTTCACAAGAAATCTTAGACAACCATGAGAGATTGCTTAATATAGTAGCAGCTGAAAGCTTAGACAGATTTTTGTATTTGTAAGGTACAGTAGAACTTAATTGAAACCTAAATGACAGATCTGAGAAAGATGATACAGGGAGCTGTTAAACTTGACCATGTAGAATATGACACCAGAGGTGAACAGACGCTACGGTCCTGAAAGCAACCAGAAGGAAGAGAAAGTGTAGGGATACAGTGGAGGTAACGCAAATTGGATTTCTGTGTTGGGATTGCTCTGAACAATCAGGAGCCGTTACTAGTTAGATCCTAAATCAACAGAAAACCCAATAAACTTTCACAAAATGGATATTCCTCAAGTACATTGAACTGTCCACAAAAGAGTTACAATAATTTGTACTGTTCTGCCTCGGCATGTACCCATTCCCCAGGCTCGGTAACACTACTAGAGCAAAATAGAATCATACTGACATTAAAGCGAAGCTTCTAGATAAAGGTACACAATCCATAGCTTCTAGCAAATAAATAATACAGGCTTTATTAACCAAGTTAATAAACACTGCATTGAAATCACATTATTGTGGAGAGCAAATGCCTTATCATAGGTTTAATTGCAACCTCATTTGGCGATATCCCAATAACTACATTGATAACATGATACTTAACAAACAAAATCATTTACAGGAAGATAAGACACGCTAAAGTATACAATAAAGTGATGGATGAAATGCTTGAATTAATCTTACCTGCTGGTAAGTACTTGGGATACATCCCAGTCCATTGCTATTTTGGACCAAGCTATATGCAAATCATCTTGACCTTGCCCCTATTGGAACAGTCAAGCCTGTACTACCAGGCCAGGTCTACCCTGAACTGGAACACAAGCAACCTAGGGCCATTTCCACCACGTATAGCTTGGTTCTAGTGGCATTGAGAGCACAGAACCCATGTCTGGGCATCCTGATTCCATTTAGAGAGGCACACTAAAGTATGCAAAAAAGTGGTGGATGGAATGCTTGAATTAATTTCACCCACTGGTAATTACTGAGGGCCTCACCCCAGTCCATTGCTAGTTTGCACACCATGCCACCTCCGTTTGGACCCAGCCATATGCAAATCACTCTTGACCCTGCTCCCGTGGAAATAGTCCAGCCCGAACTGCCAGGCCAGGTCCTCCCTGACCCAGAACACAAGCAACCTAGGACCGGCTTTGCCCTAGATAGGGCTCATCAACCAGGTATAGCTTTGTTTCAGTGACTCAGTGTACATGGGACCCACATCTGGGCATACCCGTCCCACTTAGGGCGACAGGCTAAAGTATAAAAAAGAAGTGATGATGGAATGCTTGAATAAATCTGAGCCACTAGTATTTACTTGAGGTACACCCCCGGTCCATCAGTATTTTGCACACCATGTCACCTCAGTTTGTACTCTATGCAAATCCGTCCTGACTCAGCTCCAATGGGAACAGTCCAGCCAGAGACATATTAGAGTATACAAAAAAGTGATGGATGGAATGCTTGAAATAGTCTCAGCCACTGGTAATTGCTTGGGGACATCCCTGTTCATCATTATTTTGCACACCAGGCCACCTCAGTTTGGATTCAGCCATATGAAAATCAATCTTGACCCTGCTCCAATGGGAACAGTCCAGCATGAACTGCCAGGCCAGGTCCTTCCTGACCCGGAACACAAGCAACCTAAGGCTGGTTTCACCCTAGTTAGGGCTCATCAGCCAGGTAAAGCTTGGTTCCAGTGAAACAATGTACATGGAACCCATGTCTGGGCATACCCGTCCTACTTAGGGAGACACACTAAAGCATACAAAAAAGTGATGAATGGAATGCTTGAATTAATCTGAGCCACAGGCCATTATTGAGGGCTGCACACCAGTCCATTGTTATTTTACACACTATGGTACCTCAATGTTGACTCAGTTGTATTCAAATCATTCTTGACTCTGCTCCAATGGGAACAGTCTAGCTCAGACTGCCAGGCCAGGTACTCCCTGACCCAGAACACAAGCAACCTAGGACGGTTTTTGCCCAAGTTAGGCCTCATTAGCCAGATATAGCTTTATTTCAGTGACCCAGTGAGCATGGGACCCATGTCTGGGCATACCCTCCCACTTAGGGCAGCACGTTAAAGTATACAAAAAAGTGATGGATGGAATGCTTGAATAAATCTCAGCCACTGGCTATTACTCCGGCTGCATCCCAGTCCAACATTATTTTTGCACACCATGCCACCTCAGTTTGGACCCAGTTGTATTCAAATCATTCTTGACTTTGCTCCAATGGGAACAGTTCAGCTCAAACTACAAGGCCAAGTCCTCTCTGACCTGGAACATAAGCAATCTAGGGCTGGTTTCACCCTAGTTAGGGCTCATCACCTCAGCCAGGTATAACTTGGTTCCAGTGACGCAGTGTGCACAGGACTAAAGTCTGGGCATACCGGTTCCACTTAAGGAGACACACTAAAAAGTCATGAATGGAATGCTTGAATTAATCTCAGTAGTTGGTAATACCCAGACTGCATCCTAGTCCATTATTATTTTGTACACCATGCCACCTCAGTTTTGTCCCAGCCATATGCAAATCAGTCTTAACTCGATGAGAAGTCAAGAACTGGAGTCATATGATGTACTCTGATGGGAAAATAAAACTGAAATAATTAAACTACATGCATCACTTTAAAATGTATTGCACCATGCTGCACAATCAAATTCAACTCTTTGCATATTATTACTGGGTTTCATATAACTCCAGGTACCATGCTACAAAATCAAATGCAGTTGCAGTCTGCAGTTGTTGGATGCACCAGGCACATACCTTAACTTTGTAACCAGAAAATTAGCTATTTCCAGTGCAAGTTATCCAGGTTTGCAACAGTGGTGCAGGAAGAGCAGCTGTGAAATATGACATTCCTACAAAGGGATGCATTGGGAGATATGTGCATTTGAAATGCATTAATTGTGCACCATGTTCTAGCTAGCGGACAGGCAGCTAGTGTGCTTTACTAGTATCTCTTTTTCTAAACATGTATTTTAGTAATTTGCAAGGGCCCACTGGCAATGGTGTTTCCTCATTTGTAAAGAGCCACGCTTTCAGGCAATAGCACATTCACATTGCTGGTGTACAAAACGTGTACAAAATGGTAGTATAAAAGGAGCAAGGCAGGCATCTAAAGCCTCTTCTGTAGTAAGAAAGTTCCCCAGAAATGCACATTGATGGCACTTCTAGAATCTGACCACATGATAAAACACAACCTCCCTAGAAAAACCCCACTTTACAGAGCTAAATCTGTTGCTAATAGGTGGCATACAAATGAAATCAAACAATTTTTTCATAAAAAACATACATGTCTTGAGTGGGAACATTTCAGGCGTCACAGGGCAGACAAGGGTTTATCTTGCTACTGAACCGACAACTTAGAAACAAGTACACAGATTAAACACTTGACCTTCAGGGTATCAATTTTGAGAAGTCCAAAGCTTACTCAGGGAGGTGATTTGTATTTACGGGACTTAGAACTCAAAATTAAATTGCAATTAATACAGTTCCACCTATTACTTTTATTTATAATAGAAAATAACAAAACTACACCAATATCTTAACTGATAATTATGAAGACTTGAGGAGCAACCTAGATTGCTTCTCTATGAAAGGTGTCAAGTGGTAGTTCTGTGCAAAGTAGACATTAGCCCTTCTAGAGGAGGTTCTTGGTAGTGATCATGTAGGGGTGGGCTCAGTGAGCACAGTTAAACTCTTCCAGAAGTTGTGGAGTCCTTAGTCCCCAAATCAGCGGCTTCACCCATTTCAGTGCTGAACCTGCACTTGACCCTTTGGCCTTTCTTGGCTGTTGATGTGGGATAGTCTAGACTTGCTAGTGCTGATCAGCAGAAGGGGAAGTGCTGCTCTGTGTGGTGTTCATCCTTATATGGCTCATCAAGCAAGTATTGCCTTGAAGTTGCCCCAGCCAACACTCCTCATTGCTGCCTGAGGTGATTGAGTGTCAGAAACACCAGTACTATTCGTAGAGAGGCTGCACTCAGGCCACCTCCTTAACTGGGACAGCACTTCCTCCATCACACAGGCTCAACGATTGACACCGCCAAATGTGATCACAATGCTCTTAGTGCTTCGCACTTCCAAGTGAGGCAGGGCGCCTCACTTCCAGTCACAACATTTCCTCTCAGTTTAATCAGTTGTGACCATAGAATGAAGTCATGATGCTATTAGAACCTCACACGTCTAGGTGCTTATATTCTTAAGTAGAACAGCCCAGTAGATTAGCCCATTGATGAAATACATTCCCATAATCACAGACTTTCCAGCTTCAGCACTTACTGTAAAGATTCTCAGGTCTCTGAGACCCCATCCTTGGGGTCAGGGATGCAGCTCTCACCTGGGGTCAAAGAAGTGGATTTAACTCATCCTGCCTCAGCTTCTTCGCTGCCCACCCACTTCTAAGCATCATCTTCTTCATGAGTGGGCACCTTCAATGCCCCTCCTAAGCAGTTGCTAAGCTCTCAAGGCATGCCCCAAGGCTGCTTCATCTGGTAAAGTTGCAGATTACCTTGACTACTGGTGCCAAAACTGTCAAAGACAAGTTGGCTGTCAGTACTTCAACCCTGTAGCACAAATAATTTTCTCAATTGCAGCTGGTGAAAGACCCTGGAAACTGTTGGAAAAATCTAGCAATACTGGCTTTAAGTTTGTGTCCCATCTTTATACTGAGGTTGAAGGCAGAGATGAGCATTCCAAGAGTCCAGCTCTGGGGCTGGTTTTGGGCAGTTCCAGCCTTTTGATTATTCCACCTAACCTGGTCTATCCACAGTCTTTGTCTTCAGGTGTCAGCAGGAAGGGGAGGTGGAGTTAGGAGTCTCTTGTCAGAGGAAACCTCAATAAGGGCACATAAGTGGGAGAAGCTGTCAGTCATCAACCTGTGAGGGCTAACTCTTCCTGGGGCCATATTATACATACAGCGCATTTTCCTTGATTTCGCCAGGTGCACTTTTTTAAATGTGCACCTTGCGCAATCAAGGAAAATGTGCTGTATTTGCATGAATGCGCTGCCCCCAGGGCAGCCACGAACTTGCGCTGCCATGGGGGCAATGCATTCATGTGAAAAACAGAGCTGCTAATTTGAAGCCACTCCATGTTTTCACAGTGCTGGCAGCAACCCGCCTGCACTTTTAAAGGGGATTAAAGATTCCCTTGCATGCAGGTGGATTGAGTGACAGCACCAGCCTGCAAGGGGATATCTGGGAGTCCATGCAACCCCCTTTCCCCCCTCTAGAGGGCTGCAATCAGGGGGTGCACTGACGGTGCACCACTTTTTAGGTGGCGCACTGTCAGTGCGCCTCCTGAGAGCCTCTTTGCCTCAGCGTCCGTGTCTGTAATATGGGACGGATGCAGCGGCAAAGGTTTCCCTCATTTGCATAGGGCCATGCCCCCATGCAAATGAAGGAACGCCCTCTTGAGGAAGTGCTGTGTGTGCACCAGCACTTTCAGTATTACAGAAGGGGGCGCACAAGGGTCTGCGTCCCCTTCTGTAATACCAAAGTTCCCCAGGGGCGTGCAAAGCGGGCGCAAATGCCTGTTGCGCCCTTGGGACACTTCTATAATATGGCCCCAGGTGACAAAGGAGCAAGAAAGGGCATATGATTTTTTTTTCTACTTCAAAAGGACACTCTGGGCTTGATTTGGAGTTTGGTGAATGGGATACTCCATCACAAACATGGCAGATGTCCTGTCAGCAGTATCACAACTGCATTATAGCCTATGGCCCTTGTAATATGGCAGATGGAATATGTGTCACATTTTGATGGAGTATTCCATCTACCAAACTCTAAATTAGGCCCTCTATCTCCCTTCTCCACATCCTAATGTCTGGCCCACTACAAAGGACCTCAGAAGTGTTCTGAAGGAGCCCTACAATAGGCATTGCTCCCTGGAGCTCTGTCCAACCCCCACCTTAGGTACCATTTTACATTCAGGAAATTAGAATATATTCGTGTGTAGCCAAAAAGCTTCATATAACAAGCGCACTCCACAGACAACCAGTACATTTAAGAGTTGCAAATACACACACAGCATTCATGCCCTACATGGATGGAACAAAGGAACTGGTTGCAGTGAATTGGGAAACTCTTCCTGGAAGGTGACTGGAAACAGTTACTACCCTGCCTGTATAATCTGTCTTTGCCACACTTTCAGTCCTCACCAGCTCCTTGGGCTGACGGTAGTTGTGCTTAGTAAAAGGAGGTTGCACATTGTGTGCCCCTCGAAAACGCAGAGCCCTACTCTTGGTCGCATTTCAGAAACCCTAAGGGGGATATTCACAAGAACGTGCGCTAAACATCTCCAAAAAATGTTAACGCAACTTTACACATCGCAGCCTATCGTGGGAAAATAACCCTGTGTTAACCTGGAATTCACAACACGGCGGTACCATGCGATAGTCTTCTGAAAACGCGGCCAATGTCCGCGATACAACCACCGCGACGGAGATAAAAACACAAACCCCAACACCAAAAAACATGCGATGAGCCCATTCGCGAGGAGGAAAGAAGCGATAAGCAGCGCCAGGCCCGCGACACACATACGGCAGGCGGGAATAAGCACAACAAAAGCAGGAAAAAGAAATACAAACCAAACAGAAAACAACAGCGAAGCACAATGGAGGCAGTAGGAGCTAGTACACAACCCCACAAGCCCCATTGGCAACCAAACATTGTACATGGCAGGCCATCATGGACAAGGTGAATGCAGCCGGAGAGCGGAGGAGGACAATGGCAGAAAACCAGAACAGCTGGAATGATGCGAAACGCACAAACAAGCAGAAACACGCCAACAACCAGAAGGCAGCAATGCACACCGGAGGTGGGAGTCCAGCGCCACACCAGGAGCTGGATGACATGGAGGAAATGGTGTCCACCACATCAGTCTGGAGATGGTGGCAGGAGTCGGGGACCGTAAACTGCTCAAAATCAACAGACACAACAGCAACAGGGAGAGGAATGACCAGGGACTGGGGGATGGGGGGAGATGGGCACAATGGCACACATGCACAATTAAGCACAGCACAACTGCAGACAAACCATGCCCAAGAGTAACAACACCAACCAAGAGCACAAGTCACACAAGTCGGCAATACCACACCACTGAACAAGCACAGAAGTGAAAACCACACTGCCTGAAAGGGAGAAGGGTGAGCCAAATCAGAGCTGAAGGGCCAACTCACACACAATGCAGCACACACACATAGGAAGCAGAGCACCCCAACATCCAACACAATGTGGTACAAACACCAACATTTGCACAACCGAACACAGGATACAAGTGCACCCGCTTGTGGCCGGTAAATGGCCATACGCATCTAGCAAAGCACGAAACAGGGACATGATAATGCACAAGTACCAACCCACAGCCCTGATGGGGTAGCAATGCATGTAAGGCAGGGACCCAGATAGGCTGTGACACACACATTGGCATACAAATAAACACTCAGCACAGTTGGAGACAAGTGAACATGCGAAAACTTTATAAACAATTGCGTGTCAGTACGGCCAAGGGAAGTGCCATGATATGCAGACCAATGCAGCAGCATGTCTGAATGAGGAACGTTGGAAAGCGCCCATGTCCACCCCGGGGGAGTCCATCACCAACACAACTCATTGCCAACGCGCGTTGGTTGTCCGCGCATGGATCAGGAGTCCAGGCCAATGCAGCCATGTCCACTGTCGTCTTGGGACATGTGACCAGATCCCCAACATGCAACCAGGCGTCGGGACACGTGCAATGGGTCACATGCAGTTCTGGCTGCAGGTACCTTGTCACTCATCCATGAATGCGAGTGCAGCAGCGTAGGCCAACATTTCCAATGAGAGATCGTTGTCCACCACATCTAACATGTCGGCGATGTAACACATCAGCTGTCCCGGACAGATGTGCTGACTCCAACCCCTGGCCCCAATTTGCATGAAAGCCCAATCGGGGAGCGGCTCAATGTGGTCACTGCACACGACGACTCGTGCAATCTCCCAGGTCCAGTTGCCAGCATGCATGCCAAACATCCAGGCATGCCATAAACGGGCATCACAGTGACACTCCTGGTCATGGGCCAACAGGGGGCGCACACACACATCGAAATCCAGGTCAGCTACCGTAACGTTGGAGAGGCAGACATCCATGGACCACTCAAATATGCACGAGCGACAATGCAACACAGGCTGAACGCAGGTGACATTGGCAAGGTGGAAGCTCAGCCTGTAACTGATCCGCAGCACTGCCAATGGCAGTGCCCCCAGTACATGCAGCAGACGTGCATGGTACAGGTCCACGTGACTGGAGTTGAGCATGTGTCCGGGATGGTCTGCCATTGCGTCAGTGGCACTGCTTGAAGCGGCACTGTGCTGACCTGCGCCAGTCCTGTGGATGAAATGCCACAGCTCGGAGCAATGAGCAGTGTCTGTGTGCAACGGGTGCAGGCCTGGGGTGTGGTGGGAGTACGTGTGAAGGCCATTTCACGCACGCTAACTACGACCAAGGACTTCTGCGTGTGGGATGTGTACATGTTGGTCTCACGTCAGGCAGTGCGTAGTGTGGGAGTCGCCAGCAAATGCTATTGCATCTGTCAGGGGGTGCTGGGCACATGCAAGTCCCATCTAGGAGCTGCAGATGTGCTACCGCCTGATAGTGCAGACAAAGGACCTTTCATCCCTACAGTAACTTCACCATCTGCATGCATACAGGAGAAGTAAGAGGCCTGTCGTGGGTGGGGTGGGATGTCTGCGACCCAGGGAATCATGGATGATATGCCTAGCACATGGCACATGAGCGGCCTCACTGTGTGTTACGTTGCCTCACAGCTGCTCCTCCCTCCCACGAGTCCCCACACATATGTGCGCTGCGCGGTTGTATCACGTGCACTCCTACGGCACACCATTGTCATGCCTGTCGGCGCATGTCCAGCGGCATGCCAACAACACCTTGAAGCTGGCCGTTGAGGGTGTGCGGCCACGTGAGTGTAGGCCAATGGTCCGGACAGGGCAGACACAGGTGTACAGTCCATGGCTGGCTGTGATCGCGCTGCGATTGGGGCTAGGCACCTGACTCATGCAGCCGAAGGACTGATACACATAACACTTGGCATGCATGTGCCAAGACCCCGAGTGGGCTTGCGCTCCTACATTTCCCCGTACATGTGGGCCCGCCCTCCGGGTGCATGCTACATTGCAACATCGACTACTGTGTCCCTGGTGGCTACAACACCCCAACACACAGACACACTTACCGCACTTCCTGCTCAAGGCCAGACCAGAGTCACACCCTGATCCCCCTGCCGAATAAGCACACCCCTGCACTGACCTGACGTATGCCAGACCAGCACACGCCGCTTGTGCTTGCAGTGGGGGGCGGGCGAAGCGACATGTCCAAGGTCTCAGCCTCTGCTGAGGTGACATGGTATCCTCCGCTGAAGACAGCACACTGTGATGTTGCAGGGCTCCGGCCCATCATGCTGACATAATGACCACACGGACACACTTGCTTAGATGGTGTGAATGGCTACGGGCACGTGCGCCCGGCCACTTTTATTAGCAGGCTCACATGTCGAGTGACACCTGTGTTGGATGTGTGTGGGGTGTGTGTACACCAGCCGTCATGGAGTGCCTGGTGCAGTCAAAAAATGACAAAAGTGTCCATCGTTAAGGACACACCCATTCAACCATAAAGGCCCCATGACTTGAGCTGCACAGAGTTAGTGGCCCCGGATGCACAGCGTCCTGCACGGGCCTACCGCCACGGTCCACTGACTTGCGGTGCACTGGGGCAGGGTCACGAGAGCAGAGCTGGTTCTCGTAGATGACAAAGGGGGTCTCTGTGGACAGTGGAAGGTGTACCCCCAGGGCATGATGCAGAGGGCAGAACCACGCAGAAACCGCACTATGGTGGAGATGAATGGAACAAACACATGTCGGACACCAAGTCCGTCCCAGCAAGATGATGATGCAGACAACCCACAGGCCATGGACTCAGACGCCACCAAAGTCCAACCAGAAAGTGCACATGACTCATTGCGCACAGAGTTAGTGGCACCAGTGCTGATAGGGGATTCCGCCTGCGATGAGGCGTGTCCAATGGTGTGGACTCCTCCATATCTTACCCAGGACACAGTTCCACATGTGTGACCTACTGGACCGCAGTGTAGGCCTGAGGCAGTGGTCAGCAGGGGCCATTCACCGGGTGTCGCCGGCTTACATTGGATGGTCCCACCGGCCTGCGTAGTTCAGGTTCAGTGGCACCACGGGACGCGGACTTGCAGTGAACAGGGTTAGTGGCACCAGGTCAGTTGTTGCTAGTGTTCGGTCACCTCCGTAACGAGGATCCGGCATTCATCCGGACTGAACCGCATCTTCCTCTTACTCCTCTCCGTGCGTTCACTGGTATGGACTCTGCCATTCATGAATCACGACTAAGTGCTGGATGTGGGACATACTGGACCGTAGTGTAGGCCGGGGGCAGCGGTCAGCACGGGCCCACAGACACGTGTCTTGTGCTTGCGATGCAGACTTTGGCCTCACTGATTGGAGGGAGTTCGGTGATGTGGACGCTGCCATGGACTTGGGGTCACTGCCATTCAAGACTCAGGACACAGTTCCACATGTGGGACCTACTGGAGCGCAGTGTAGGCCTGAGCCCTCATCCAAGTGTCGCCGGCTTGCGTTGAACAGGGTTGGTGGCACCACGTGTCGCAGGCTTGCGATGCAGACTTTTGCTTCACTGATCGGAGGGAGTTTGGTGATGTGGACGCTGCCACGGACTTGGGGTCACTGCCATTCAAGACTCAGGACACATTTCCACATGTGGGACCTACTGGAGCGCAGTGTAGGCCTGAGCCCTCATCCAAGTGTCGCTGGCTTGCGTTGAACAGGGTTAGTGGCACCACGTGTCGCCGGCTTGCGTTGAACAGGGTTAGTGGCACCACGTGTCGCCGGCTTTTGTTGAACAGGGTTAATGGCACCACGTGTCACCGGCTTGCGTTGAACAGGGTTACTGGCACCACGTGTCGCAGGCCTGCGATGCAGACCTTTGCTTCACTGATCGGAGGGAGTATAGTGATGTGAACGCTGCCACAGACCTTTGGTCACTGCCATTCAGAACTCACGACTCAGTTCAACTTGTGCCAACAGCTGGGCCGATGAGTACGCCGGTGGAGTATGTCAATGAGATAGGAGTACTGTGGGCCAGTGCTGTGGAGGCCAGCGATGGTCTGTGGAGGCTGCAGAGGTCGCGGGACTGGGGCCTGGAGCTTGCACCGGCACGTGGTGGGACCTCTTTGACACACGCCAGTGTCGGCAGGTGAGCGGAGCGTCCTTGGTGCGCTGGGCCAGGCATGACAGGTCTGGGGACCAGCGGCCCGGGGTGCAGCAGGAGCACAGGGACGCAGGCCCTGGCGCGCATGGCGCCGGCCTCATGGTGGGCTGGGAGGCGCCGCCCTGGCAGACGCATTGGCCATTCCGAAAGAGGACCACGCCCAGTGAGACGGCCTTTTTATTCACACCCCTATGCAGGCCTGGCATAGGCAGGGCCAACCCACTCTGCCCGCGCATGCAGGGGGGGACGTAACGTGCGACATTTCCACGTTCTGCCCCACAGCCTGTGGGGACATGGTAGCGTCCACTGGCCACTACACTCCATGCACCAGCAGTTAATGTCCACATGGCCATTTCCGGTGGTTTGCACACTGAAGTCTGTCCGCCACCTCCACCCCACACCTGGCATTGGGTAGGTTCTCAATCATTGGTCACTTGCCGCTCTCGCACATGCCTGGTCCAAGCCTCTCCTCACATTCTGCTATTGTGTGGCTGTGGTGCCATGCCGTGGCTGGGTTGTGTGCATGGCAAGCCCAGGTTCCCAATGGAGTCGTGTTGTCGTGTCTGGTCGGTTGGCATGTTGTGTGGCATGTTGCATGTAATTGGGCTGCGTGCCCATTGCCAGTGTCGTGAGTTGCATGACTGTGGGGTGGAGGTGTGTGGTGTGTTCATTTTGGACTTACCATCGAGCACTGCATTTCCAAAGGTGCCATCCTGGGAGCGCTGGTTGATGATGGACTGTCGGGAGATGTAGGAATCATGCACTCTGCATGGGGAGTTGGCCACTACATTGTTGAGGAGTCCCGGGCGGTCCACTATTGCCTGCACATTCATGGGTTGCGTGTGCTTTCTGTTGAGGTAGTGTGTCGGCAGGGGGCACGAGGGGTACATGTGTGCAGTTGATTGCCCCCGACACGTGAGGGAATCCATCTATGGCGTGGGAGCCTTGCTTGGTCTCCAGCTGCTCCTGCGCAGTGTTGGTGGAGTGGGGGTGCTGGGGTACCAGGCTGATGATGGCATCCAGGGCAGGTGTGATGAACTTGGATGGGGCTGGCTGTGAGACTCCTCCGACTCTGGCAGTTGTGGGTTGGAAGGTACCAGAGGCCAACATGTGCAGCACAGCCGGCAGCTTTGTCTGCGGAGGGATGTTCGTTGTGCGCTGTGTTGGTACCGTCAGCAGGTGGGCGATGTGGGTAAGGATGCGGGGGATGGTTGTCCTTTTGGGCCTGTAGTGGGAAATGTCCTCCTCTGGCGTTCGGTCTGTGAGGCTGGTGCGTTTATGGTGGGTCCACTGTCTTTGTGTATGCTGCCTCTGTGGTGGTCCGGGGGGGTGGGACGGGTCCTGGGGGTGGTGGCGGGCCTGGGGGTGGTGGCTGTGGGTGTTGTGGCCCTCATGGGTCTCCGAGCTGCATGATCATTGTCTCCATTTCTTCAGATGTGACTCTTGGCTGGGCTCCCTTTCATGCAGCAGGTAGTCGTCCTGCTTAAACCAGCAGAAGGCAGGTGTTGAATCCCTGCTGCTACGCGGGTTATCGCCTGTTTTTGGTTCGCATCGCAGATCTGGCAGTTTGTTGTGAATGTGGTCTAGTGGTGTTTTCGTGTGTTTTTGCAGGGGAACGCCTACTCTGCATCTCATTAGGGTTAGTTGGTGGTGTCACCCGTAGAGGTAAATTTTGAGGCAGTTATCACGGAAATACTTGCGTTGTCTGCAGTTTGCAACCACTTGTGAATGGGGCGTTAAATCTATCTCCACTTTTGTTGTGTTAAGGTGGCGATAACTCGGAGATAAGTCCTTGTGAATATGCCCCTCAGTGTATGTAGGTTTGCAGTGTGTGCTGAGGTAAAAAAGTAAGATACTACAGAGCATGCCATGGTGAACTTGAGGCACACACCCTCAAGCGCCATGCATGGGGATTATTTCTTCCCCAACTTTCTTTTCAGATGTTTTTGAATTATTTCATATTCTGAATAACAATAATAGGAAGAGAAGGAATAAAGGATACAATAACAGACAAGCGAGCATAATCACAATGCATAGTTCATAATACGATCTAAAGTACACCACCATGATAGAATCTTAAAATCTTTACCTATTATACAAATCTAGCAAGAATAATTCCCTTTGTGTGAAATTAAGCCACTCCCATCAAGCATGATAGCATAAACCAACCAATGATTTCTAGTAAGAAATATTAGCTTTTACCCCTAAATCCATTAAAGTAACAATTAATTTATATTCATTTCTCTTTAGAAACGATTTCAAGCCTCCAGTCTTTTAAATAAAATGTGAATATTACAGATACTCTTTTATACGTAAAATACATAGGGTTTCCCATACCATGACACTTGAAAGTAGTGACTGTTTTACAAAGAAAAACATATGGCAAATGTTCGTTCTTCTTCATTACATTTGAAGCACTTACAGAATTTTAGTAATGCAAATTTCAATATTTTGTTAGGTGTCTATAACACATCATGAATCAATAACTAATTTGTATGCAAAATAGAACCATAGAAAATCCCTACAAGATCAAATTTCTATGACAGTAGGACACCAATGCTCCACAGTAATCAATCTGTTAATCGCTTTGTGCCATGTATGCAGTAATGGGGACTTATTTTTACAATCCTGAGATTGAAACATTTTATACAGTCTTGAAGATAACATGACCTGTAAATCCATAGCTATTCAATTCATTCAAAAATAAATGGGATTTAGAAGCTTTTGAAATATACTTTAAAGTGGAAGATGCAAACTTAAAATAGTTTGACAAATCATCTAATGAAAAGTGAAATAGTTACATGATTTGTGCAAATAAAACTTACGTTATTTTTAGTCTATGCTTCAGGTTTTGACAAATGGTCTGACATCCCATGCACAAAATGGGCCATATCGTGGACCTGATGTTCTTCAAAAACACAGACAATCAACTATACTATAACGCATAACATTGTTTGTGGTGTTGTATGTTCTTACTTAAAATACCAAGGTAAAAACGAATAGATCAACATTAGAGTCTAAAGTAAAGTTATGACACATTTTTTAATCAGAGACGATGCATAATTACTGAAAACCTTCATGGAATAAGGATAGGAATCTCGTGACAAGATCAACCCAGATGATACAGTTTATATAAACGTCTCAACACACTCCACTTCTTAAAAACATCAAGCTGAAACCATAAAGAGTAAATAAGTAAGTGACGCTCCACTTTGCTCTTCCCTATACCGGGGGACAAAACTTAAATATTAAATATTAAGGGGCAGATTTGCAAGCCCCCTGCGCCACCAGTACGTCACTTTTTGTGACGTACTGGTGGCTTATCTTACTGCTCCATATTTACAAGGACAGGAAAAGCCACCCTGCGTGGCTTTTCCTGTCCTTGTAAATAGGACCCCTTTACACGCAGCACTTTGCGTGAAAGGGACGTTCCATGGGTGTTGCTGTGGGTATTCCCACGCAACACCCATGGAACGATACACATTTACAGATTTACGAGGAATCGTAAATCTGGAAATGCGTGTGAATCCTACGCCTCCCCAGAGGAGGTGTAGGGAGGCGCAACGAAGAGAAATGTTTTCATTTCTCCTCGTTTTTTCCTCTTTCTAATCTCCCCACGACGCAGGCATCCTTGCACCATGGTGCAAGGGTGCCTGCGCTGGCGCATGGCTGCAGTTTGTGCGCCAGTGCAGGGGGAAGCACAGAGATGAAACATATTGTTGTAAATATGGCGCATCCTAGTGCTTTGAAAGTGACTGTAGGAGGGTAGGATCTGCCTCTTATGTTGCCCCCACTTTTTTTCTGATGTTTACACTGGTTTCTGGCTATAGTCAGGCTGGGACCCTGCCAATCAGGGCCCCAGCCTCTCTGTTCTCTCTAAACGACTTGGAGTGCACTCTAGGTGCACTAGTGATTGGATACTGTGGTACCTTATGAGTCCCTAGTATATGGTACCTTAGGTGCCAAGGGCATAGGTATCTTCACAGGCCTACCAGGGGCTGAAGCATGTATTATGCCACCCCTGGGAAGCAGACTAAATCTGACACCACAGGTCTGCTACTGCAGCCTGAGTAAGGTGGCGCATGCACCCCTTACTGTGATATAGGCTACCTATATCACTGCCTAGATACACACATATAAACCTATAAGTCACTCCTATGGCAGGCCTTATCAATCCTGAAGGCAGAGTGCTTGGTTCCTATGTGACAGGGTGCCCCTGCATGAGCAGAGCCCCTCTGCAGCATTCGGAGACCCTTCTCTGAGGCTGTTTGTAGTGCAGCCTGACCATATACTCTTAAGCGCATTATAACCTCGCGTTAAATGCTAACTTTGGGATGGCTGCACGGAAACATGTCGTGTTTGGTGTCAAACATCTTGGAATACTACCCCCCGCCAGTTCTGGCGGCGGGGGTAGCATTTCACCCTTCTAGAGGGATAGACATGTACCTACTGTGGAAACATGGTAGAATCCTGAAGAGCCCTGGCATCACAAAATGGATGCCACCAGTCACAGACACTGGGCTGCCCTCCTGCTGATGACCGAAACTCACAGTGGAGGAAGCCCAACAATAGGTATCCTGTCACAGGAGGGTGTGACCACCTTCCAGACAGGGTTTAGTGTATTGGGGCTGGGTGGGTGCACTCCTAGAGTGCTTTGAAGTCCTGCACTGGGGGAGCAGAAGGCTCCTCTGTGCATATGCCAGTTCAAACCAGCTCTGGGGCTACCTGCCCCTGCTCTGGCGCAAAACTGGACAAAGGGAAGTGGGTGTATCCACCCACTCCCCTGACCCTCCCATAGGTGTAGTCATAGAGCTAGTCCCTCCCTTCCTTTTAGTATAAGAGGGGGAACCTGTGCATTGCAAACTAGATACCCCTGGACGACGCTCTGAAGAAGAATCCTGGACCTTCAACGTTCCACTACCTCTGGAAGACTGAAGAATCTTCCTTGGAGTCAAGGAGTGACTCCCCTGCTTGGCAGGCACCAAAAACTACAATGACGGTCGCAAACTACGCCGCTCCCGCCGGAGCCCGAGGTCCCTGCAGCCCAAGATGAGGATTTCCTGACTTCACAAAGGCCATCGTGAGTCCCCAGCGAAGCTGAGGCCAGTGGACCCCACGAGTGATGAGGAACCACAGTCCCTGGGTACCATGCACTATTGTCAAGTGCAACCCCTTTACGACATTCTACGAACCTTTGCTTTGGACCACGTGTGATTCCAGCCTCTAGCAAAAATCCCTCCGAAGATCAGAGGCCTACCCTATACCGAGTGACCGTGGGCCCCTGTTGAAGGAATCCTCCTGAGGCATCTTTGCGATCCCTTGCCAGCCGGCTTGTGGGTCCCCTGAAGACTTTTCTAAAGAACCAAAGGGTTCCCCTAGTTGCTCCAGGCCTGGCCTGACTTACCTTTGCTGGGTGAGTTCCCCAGACCTTGCTGATCTGCACCATTGACTTTTACGCTTTCCACAAGACTTGCTGCTACCAAGGCTTGTTGTCTCCAATCGGGTTGACGACACCTCAGTCAGCTGCATACTTTGTGGGACACGCCGAATCAAGCTCCTGGTTGTCGTCAACGCCTCCTGGACCTCATGGCCGAAGAGTCAAGACACCCATGAATGACCTGAATCTGCCGACGACGGTGGGCATTCATCTTCCTTGCCCCGGGTCACTGCCCAGTGACTTTGAACACTGTCCCCTCTGCTTTCAGGTCCTCCTTCTTCCGAATCCAGGCTTGGATTCCACCGGACACTTCTTCGGACTTCACAAGCAGCAAGTCTTCATTGGCTCCCATTGAAAACGACACCGCGAACCGACACCAAAGGACACCTATGCACCCGGCTTCCTGGGGAGGTAACTCCAGCACTACGGTGCTCCTGTGGGTGTTGGCCCTAGAACTACTTACCCTGTAAGTGACTTGCTTGTAGCTACTCCCGAAGTGCCCTTAAACTCTTAATTTCCAACCGCGACTTGCCCCATTGAAGTCTACGGCGATCCGCGCCCGTGTTCACGCACTGCACGCGTCCCCCGTGGGTCCTTTACTTACCTGCCTTGGGTGGTTTCGTGAGGCCCCAACACTTCTGAAGGCCCTGGGCCTTGTCCCTTTGCAAGTCGTTGTTCTTAAGTCTCTTTTTAGTATATGGTCTGGTACGCCCCTAGGGCCCCAGCCATATTTGTGCTTAATTTATTGTGAAACGTTGATTTGTGCGTATGTTCTTGACTTCTAATCTCATAAAGAGATTAGTAGAGAGTTGTTTAGTAATAAATACATATATATTTGATATATATACCTGTGTGGTGTCTTTTCATTTGGTGATTCAAGAGATTGTGTGGTAAAACAAGCTGCTTTACATTCCTCCAAGACTTAGTCTGAAGGCTGCTCTCCACAGCTACCACTAGGATAGCTTTCTATAAAGGTTGTCTTAAACCTACCTACCGAATTGTACTGGTGCAAAGTGTCCACTTTAACTAGTGAACAGCATATACCAGGCCAACTTCTCACATTGGTGGCAGCGGTGTGGGATTCCAGCTTGCTATTGTTTTACCAGAAAATCTCTATTTGAATTACTAACTGAAAACCACTATAGGTACTCAAGGTACATATAAAGTCAAGCTTAGTATCAATAAGTTCTACTGAACTTAGAGCTGTGTGCCAAGGGATAACACACCCTTTCTACAGCTCAAGCTAGTATCAGTAGGCCACAAACTAGTGTAGGTAGTACAACACTGCACAACACTAGAATGTCCTTAAAGGGTGGACCCAGTGGATCCACTCAGCCTCAGTATAAGGACATGGCTTTCTCTGAGTTGAGAACCATGTGTGCTGCAAGGCACCTGAAGCTAGGACAGAGTCCCTCCACACTACACCTGATAGATCTGCTGACAGCAGATGATCTTAGATTAGCTCTAGGAGCTAATGGATCTGAATCAGTGGGTGGGTCAATTACAGTGTCTGGGTCAGATGATGAACATCTGGATGACCAAGACTCTGTGATTGTAGAGGCCAGGTCCCAAGGGGTCTGAACAGGACAGAGGAATTCTCCCTAAGAGAACTGACATAGTGGAGGACAGGCCTAGGTCCCTTTCTAGGGAATCTGAGCACTCCTATCACTCTAGCAGAGAATCTGTCTACCAGAGGAACTCCTACTTCTCAAGAAGAGAGACCTCCTCTGACAGAATGTACAAACTGCTGCAGTATGAGGAAGCAAGGTTTGCCCTCAAAACCAAGCAGTTGGCATTAGATAAGGAAGCCCTGGAACTCCAGAGAGCTTCTAGAAAAGAGGGATTAGAACCCCCTGGTGGCAGCAACAGTGTCCCTAGAGGCAGAGAATATATTCCAGACCATAGGAACCTGAGCAAGGTTGTTTCTCCCTACCAGAGTGGGGATGATATCCATAAGTGGGTAACTGCTATGGAGAGGGCCTGTAGAGTACAACAGGTCCCCCAAAAGCAGTGGGCAGCAATCTTGTGGCTCTCCTTTTCAGATAAAGGTAGAGACAAGCTCCTCACTGTTAGAGGAGAGGATGCTGATGACTATGAAGTCCTGAAGAGTGCACTGATAGATGGGTTTGGCTTAACCACTGAGCAGTACAGGTTAAAGTTCAGAGACACCCAGAAGGCACAGACTTAGGACTGGACTGACTTTGTAGATTGTGCAACCAAGGCTCTGGAGGGTTGGCTGGTTGGCAGTAGGGTTACTGATTTCAAGGGATTGTATAATCTAATGATGAGAGAACAGATCCTTAATAATTGCCAGAACCAGTTGTTGCATCAATACCTGGTGGACTCAGATCTGACCTCTCCCCAAGAATTGTGAAAGAAGGCAGACAAGTGGGTCAGAACCAGGGTGAGGCAGAAAACCCAGAACCAAGGGGGTGACACCAAGAAGCAGGATTCTAAGGGCTCTGAGAAAGGTGGGGATAAGTCAAAAGACCAGAAGTCTTCACAAGGGCCCCAAAAATCTGCATCTGGTGGGGAGTCACTATCCAACAAGGGAAAAGGCCAAAAGAAGCCCTGGTGCAAATTCTGTAAACAGAAAGGGCACTGGACTTCTGATTGTAACAAGTCCAAAGACCAAACCACCACCACTCCTGCCCCTAAGGCAACTGTTCCCCCTAGTTCAGCTACTGGTGGAGGTGGTACACAGAATAAGGGTGTAGTAGGGTTGACCCTGGGTTCTGAAGTGGACTCTGGCCTAGTCAGAGTACCCACTCAGGCAATGCTGATTTGTGATGGAGACATGGACATGTCCTTCCTTGTGAGCCCCAGTAATCTGGGCAAATACAAACAGCAGCCTGTAATAAATGGCAAACAGGCTTTGGCATTTAGGGACACAGGTGCTAGTGTCACCATGGTGGCAGAGGATCTTGTGGACCCTGGACAGATCATCCTGGGTGAAATGTACCAGGTGACCAATGCAAGCAATGTCAGGACCAACCATAGTCTGGCAGTTGTGAATTTCTCCTGGGGAGGGGTAACTGGCCTCAAGAAGGTTGTAGTCAGTGCAGACCTCCCTGTAGAATGTCTATTGGGCAATGATCTAGAAACTTCAGCCTGGTCTGAAGTAGAGTTATGGACGCATGCTAAGATGTTAGGCATCCCTGCAGAGGTATTTGCTGTGACCAGGTCACAGGCCAATATGCATGACACTGAACCAGCTCTGGATCCTGAAATTATGGACCAGATGCTTCCCAAGAAGAGGAGCAGTAGGGTTAAGGCAGTGCCTTCCCTCTGTCTTAGATCATTGATTCCCCTCTTAAGGGAGGAGGAGCAGACCCTGAGGAAGGAACTGCCCCAGAGGAACTTGAGCCTGATCAGGTTGAGTTCTTGGGGGCAGGGGGCCCTTCTAGGGAAGATCTGAGTAAGGAGCAACAGTGCTGCCCCTCTCTTGAACCCCTCAGACAGCAGGCTGCTGCTGAGGCTGCTGGGAGTGCTAGTGGGTCCCATAAAGTTTATTGGGATGAGGGACTCCTATATTCTGAGGGTAGAGATCCAGCCCCTGGAGCCACCAGGAGGTTGGTAATACCTCAGAAGTTTAGGGGGTTCCTCTTGACCCTAGCACATGATATCCCTTTAGCAGGTCACTTGGGCCAAAACAAGACCTGGGACAGGCTTGTTCCACATTTTCATTGGCCACATATGTCAATAGGTATCCTGTCACAGGAGGGTGTGACCACCTTCCAGACAGGGTTTAGTGTATTGGGGCTGGGTGGGTGCACTCCTAGAGTGCTTTGAAGTCCTGCACTGGGGGAGCAGAAGGCTCCTCTGTGCATATGCCAGTTCAAACCAGCTCAGGGGCTACCTGCCCCTGCTCTGGCGAGAAACTGGACAAAGGGAAGTGGGTGTAGCCACCCACTCCCCTGACCCTCCCATAGGTGGGGTCATAGAGCTAGTCCCTCCCTTCCTTTTAGTATAAGAGGGGGAACCTGTGCATTGCAAACTAGATACCCCTGGATGACGCTCTGAAGAAGAATCCTGGACCTTCGACGTTCCACTACCTCTGGAAGACTGAAGAATCTCCCTTGGAGTCAAGGAGTGACTCCCCTGCTTGGCAGGCACCAAAAACTACAACAACAGTCGCAAACTATGCCGCTCCCGCTGGAGCCCGAGGTCCCTGCAGCCCAAGACAAGGATTACCTGACTTCTCAAAGGCCATCGTGAGTCCCCAGCGAAGCTGAGGCCAGTGGACCCCACGAGTGATGAGGAACCGCAGTCCCTGGGTACCATGCACTATTGTCAAGTGCAACCCCTTCACGACGTTCTATGAACCTGTGCTTTGGACCACGTGTGATCCCAGCCTCTAGCAGGAATCCCTCTGAAGATCAGAGGCCTACCCTGTCCCGAGTGACCGTGGGCCCCTGTTGAAGGAATCCTCCCGAGGCGTCTTCACTATCCCTTGCCAGCTGGCTTGTGGGTCCCCTGAAGACTTTTCTAAAGAACCAAAGGGCTCCCCTAGTTGCTCCAGGCCTGCCCTGACTTACCCTCGCTGCGTGAGTTCCCCAGCCCTTGCTGGTCTGCACCATTAACTTTTTATGCTTTCCACGAGACTTGCTGCTACTAAGGCTTGTTGTCTCCAATCGGGTTGCCAACATAGCAGTCAGCTGCAGACTTTGTGGGACACACCGACTCCAGCTCCTGGTCATTGTCGATGCCTCCTGGACCTCGTGGCCAAAGAGTCAAGACACCCGTGAATGACCTGAATCTGCCGACGACGGTGGGCATTCATCTTCCTTGCCCCAGGTCACTGCCCAGTGACTTTGAACACTGTCCCCTCTGCTTTCAGGTCTTCCTTCTTCCGAATCCAGGCTGGGATTCCACTGGACACTTCTTCGGACTTCACAAGCAGCAAGTCTTCATTGGCTCCCATTGAAAACGACGCCGCGACCCGACACCAAAGGACACCTATGCACCCGGCTTCCCTGGGTGAGGTAACTCCAGCACTACGGCGCTCCTGTGGGTGTTGGCCCTAGAACTACTTACCCTGTAAGTGACTTGCTTGTAGCTACTCCCGAAGTGCCCTTAAACTCTTAATTTCCAACCGCGACTTGCCCCATTGAAGTCTATGGCGATCCGCGCCCGTGTTCACGCACTGCACGTGGTCCTTTACTTACCTGCCTTGGGTGGTTTCGTGAGGCCCCAACACTTCTGAAGGCCCTGGGCCTTGTCCCTTTGCAAGTCATTGTTCTTAAGTCTCTTTTTTAGTATATGGTCTGGTACACCCCTAGGGCCCCAGCCATATTTGTGCTTAATTTATTGTGAAACGTTGATTTGTGCATATGTTCTTGACTTCTAATCTCATAAAGAGATTAGTAGAGAGTTGTTTAGTAATAAATACATATATATTTGATATATATACCTGTGTGGTGCCTTTTCATTTGGTGATTCAAGAGATTGTGTAGTAAAACAAGCTGCTTTACATTCCTCCAAGACTTAGCCTGAAGGCTGCTCTCCACAGCTACCACTAGGATAGCTTTCTATAAAGGTTGTCTTAAACCTACCTACCATAAGAGTCGAATTGTACTGGTGCAAGGTGTCCACTTTAACTAGTGAACAGCATATACCAGGCCAACTTCTCACAGTGACTCAGTGTGGCGCAGCCAAATGGCTTGCGGAATGCACTGAGTCACTTTCATTGTAAATCTGCCCCTAAATGTTTTATATTCATTGTTTTCAGACACTTTCCCTGGTCTAATGTGGAGATCGAGATGGCTATGAGATGGCCGGTTTCTCGACGTACGGACCTACACCGTTTAGCTCTGGTGAGTTGGTCTACGAACCCACCGGAGTTCCCCACTAAGGGTGTCGAGCTAATATAAACTTTTGGGTCAACACTTTTTCAATGACCACACTGTGAAAGCTTTTTACTAATCCCTGGGCAAAAACGGTTGATCATATATAGGTCCACACTTTTTTAGGTATCGCGACAATGGGCTGTACATAAATAGGTATATTCCCCTAAGGGATATACAAACTTTCCTCGGGCTGCACATGGTGATCTAAAAAAGACTTTATTGCATATAATGCTCAATTTTTTACACAAACCCTTTTTTTCCTTTTTTACTTAGAAAGAACGAGTTTTCCTTTAGCCCTGAGGATGACCTCCTAAAAAGAGTTGTTACATACCCATATACTACATTAGGTCGAAACGTGTTGGCATGTTCTAATGGGGATCCATCGGAAGTACCTCCTCAATCATACAACTACTGGCTACGATTCTGAAAAGAATCTTTCAATTTAAAAAGGAACCAAAAAAGTATCACTTTTTGGATGCCGTTGAGTGTGGGAACACATAATTAGATATATAACCCCATTTCTATTTAAGGGGTAGGACAATTCATTAGAGAAAGTTATTTTGGACTTACCTGCAACAACTCACTAGTGTTCAGCAAAAAAGTTTTCTTTGAATTCTTATGGCTTTATGCCATTTTGTGTTGTGACCTGTATTGATTAAGTTTTTGTTGTCTATTTGTTTGTTTATGATCTGATTGTACCAGATGGACTTGATTGATAAGAAGAAAATGACAAATAAGTATGAAAAATATTTGTGATAAATACTCAAGCACATGAGATTGATGTGTATGTTGTGCTTTTTTTCAAACTAAATGTTTATTACTGGCCAAGTGGGGGCTTTGAGTATTATTGTGAAACCATAAAGAGCAGCACCCGACAAACGGCACAATGCAGAAACGGCTAATCACAATAGAGCCATGTTATAATTTGATTGTCATTGGCACTGATAAATGGCAGGGGATGTTTTGCAGGAGAAATTTGTGGGTACTTTTAATTTGTTTTATTTTTTGGGGAGTTTTTTTGTTTTTTTATTAATTTCCTACATTTAAATATTTACATTTGCAATTTCTATGTATTAATGTAGGTGGCTTATGGAATTTTTTATTTTAGTAAATGTTCTTTTAAGTAGAATGATACAGGTTTTATATGAGGATAAATGACATTCAACATGGTTGGACATGTCAAGGAATGGCTTTGTTAAATGTACAGCATGTAAGGCATGCAGAATTGCAAAGAACATGACAGATAATTGACAAAAATGGTCAGAGTATTAAAATCAATCAGAGAATAACTTGTGAGACAACATTTGTCATATACATTTTGGAATGCCAACATGGTCTGAGATATGTTGAAAGCACATTTGCTTTTATTATACATTATTTTTTAAATATTTTGTTTTAGTTGGCTTAATGTCGTGTTAATATTTAATATTGAATATTTTAACTGTACATTAAGTATAACTTAGAATTTATGTTATTGTAAAAAAAATGTTTTTGGTATTTGTATGCTAAATAAATTACCTTGAATATTTTAGATTGTTATTTAGTGCTTTAGGACATTTTAAATTAGTTATGTAATATAATTTAAATATGTTTTAATGTATTAGTGGTGATATTGTTGTTTTTGATATTTTGGTTGTGTTTTCTATATTTACCATTATGATATTTTCTATATCTATAATTTTGCTGTCAATATTAGGGTATTTTATTTATTTAGTACAGTAATGTCCTCTTGTGTCCTGAGGACTTCAGGACTAAAGTGGACTTCATCCCCTGAGCAGCAGTGTGCCAGGAGGCATGTTTGCAGAGTGGTGTAAAAAGGGGGCTTGGCATCGGACCACTCTCAGCAATCCAGCTGTGTGGGGCTTACTAGAGATAACAGGAGGGCTAGTTGGCCCCTAGGGACCCTCAGGAGGCAAGGGGACTCCATCCCCAAACCAAGAGCATACCAGGAGGTGCGTTTGCAGAGTGGTGGAGAAAGGGGGCGTGGCCTGTGTCCACCTCTCAGCAACACCACTATCTGGGGCTTACTGGAGGTATCAGGTAGGCTAGTTGGCCCCTAATGACCCCCACAAGCGAAAGGGACTTCAATCCCCATCCAAGAGCGCGCCAGGAGGCGCGTTTCCAGAGTGGTGGGCAAAGGGGGCGTGGCCTGCTATGAGAACCTAGCAATCCTGCTGTGTGGGACTTACTGGAGGTAATAGGAGGGGTAGTTGGCCCCCAAAGATGTCCTTGGGGGCCGGCTACCCCTCCTGTTACCTCCAGTAAGTCCCACACAGTGGGATTGCTAAGAGGTCTTCGGAGGTGACGCCCCCCTTTCTCCACCACTCTGCAAACATGCGTCCTGGCACACTACAGGTTGGGGATGAAGTCCACTTTACTCCTGAGGGACTTTGGGGGCCAAGAAGCCCTCCTGGTACCGCCTGTAAGTCCTACGCAGTAGAATTCCTGAGCGCTGGTCAGAGGCCCAGCACCCTTTCTCCACCACTCTGCAAACACGACTAATAGTTAAAGAAGCATTTGCAATGTAATAGGTTTCGCATTTGCGAGAGTTAGAGCTATTGGCATTGTAAATGTAAAAGCTTTTTACTAATGTTTTTTGGAGTGAAGTGGATGTACATTGTGTGTAGTGGAATTATGTGATATGTTGTGCAGTGAAATTATGTGGATAGAAAGTATGTGGTTTTTAGTGTATAGGAATTATGTAGAGTGGGATTATGTGTTATGGAGAGCAATTATGTGGTATGGTAGTCTGTGTTGTGGAGTGGTAATCTCAGGTTTAGTCTTCCTCGTTTCCATAGAAGCTAAACCATGAACTCAATGAGACAAAAAAATAGAAGGAATCACTGAAGAGCACTTCTGGACCTAGTCAGAGGTATGTGCAGGGCCACTGGAATTATGCGACTGTTTGGCTCCACGGACTTTCGCACAATTATACATTTGTCGCATTAGCCACATAATCCATCATCTGCTCCCTAATCTGCAGATTTGAACAAAAAAAGCCTTGTTTCTAGCTCAAACGGCTCAAACATTCCCAAAAATGCAGCAACAAGTGTTACAGTGTGGTGGAAGGTCCTTTGCAAACCTAGAATGGTCAGCTGTTACTTATTGCTAAATGGGGGTGTTAAATTGGTACTAATGGTGTGCAAGCCACTCTTGCTTCTTTCTGCGCCTCTCTTGCCTCTTTCTGCATTTCTCTTGCTTCTTTCTGCACCTTTCTTTCTTTTTCTGCACTTCTCTTGCCTCTTTCTGCACATCTCTTCTACTTTCTGCACCTCTTTTGCCTCTTTCTGCACCTCTGTTGCCTCTTTCTGCACCTCACTTGCTTCTTTGTGCACCCCTCTTGCCTCTTTCTGCACCTCTCTTGCCTCTTTCTGTACCCCTCTTCCCTCTTTCTGCAACCTTCCTGCTTCTTTCTGCACCTCTGTTCCATCTTTCTGCTCTTCTTTTGTTTCTTTCTGCACATCTCTTGCTTCTTTCTGCACCCCTCTTGCCTCTTTCTCCATCCCTCTTCCCCCTTTCTCCAAGTCTGTTGCTTCTTTCTGCACTTCTCTTGCCTCTTTCTCCACTCTTCTTCCCTCTTTCTGCATCTCTGTTGATTCTTTCTGCACTTATCTTGCATCTTTCTGCACCTCTCTTGCTTCTTTCTGCACCCTTTGTGCCTCTTTCTGCACCCTTCTTCTCTTTCTGCACTCCTCTTGCCTCTTTCTGCACCTCTGTTCCTTCTTTCTGCACTACTTTTGTTTCTTTCTGCACCTCTCAATTCTTTCTGCATCCCTTTTGCCTCTTTCTGCACCCCTCTACCCTCTTTCTGCACCCCTATTGCCTCTTTCTGCACCTCTGTTCTTTCTTTCTGCACTTCTTTTGTTTCTTTCTGAACATCTCTTGCTTCTTTCTGCACCCCACCTGCATCTTTCTGCACCCCTCTTCCCTCTTTTTGCACCCCTCTTGCCTCTTTCTGCACCTCTGTTGCTTCTTTCTGCACTACTCTTGCCTCTTTCGGCACTCCTCGTGCCACTTCCACACCCCTCTTCCCTCTTTGTGCACACCTCTTGCCTCTTTCTGCACTTCTGTCCCTTCTTTCTGCACTTCTTTTGTTTCTATATGCACCTCTCTTGCTTCTTTCTGCAGCCCTCATGCCTCTTTCTGTACCCCTCTTCCCCCTTTCTGCATCTCTGTTGCTTCTTTCTGCATCCCTTTAGCCTCTTTCTGCACCCCTCTTGCTTCTTTCTGCACCTCTGTTCCTTCTTTCTGCACTTCTTTTGTTTCTTTCTGCAGCTCTCATGCTTCTTTCTGCACCCCCTTGACTCTTTCTCCACCCCTCTTCCCTATTTCTGCACCCCTGTTGCCCCTTTCTGTACCTCTGTTCCTTCTTTTTGCACTTCTTTTGTTTCTTTCTGCACGTCTCTTGCTTCTTTCTGCACCCCTCGTGCCTCTTTCTGCATCCCTCTTCCCTCTTCTTGCACCCCTCTTGGCTTCTTTCTGTACTTCTGTTGCTTCTTTCTGCACTCCTCTTGCTTCTTTCTACACCTCTCTTGCTTCTATCTGCACCACTCTTGCTTCTTTCTGCACCCCTCTTCCCTCTTTCTGCACCCCTCTTGCGTCTTTCTGCACCTCTGTTCCTTCTTTCTGCATTTCTTTTGTTTCTTCCTTCACCTATTTGGCTTCTTTCTGCACCCCTCTTGCCACATTCTCAACCCCTGTTCCCCATTTTTGCATCTCTGTTGCTTCTTTCAGCACTTCTCTTGCCTCCTTCTCCACCCCTCATCCCTCTTTCTGTACCTCTGTTGCTTCTTTCTGCACTTCTCTTGCTTCTTTCTGCACCTCTGTCCCTTCTTTCTGCAACCCTTGTGCCTCTTTCTGCACCCGTCTTCCCTCTTTCTGCACTCCTCTTGCCTCTTTCTGCACCTCTGTTCCTTCTTTCCTCACTTCTTTTGTTTCTTTCTGCAACTCTCTTGCTTCTTTCTCCACCCCTCTTGCTTCTTTCACACCCCTCTTCCCTTTTTCTGCACCCCTCTTGCCTCTTTCCGCACCTCGGTTCCTTCTTTCTGCACTTCTTTTGTTTGTTTATGCACCTCTCCTGTTTCTTTCTGTATCCCTATTGCTTCTTTCTGCACCCCTCGTGCCTCTTTCTGCATCCCTCTTCCCTCTTTCTGCACTCCTCTTGCCTCTTTCAGCACCTCTGTTGCTTATTTCTGCACTTATTTTGTTTCTTTCTGCACCCCTCTTGCCTCTTTCTGCACCTCTGTTCCTTCTTTCTGCACTTCTTTTGTTTCTTTCTGTATCTCCCGCTTCTTTCTGCATCCCTTTTGCCACTTTATGTACCCCTCTTGCCTCTTTCTGCACCTCTGTTCCTTCTTTCTGCACTTCTTTTGTTTCTTTCTGCAGCTCTCTTGCTTCTTTCGGCACCCCTTGCCTCTTTCTCCACCACTTCCCTTTTTATTCACCCATCTTGCCTCTTTCTGCACCTCTGTTGCTTCTTTCTGCACCTCTTTGCTTCTTTCTGCACCACTTGTGCTTCTTTCTGCACCCCTCTTCCCTCTTTCTGCACGCTTCTTGCCTCTTTCTGCACCTCTGTTCCTTCTTTCAGCTCTTCTTTTGTTTTTTTCTGCACTCCACTTGCTTCTTTCTACACCTCTCTTGCTTCTTTCTGCAGCACTAGTGCTTCTTTCTGCACCCCTCTTCCCTCTTTATGCACCCCTCTTGACTCTTTCTAGCACCTCTATTCCTTCTTCCTGCACTACATTTGTTTCTTTCTGCACCGCTCTTGCTTCTTTCTGCACCCCTCTTCCCACATACTCCACCCCTGTTCCCCCCTTTTTGCATCTCTGTTGCTTCTTTATGCACTTCTCTTACCTCTTTCTCCACCCCTCATCCCCCTTTCTGCACCTCTGTTGCTTCTTTCTGCACTTCTCTTGCTTCTTTCTGCACCTCTGTCCCTTCTTTCTGAAACCCTTGTGCCTCTTTCTGCATCCCTCTTCCCTCTTTCTGCATCCCCTTGCTTCTTTCTGCACCTCTGTTCCTTCTTTCTGTACTTCTTTTGTTTCTTTCTGCAACTCTTTTGCTTCTTTCTGCACCCCTCTTGCTTCTTTCTACACTTTTACATCCCTGTTAAACCTTTTTGCATCTCTGTTGCTTCTTTCTGCATTTCTCTTGTCTCTTTCTCCACACCTCATCCCTCTTTCTGCACCTCTGTTGCTTCTTTCTGCACTTCTCTTGCTTCTTTCTGAACCTCTGTCCCTTCTTTCTGCAACCCTTGTGCCTCTTTCAGCAAACCTCTTCCCTCTTTCTGCACCCCTGTTGTGTCTTTCTGCACCTCTGTTCCTTCTTTCTGTACTTCTTTTGTTTCTTTCTGCAACCCTTGTGCCTCTTTCTGCACCCCTCTTCCCTCTTTCTGCACTCCTCTTGCCTCTTTCTGCAACTCTGTTCCTTCTTTCTGTACTTTTTTTGTTTCTTTCTGCAACTATCTTGCTTCTTTCAGCACCCTCTTGCTTCTTTCTGCACCCCTCATGCTTCTTTCACACCCATCTTCCTCTTTCTGAACCTCTGTTCCATCTTTCTGCATTTCTTTTGTTTCTTTCTGCACCTCTCTTGCTACTTTCTGCACCCCTCTTGCCACTTTCTCCACCCCTGTTCCCCCTTTTGAATCTCTATTGCTTCTTTCTGCACTTCTCTTGCCTCTTTCTCCACCCCTCATCCCTCTTTCTGCACCTCTCTTGCTTCTTTATGCACTTCTCTTGCCTCTTTCTCCACCCCTCATCCCCCTTTCTGCACCTCTGTTGCTTCTTTCTGCACTTCTCTTGCTTCTTTTTGCACATCTGTCCCTTCTTTCTGCAACCCTTGTGCCTCTTTCTGCATCCCTCTTCCCTCTTTCTGTATCCCCTTGCCTCTTTCTGCACCTCTGTTCCATCTTTCTGTTCTTCTTTTGTTTCTTTCTGCAACTCTTTTGCTTCTTTCTGCACCCTCTTGCTTCTTTCTACACTTTTACATCCCTGTTAAACCTTTTTGCATCTCTGTTGCTTCTTTCTGCACTTCTCTTGCCTCTTTCTCCACCTCTCATCCCTCTTTCTGCACCTCTGTTGCTTCTTTCTGCACTTCTCTTGCTTCTTTCTGAACCTCTGTTCCTTCTTTCTGCAACCCTTGTGCCTCTTTCAGCAAACCTCTTCCCTCTTTCTGCACCCCTGTTGCGTCTTTCTGCACCTCTGTTCCTTCTTTCTGTACTTCTTTTGTATCTTTCTGCAACCCTTGTGCCTCTTTCTGAAACCTCTTCCCTCTTTCTGCACTCCTCTTGCCTCTTTCTGCAACTCTGTTCCTTCTTTTTGCACTTTTTGTATTTCTTTCTGCAACTATCTTGCTTCTTTCTGCACCCCTCTTGCTTCTTTCTGCACCCGTTGTGCTTCTTTCACACCCATCTTCCCTCTTTCTGCACTTCTGTCCCTTCTTTCTGCACTTCTTTTGTTTCTATATGCACCTTTCTTGATTCTTTCTGCATCCCTCATGCCTCTTTCTGTACCCCTCTTCCCCCTTTCTGCATCTCTGTTGCTTCTTTCTGCATCCCTTTTGCCTCTTTCTGCACCCCTCTTGCCTCTTTCTGCACCTCTGTTCCTTCTTTCTGCACTTCTTTTTTTTCTTTCTGCAGCTCTCATGCTTCTTTCTGCACCCCCTTGACTCTTTCTCCACCCCTCTTCCCTATTTCTACACCCCTGTTGCCCCTTTCTGCACCTCTGTTCCTTCTTTTTGCACTTCTTTTGTTTCTTTCTGCAGGTCTCTTGCTTGTTTCTGCACCCTCGTGCCTCTTTCTGCACCCCTCTTCCCTCTTTTTGCACCCCTCTTGGCTTCTTTCTGCACTACTGTTGCTTCTTTCTGCACTCCTCTTGCTTCTTTCTACACCTCTCTTGCTTCTATCTGCACCACTCTTGCTTCTTTCTGCACCCCTCTTCCCTCCTTCTGCACCCCTCTTCCCTCTTTCTGTACCCCTCTTCCCCCTTTCTGCATCTCTGTTGCTTCTTTCTGCATCCCTTTAGCCTCTTTCTGCACCCCTCTTGCTTCTTTCTGCACCTCTGTTCCTTCTTTCTGCACTTCTTTTGTTTCTTTCTGCAGCTCTCATGCTTCTTTCTGCACCCCCTTGACTCTTTCTCCACCCCTCTTCCCTATTTCTGCACCCCTGTTGCCCCTTTCTGTACCTCTGTTCCTTCTTTTTGCACTTCTTTTGTTTCTTTCTGCACGTCTCTTGCTTCTTTCTGCACCCCTCGTGCCTCTTCCCTCTTCTTGCACCCCTCTTGGCTTCTTTCTGTACTTCTGTTGCTTCTTTCTGCACTCCTCTTGCTTCTTTCTACACCTCTCTTGCTTCTATCTGCACCACTCTTGCTTCTTTCTGCACCCCTCTTCCCTCTTTCTGCACCCCTCTTGCGTCTTTCTGCACCTCTGTTCCTTCTTTCTGCATTTCTTTTGTTTCTTCCTTCACCTATTTGGCTTCTTTCTGCACCCCTCTTGCCACATTCTCAACCCCTGTTCCCCATTTTTGCATCTCTGTTGCTTCTTTCAGCACTTCTCTTGCCTCCTTCTCCACCCCTCATCCCTCTTTCTGTACCTCTGTTGCTTCTTTCTGCACTTCTCTTGCTTCTTTCTGCACCTCTGTCCCTTCTTTCTGCAACCCTTGTGCCTCTTTCTGCACCCGTCTTCCTTCTTTCTGCACTCCTCTTGCCTCTTTCTGCACCTCTGTTCCTTCTTTCCTCACTTCTTTGTTTCTTTCTGCAACTCTCTTGCTTCTTTCTCCACCCCTCTTGCTTCTTTCACACCCCTCTTCCCTTTTTCTGCACCCCTCTTGCCTCTTTCCGCACCTCGGTTCCTTCTTTCTGCACTTCTTTTGTTTGTTTATGCACCTCTCCTGTTTCTTTCTGTATCCCTATTGCTTCTTTCTGCACCCCTCGTGCCTCTTTCTGCATCCCTCTTCCCTCTTTCTGCACTCCTCTTGCCTCTTTCAGCACCTCTGTTGCTTAATTCTGCACTTATTTTGTTTCTTTCTGCACCCCTCTTGCCTCTTTCTGCACCTCTGTTCCTTCTTTCTGCACTTCTTTTGTTTCTTTCTGTACCTCCCGCTTCTTTCTGCATCCCTTTTGCCACTTTATGTACCCCTCTTGCCTCTTTCTGCACCTCTGTTCCTTCTTTCTGCACTTCTTTTGTTTCTTTCTGCAGCTCTCTTGCTTCTTTCGGCACCCCTTGCCTCTTTCTCCACCTCTTCCCTTTTTATTCACCCATCTTGCCTCTTTCTGCACCTCTGTTGCTTCTTTCTGCACCTCTTTGCTTCTTTCTGCACCACTTGTGCTTCTTTCTGCACCCCTCTTCCCTCTTTCTGCACGCTTCTTGCCTCTTTCTGCACCTCTGTTCCTTCTTTCAGCTCTTCTTTTGTTTTTTTCTGCACTCCACTTGCTTCTTTCTACACCTCTCTTGCTTCTTTCTGCACCACTAGTGCTTCTTTCTGCACCCCTCTTCCCTCTTTATGCACCCCTCTTGACTCTTTCAGCACCTCTGTTCCTTCTTCCTGCACTACATTTGTTTTTTTCTGCACCGCTCTTGCTTCTTTCTGCACCCCTCTTCCCACATACTCCACCCCTGTTCCCCCTTTTTGCATCTCTGTTGCTTCTTTATGCACTTCTCTTACCTCTTTCTCCACCCCTCATCCCCCTTTCTGCACCTCTGTTGCTTCTTTCTGCACTTCTCTTGCTTCTTTCTGCACCTCTGTCCCTTCTTTCTGCAACCCTTGTGCCTCTTTCTGCATCCCTCTTCCCTCTTTCTGCATCCCCTTGCTTCTTTCTGCACCTCTGTTCCTTCTTTCTGTACTTCTTTTGTTTCTTTCTGCAACTCTTTTGCTTCTTTCTGCACCCCTCTTGCTTCTTTCTACACTTTTACATCCCTGTTAAACCTTTTTGCATCTCTGTTGCTTCTTTCTGCATTTCTCTTGCTTCTTTCTCCACACCTCATCCCTCTTTCTGCACCTCTGTTGCTTCTTTCTGCACTTCTCTTGCTTCTTTCTGAACCTCTGTCCCTTCTTTCTGCAACCCTTGTGCCTCTTTCAGCAAACCTCTTCCCTCTTTCTGCACCCCTGTTGTGTCTTTCTGCACCTCTGTTCCTTCTTTCTGTACTTCTTTTGTTTCTTTCTGCAACCCTTGTGCCTCTTTCTGCACCCCTCTTCCCTCTTTCTGCACTCCTCTTGCCTCTTTCTGCAACTCTGTTCCTTCTTTCTGTACTTTTTTTTGTTTCTTTCTGCAACTATCTTGCTTCTTTCAGCACCCCTCTTGCTTCTTTCTGCACCCCTCATGCTTCTTTCACACCCATCTTCCCTCTTTCTGAACCTCTGTTCCATCTTTCTGCATTTCTTTTGTTTCTTTCTGCACCTCTCTTGCTACTTTCTGCACCCCTCTTGCCACTTTCTCCACCCCTGTTCCCCCTTTTTGAATCTCTATTGCTTCTTTCTGCACTTCTCTTGCCTCTTTCTCCACCCCTCATCCCTCTTTCTGCACCTCTCTTGCTTCTTTATGCACTTCTCTTGCCTCTTTCTCCACCCCTCATCCCCCTTTCTGCTCCTCTGTTGCTTCTTTCTGCACTTCTCTTGCTTCTTTTTGCACATCTGTCCCTTCTTTCTGCAACCCTTGTGCCTCTTTCTGCATCCCTCTTCCCTCTTTCTGTATCCCCTTGCCTCTTTCTGCACCTCTGTTCCTTCTTTCTGTTCTTCTTTTGTTTCTTTCTGCAACTCTTTTGCTTCTTTCTGCACCCCTCTTGCTTCTTTCTACACTTTTACATCCCTGTTAAACCTTTTTGCATCTCTGTTGCTTCTTTCTGCACTTCTCTTGCCTCTTTCTCCACCTCTCATCCCTCTTTCTGCACCTCTGTTGCTTCTTTCTGCACTTCTCTTGCTTCTTTCTGAACCTCTGTCCCTTCTTTCTGCAACCCTTGTGCCTCTTTCAGCAAACCTCTTCCCTCTTTCTGCACCCCTGTTGCGTCTTTCTGCACCTCTGTTCCTTCTTTCTGTACTTCTTTTGTATCTTTCTGCAACCCTTGTGCCTCTTTCTGAAACCTCTTCCCTCTTTCTGCACTCCTCTTGCCTCTTTCTGCAACTCTGTTCCTTCTTTCTGCACTTTTTGTGTTTCTTTCTGCAACTATCTTGCTTCTTTCTGCACCCCTCTTGCTTCTTTCTGCACCCCTTGTGCTTCTTTCACACCCATCTTCCCTCTTTCTGCACTTCTGTCCCTTCTTTCTGGACTTCTTTTGTTTCTATATGCACCTTTCTTGATTCTTTCTGCACCCCTCATGCCTCTTTCTGTACCCCTCTTCCCCCTTTCTGCATCTCTGTTGCTTCTTTCTGCATCCCTTTGCCTCTTTCTGCACCCCTCTTGCCTCTTTCTGCACCTCTGTTCCTTCTTTCTGCACTTCTTTTTTTCTTTCTGCAGCTCTCATGCTTCTTTCTGCACCTCCTTGACTCTTTCTCCACCCCTCTTCCCTATTTCTACACCCCTGTTGCCCCTTTCTGCACCTCTGTTCCTTCTTTTTGCACTTCTTTTGTTTCTTTCTGCAGGTCTCTTGCTTGTTTCTGCACCCCTCGTGCCTCTTTCTGCACCCCTCTTCCCTCTTTTTGCACCCCTCTTGGCTTCTTTCTGCACTACTGTTGCTTCTTTCTGCACTCCTCTTGCTTCTTTCTACACCTCTCTTGCTTCTATCTGCACCACTCTTGCTTCTTTCTGCACCCCTCTTCCCTCTTTCTGCACCCCTCTTCCCTCTTTCTGCACCCCTCTTGCCTCTTTCTGAACCTCTGTTCCTTCTTTCTGCACTTCTTTTGTTTCTTCCTGTACCTCTTCAGCTTCTTTCTGCACCTCTCTTGCCACATTCTCCACCCCTGTTCCCCATTTTTGCATCTCTGTAGCTTCTTTCTGCACTTCTCTTGCCCCTTTCTCCACCCCTCATCCCTCTTTCTGCACCTCTGTTACTTCTTTCTGCACTTCTCTTGCTTCTTTCTGCACCTCTGTCCCTTCTTTCTGCAACCCTTGTGCCTCTTTCTGCACCCGTCTTCCCTCTTTCTGCACTCCTCTTGCCTCTTTCTGCACCTCTGTTCCTTATTTCCTCACTTCTTTTGTTTCTTTCTGCAACTCTCTTACTTCTTTCTCCACCCCTCTTGCTTCTTTCACACCCCTCTTCCCTTTTTCTGCACCCCTCTTGCCTCTTTCCGCACCTCGGTTCATTCTTTCTGCACTTCTTTTGTTTGTTTATGCACCTCTCTTGTTTCTTTCTGTATCCCTCTTGCTTCTTTCTGCACCCCTCGTGCCTCTTTCTGCAACCCTCTTCCCTCTTTTTGCACTCCTCTTGCCTCTTTCTGCACCTCTGTTGCTTATTTCTGCACTTCTTTTGTTTCTTTCTGCACCCCTCTTGCCTCTTTCTGCACCTCTGTTCCTTCTTTCTGCACTTCTTTTGTTTCTTTCTGTATCTCTCGCTTCTTTCTGCATCCCTTTTGCCACTTTATGTACCCCTCTTGCCTCTTTCTGCACCTCTGTTCCTTCTTTCTGCACTTCTTTTGTTTCTTTCTGCAACTCTCTTGCTTCTTTCGGCACCCCTTTGCCTCTTTCTCCACCTCTTCCCTTTTTCTTCACCCCTCTTGCCTCTTTCTGCACCTCTGTTGCTTCTTTCTGCACCTCTTTGCTTCTTTCTGCACCACTTGTGCTTCTTTCTGCACCCATCTTCCCTCTTTCTGCACGCTTCTTGCCTCTTTCTGCACCTCTGTTCCTTCTTTCTGCTCTTCTTTTGTTTTTTTCTGCACTCCACTTGCTTCTTTCTACACCTCTCTTGCTTCTTTCTGCACCACTAGTGCTTCTTTCTGTACCCCTCTTCCCTCTTTCTGCACCCCTCTGGACTCTTTCAGCACCTCTGTTCCTTCTTCCTGCACTACTTTTGTTTCTTTCTGCACTGCTCTTGCTTCTTTATGCACCCCTCTTCCCACATACTCCACTCCTGTTCCCCCTTTTTGCATCTCTGTTGCTTCTTTATGCACTTGTCTTGCCTCTTTCTCCACCCCTCATCCCCCTTTCTGCACCTCTGTTGCTTCTTTCTGCACTTATCTTGCTTCTTTCTGCACCTCTGTCCCTTCTTTCTGCAAACCTTGTGCCTCTTTCTGCGTCCCTCTTCCCTCTTTCTGCATCCCCTTGCCTCTTTATGCACCTCTGTTCCTTCTTTCTGTACTTCTTTTGTTTCTTTCTGCAACTCTTTTGCTTCTTTCTGCACCCCTCTTGCTTCTTTCTACACTTTTACATCCCTGTTAAACCTTTTTGCATCTCTGTTGCTTCTTTCTGCACTTCTCTTGCCTCTTTCTCCACCCCTCATCCTCTTTCTGCACCTCTGTTGCTTCTTTCTGCACTTCTCCTGCTTCTTTCTGAACCTCTGTCCCTTCTTTCTGCAACCCTTGTGCCTCTTTCAGCAAACCTCGTCCCTCTTTCTGCACCCCTGTTGCATCTTTCTGCACCTCTGTTCCTTCTTTCTGTACTTCTTTTGTTTCTTTCTGCAACCCTTGTGCCTCTTTCTGCACCCCTCTTCCCTCTTTCTGCACTCCTCTTGCCCCTTTCTGCAACTCTGTTCCTTCTTTCTGCACTTTTTTTGTTTCTTTCTGCAACTATCTTGCTTCTTTCTGCACCCCTCTTGCTTCTTTCTGCACCCCTCGTGCTTTTTTCACACCCATCTTCCCTCTTTCTGAACCTCTGTTCCATCTTTCTGCATTTCTTTTGTTTCTTTCTGTACCTCTCTTGCTACTTTCTGCACCCCTCTTGCCACTTTCTCCACCCCTGTTCCCCCTTTTTGAATCTCTATTGCTTCTTTCTGCACTTCTCTTGCCTCTTTCTCCACCCCTCATCCCTCTTTCTGTACCTCTCTTGCTTCTTTCTGCACTTCTCTTGCTTCTTTCTCCACCTCTGTCCCTTCTTTCTGCAACCCTTGTGCCTCTTTGTGCACCCCATCCCTCTTTCTGCACCCCTCTTGCCTCTTTCACACCCCTCTTCCCTCTTTCTGCAACCCTCTTGCCTCTTTCTGCACCTCTGTTCCTTCTTTCTGCACTTCTTTTGTTTCTTTCTGCACCTCTCTTGTTTCTCTCTGTATCCCTCTTGCCTCTTTCTCCACCCCACTACCCCCTTTCTGCATCTCTGTTGCTTCTTTCTGCACTTCTTTTGCTTCTTTCTGCATTTCTTCTGCTTCTTTCTGCACCCCTCGTGCCTCTTTCTGCATCCGTCTTCCCTCTTTCTGCACTCCTCTTGCCTCTTTCTGCACCTCTGTTGCTTCTTTCTGCACTTCTTTTGTTTCTTTCTGTACCTCTCGCTTTTTTCTGCACACCTTTTGTGAGAAGTTGGCCTGGCATATGCTGTCCACTAGTTCTAGTGGGCACCTTGCACCAGTCCAAACAACCCCTTATTGGAGATAGGTTAAAGACAACCTTTATTGAAAGCTATCCTAGTGGTAGCTATGGAGAGCAGCCTTCAGGCTAAGTCTTGAAGGAATGTAAAGCAGGTTGTTTTACCAGTCTATAATCTCTTGAGTGACCAAATGAAAGAGGACCACACCAGGTATATATATAAAATATATGTATTTAGTCTTAAACACACCCCTCTAGTCTCTTTATGAGGCTAGAGTTCAAAGTACATTTGTTACAAGTCAAATATCAGCAGTATTTAGCACCATACACGTTTGAGCCCTAGGGCGTACCAAACCATATACTAAAATAGTGGTATAAGAACCACGACTGAACTAGACACAAGGCCTAGAGCCTGTAGAAGTGCTTGGACCACAAGGAACCACCCAAGGTAGTGACACAGAGGACCCACGGGGGACGCGTCCAGTGTGAGAACACAGCCGCGAGCCACCGTTGACTTCTATGGGGAAAGTCGCGGTTAGGTTTTTAAAGAAAAGGGACACTTCGGAGAGTACTTCCAGTTAACCCCTTAAAACTTAAGAGTTTCTAGGGCCCACACCCACGTGAGTACCAAAATACTCGAGTTACCTCACCCAGGGAAGCCGGGTGCATACGTGTTATAAGGTGTCGGGAGTCGTCGTCGTTTTCAATGGCGACCGCTGGAAAAGTGCTGCTGCCGTGGAGAAGAAAAGTGTCCGGAGTGATCCAAGCCTGGATTGAGGAAAAGGAAGACCTGAAAGCAGAGGGGACAGAGTCTGGGTCACTAGCCAATGACCAGGGGCACGATAGTCGAATGCCCTCAGATGTCGGGTGCTTCAGGTGAGTTGATGGGTGCCTTGACTCTTCAGCCACGAGGTCCAGGAGGCGTCGACGATGACCAGGAGCTGGATTCGAGCTGTCCCACAAAGTCTGTCGAGTGCTGCGGTGTCGGAGACCAGATTGGACCCAACAAGTCTTGGCAACGGCAAGTCACGGGGAAGTAAAGAAAAGGCTGCGGTGCAGACCAGCAAGGTCTGAGGGACTTACCCAGCGAGGGTAATTCAGGGCAAGTCTGGAGCAACCCAAAAAGCCCAAGCAGTTGAAGTGTTGCCTTCGTGGGGACCCACTAGCCAACTGACTAGAGATTGCAAAAGAGCCTCGAGCAGTCGCACTTGGAGCTGGGCCACGGGACACTCGTGGAGTGTAGGCCAGTGATCTTCGCTGCAGTTGGTGCTCGGGCTAGGGCTACTTGGAACCAAAAGCACAGCTTCGAGAGATGTCAGGAAGTTGATGCACTTGCAAATGTGCTCGGTGTCCAGGGGTCACTGTTCCACGTTACCCACGACAGCTACGGGCCTCAGCTTCACTGGGGACTCAGGACAGCCTCAGTGAAGTCTGGAAATCCACCTCTGGTGATGCAAAGTCTTCGGCGTCCGGCGGGAGCTTCAGCGATGCAGACGGACAGATGCTTTGTTGGTGCCTGCCAAGCAGGGGAGTCACTTCTTGACCCCAAGGGAGATTTTTCAGTCCTCTAATCTTGATGTAGAGCGTCGAAGGTCCAGGATTCAGCTTCAGAGTTTCGTCCAGGGATATCTAAAGTCCTGTTGCCAGGGTTCCCTTACTTATACTAAGAAAGGGGGTTGGACTAACTCTGGGGACCCACCTAAGGGAGGGTTTGGAAAGAGGGGTGGGTACACCCATTTCCTTTGTCCAGTTTCACACCAGAGCAGGGGCTGGCAGCCCCTGCAACCGGTTTGAACTGGGGTATGCACGAGGACACCAAATGTGCCCCCAGTGCAGGACTTCAAAGCACTCAGAGAGTGCACCACCCAGCCCCAATCCACTAAGGCCTGTCTGGGAGGTGGTCACACCTCCCTGCGACAGGAAACCTATTGTCCAGGCCTCCCCTGCCAGAGTTTCGGTCAGCAGCAGGAGGCCAGACTCGTGTCTGTGGCTGCAGCATCCATTTTGTGATGCCAGGCTCTGTTTAGTTGGTACCGGGTATACCGGTGCTGTCATGTCTCTCCCTCTAGAAGGGTGGGATCACCTGGTGTGGGGGTATGATTCCAAGGTGTTTGACACCAAACACAACATGTTTCCATGCAGCCATCCCAAAGTTAGCATTTACCGTTTAGATATAATGCACTTAAGAGTATATGGTCAGGCTGCACCACAGACAACCCCGGATAGGAGATTCCGAGGGCTGCAGAGGGGCTCTGCTCATGCATGGCCACCCTCTCACATATAACCAAGCACCCTGCCTTCAGGATTGATAAGGCCTGCCATAGGGGTGACTGATAGGTTTCTATGTGCAGTGT
Organism: Calotriton arnoldi; assembly: GCA_963921515.1. Taxonomy (NCBI): domain Eukaryota; kingdom Metazoa; phylum Chordata; class Amphibia; order Caudata; family Salamandridae; genus Calotriton; species Calotriton arnoldi. The sequence continues at coordinate 352,094 of CAWUFW010014085.1, forward strand.
TAGGTGAGATATAGTGAACCTATATCTCTGCAAGGGGTGCATGCACCACCTTACCCAGGCTGCAGTAGCAGTCCTGTGGTGTCATTTTGGAGGGCCTTCCAGGGGTGGCACAATACATGCTTCAGCCCCTGGTAGGCCTATGGGGTGTCTATGCCCTTGGTACATAGTATAAAGTACATGGAATCAATTTAGAGAGGAAGCAGCTAGGCTGGGGTCCTGAATAGCAGGGCCCCAGCCAGACTAAAGTCGAAAAACAGTGATACACCAGCAAAAAATGGGGGTAACCATAAGAGGCAGATCCTACTTTCCTACACAACCCCCCCAAATGCAGGGACATTAAACTAACCTTGACCAGTTAAGTGTTCATGTTCTGAGTAGAAATATCTGGAGAGTCCATCTGCATTGGCATGGTTACTCCCAGGTCTATGTTCCACTGTATAGTCCATCCCCTGTAGGGAAATGGACCACCTCAAAAGTTTGGGGTTTTCACCCTTCATCTGTTTTAGCCATAGTGAGGGGCTTGTGGTCTGTTTGAACAAGGAAGTGAGTGCCAAACAAGTATGGCCTCAGCTTCTTCAGAGCCCAAACCAGAGCAAAGGCCTCCCTCTCTATGGCTGACCAACGTTTCTCTCTGGGGGTCAGCCTTCTGCCAATAAAAGCCACTGGCTGATCCTGACCTTCATCATTCAATTGTGACAGTACAGCCCCTACCCCCAACTCAGATGCATCTGTTTGCACAATGAACTTTTTGGAGTAATCAGGACTTTGCAGAATGGGAGCAGTGCACATGGCCTGCTTCAGGTCATCAAATGCCTTTTGACAGCTAACTGTCCACTGAACCTTTTTGGGCATTTTCTTAAGGTTAAGTCATTCAGGGGTGTCACTATTGATCCATACCCCTTGACAAATCTTCTGTAGTACCCAGTCAGGCCTAAAAATGCTCTCACCTGAGTCTGGGTAGTTGGAGCAGCCCAGTCCATGATGGTCTGGATCTTGCTCTGCAATGGTTGAACCTGGCCTCCACCCAGAAGGTGGCCCAGGTACACAACCTGACTCTGCCCTATCTGGCACTTTGTGGCCTTGATAGTTAGGCCTGCCTTCTGCAGGGCCTCCAAAACATTTCTGAGGTGGACCAGGTGATCCTCCCAGGTGGAGCTAAAGACAGCAATATCATCTAGATATGCTGCAATATAGGCTTCCAGACCTGTAAGGACTGTGTTCACCAACCTCTGAAAAGTGGCAGGTGCATTTTTCAAACCAAAGGGCATCACCACAAATTGGTAAAGCCCACCAGGGGTAGAAAATGCAGTCTTTGGCTTTGCATCATCAGCTAGTCTGATCTGCCAGTAGCCAGCTGTTAGGTCAAATGTGCTTAGATACTTGGCTGAGGCCAAAGTGTCTATTAGCTCATCTGCCCTGGGGATTGGATGGGCATCAGTCCTAGTGACTGCATTGAGGCCTCTGTAGTCCACACAAAACCTCATCTCTCTCTTACCATCTTTTGTGGGAGGTTTTGGTACCAGGACCACTGGACTAGCCCAAGGGCTATCTGAAGTTTCAATGACACACAGTTCCAACATTTTCTGGACTTCTGTCCTGATACAGTCCCTGACCTGGTCAGGTTGCCTGTAAATCTTACTTTTAACAGGCAGACTGTCCCCAGTGTCCACTTCATGAGTGCACCAGGTGATCTGACTTGGAGTCAAAGAAAACATGTGTCTGAACTGATTGAGCACCTGTCTACAATCAGTTTGCTGCTGGGCAGTGAGGCTGCCTGCCAAGGCTACAGCATCCACTGACCCATCATCAGGGTTCTGAGAGAGCAGGTCAGGGAGAGGGTCACTCTCCTCCTCCTGGCCCTCATCAGTTGCCATGAGCAAGCCCATGTCAGCCCTGTCCACATATGGCTTTAGCCTGTTGACATGGAGCACCCTGTGGGGGCTCCTGGTAGTTCCTAGGTCTACCAGATAGGTAACCTCTCCCTTCTGTTCAACAATTGTATGGGGGCCACTCCACTTGTCTTGGAGGGCTGCTGGGGCCACTGGCTCCAGCACCCACACTTTCTGCCCTGGCTGGTAAACAGTCAGCACAGCCTTTTGGTCATGCCAGGCTTTCTGTAATTCCTAGCTAGCCTCAAGGTTTTTGGTTGCCTTTTTCATATACTCAGCCATCCGGGAGCGGAGACCAAGTACATAGTCCACTATGTCCTGTTTAGGGGGTTTGAGAGGTAACTCCCAACCTTCCTTCACCAGACACAATGGACCCCTAACAGGATGGCCAAACAAAAGTTCAAAAGGGCTGTAGCCAACCCCTTCTGAGGCACCTCCCTGTATACAAATAAAAGGCAGGGCAAGAGTATGTCCCATCTTCGCCTAAGCTTTTCTGGGAGCCCTTTAATCATGCCCTTCAAGGTTTTGTTCAATCTCTCAACTAAACCATTGCATTGTGGGTGATAGGGTGTGGTGAACTTATAAGTCACTCCACACTCCTTCCACATTGCAGTCAAGTAACTGAACATAAAGTTTGCAGCTCTGTCAGATACTACCTCCTTAGGAAAGCCCACTCTTGAGAAAATTCCCAGGAGGGCCCTTGCCACCACAGGAGCTGTAGTGGTCCTAAGGGGAATGGCTTCTGGTTACCTGGTGGCATGGTCCACCACCACCAGGATAAACCTGTGCCCAGATGCTATTTGGGGATCCATGGGACCAACTATGTCAATCCCCACCCTCTCAAAGGGAACCCCCACCACAGGTAGTGGTATCAGGGGGCCTTTGTGGTGCCACCTGCCTTCCCACTGGCTTGGCAGGTTACACAGGAGCAACAAAACTCCTTGGTGTCTTCAGACATGTGGGGCCAGTGAAAGTGAGGGACAATTCTGTCCCAAGTCTTGTTCTGGCCTAGGTGACCTGCTAAGGGAATGTCATGGGCTAGTGTCAATAGGAAGCCCCTGAACTTCAGAGGTATAACCAACCTCCTGGCTGCTCCAGGCTTGGGGTCTCTACTCTCTGAGTACAGGAGTCCATCATCCCAATATATCTTATGGGTGCCACTAGCATTCCCAGCAGCCTCAGCAGCAGCCTGCTGTCTGAGGGGTTCAAGAGAGGGGCAGTTCAGCTGCACCTGGCTCAGGTCTGCCCTGGAAGGGCCCCCTGTCCCCAAGAACTCAACCTGATCAGGTTCAAGCTCCTCTGGGCCAGTTCCTTCTTCAGGCCTGAGATCAGCTTCCTCAAAAGACTGATCTTCCTCCTGAGCCAAGGGGGAAGGCACTGCCTTAACCCTACTGCTCCTTCTCTTGGGAGGCACTTGGTCCATTATTCCAGAATCCAGGGCCTGTTCAGCTTTTGACATTTTTGCCTGTGACCTAGTGTGAGAAGTTGGCCTGGCATATGCTGTCCACTAATTATAGTGGGCACCTTGCACCAGTCCAAACAACCCCTTATTGGAGATAGGTTAAAGACAACCTTTATTGAAAGCTATCCTAGTGGTAGCTATGGAGAGCAGCCTTCAGGCTAAGTCTTGAAGGAATGTAAAGCAGCTTGTTTTACCAGTCTATAATCTCTTGAGTGACCAAATGAAAGAGGACCACACCAGGTATATATTCAAAATATATGTATTTATTGCTAAACACACCCCTCTAGTCTCTTTATGAGGCTAGAGTTCAAGTACATAAGTTATAAGTTAGTTATCTACAGTAATAGCACAAATACACGTTTGAGCCCTAGGGGCGTACCAAACCATATACCAATAAAGTGGTATAAGAACCACGACTGAGCTAGACACAGGACCTAGAGCCTGTAGAAGTGCTTGGACCACAAGGAACCACCCAAGGTAGTGACACAGGGGACCCACGGGGGACGCGTGCAGTGTGAGAACACAGCCGCGAATCGCCGTTGACTTCTATGGGGAAAGTCGCAGTTGGAATTTTAAAGAAAAGGGACACTTAGAGGAGGACTTGGAGCAAACCCTTTTAGAACTGGGTTGTTCTAGAGTCTATACCCACGGGAGCACCGGAGTACTCGAGTTACCTCACCCAGGGAAGCCGGGTGCATAGGTGTCTTTCGGGGTCGGGTTTCGTCGTCGTTTTCAATGGCGATCTGCTGCAAAGTGCTGCTGGCGGCCAAGTCGAAAGGTTCGGGTGGATCCAAAGGTGGATCGAAGATCTGAAGAACCTGAAAGCAGAGGGGACAGAGTCTGGGTCACTAGCCAGTGACCAGGAAGGCGATGAGCAGATGCCCACCGATGTCGAGTGCTTCAGGTAGGTTGACGGGTTATCTTGACTCTTCAGCCACGAGGTCCAGGAGGCAGTCGACGACGACCAGGAGCTGGATTCGAGCTGTGCCACGAAGTCTGTCGATTGCAGGGGTGTCGGCGACCGGATTGGACCCAACAAGCCTTGGCAACGGCAAGTCTCGTGGAAATGGAAGAAGGACGATGGTGCAGACCAGCAAAATCTGTGGGACTCACCCAGCAAGGGTAAGTCAGGGCACGCATGGAGCAACCAGGGAGCCCAAGTAGAAGAAGATTGGCCTTCGGGAGGGCCTACTAGCCAACGGACTAGCGACCGCAAAGGGGCCTCGAGTGGACGCACTTGGAGCTGGCTCACAGGACACTCGTGGAGTGGAGGCCAGTGATCTTCGGTGCAGTCGGTGCTGGAGGCTGGGGCTACTCGAAGCCCAAAGCACAACTTCGTGGAAGACCCAGAAGAGGATGCACTTACAAAAGTATGCGGTGTCCAGGGGTCACGGTTCCACATTACCCACAATAGCCACGGGCCTCAGCTTTGCTGGAGACTCAGGGTAGCCTCGGGGAAGTCTGGAAATCTACCTCTGGTGATGCAAAGACTTCGGCGTCCGGCGGGAGCTTCAGCGATGCAGACCGGACAATTGCTTCATTGGTGCCTGCCAAGCAGGGGAGTCACTCCTTGACCCCAAGGGAGATTCTTCAGTCCTCTAATCTTAAAGTAGAGCGTCGAAGGTCCTGGATTCTGTGTCAGAGTTTCGTCCAGGTAAATCTAAAGTCCTAAGGACTGGGGTCCCATACTTATACTAAGTTACGGGGTTGGACATACTCTGGGGACCCACCTATGGGAGGGTCAGGCCAGAGGGGTGGTTACACCCCTTTCCCTTTGTCCAGTTTCGCGCCAGAGCAGGGGCTGGAAGCCCCTGAGCCGGTTTGAACTGGGGTATGCACAGGGACACCAAATGTGCCCCCAGTGCAGGACTTCAAAGCACCAGAGAGTGCTCCCACCCAGCCCCAATACACACTATCCTGTCTGGGGAGGTGGTTACACCTCCCTGGGACAGGAAACCTATTGTCCAGGCCTCCCCTGCCGGAGTTTCGGTCAGCAGCAGGAGGCCAGACTCGTGTCTGTGGCAGCGGCATCCATTTTGTGATGCCAGGGCTCTGGAAAGACAGTTACCGGGCAGGCCGGTGTGTACATGTCTCTCCCTCTAGAAGGGTGGAATGCTACCCACGCTGCCAGAACTGGCGGGGGTAGTATTCCAAGATGTTTGACACCAAACACGACATGTTTCCGTGCAGCCATCCCAAAGTTAGCATTTAACGCGAGGTTATAATGCGCTTAAGAGTATATGGTCAGGCTGCACTACAAACAGCATCAGAGAAGGGTCTCCGAATGCTGCAGAGGGGCCCTGCTCATGCAGGGGCACCCTCTCACATAGGAACCACGCACTCTGCCTTCAGGATTGATAAGGCCTGCCATAGGAGTGACTTATAGGTTTATATGTGTGTATGCATGTAGTGATATAGGTAGCCTATATCACAGTAAGGGGTGCATGCACCACCTTACCCAGGCTGCAGTAGCAGACCTGTGGTGTCCTTTTGGCTGGCCTTCCACGGGTGGCACAATACATGCTTCAGCCCCTGGCAGGCCTCTGAGGTACCTATGCCCTGGGTACATAGTATACCATATACTAGGGACTTATAAGGGCACTCCAGATTCTAATCAGAGATGTGCCTAAGGCACATGGAAACCATTTTAGAGAGGAAGCAGCTAGGCTGGGGTTCTGATTAGCAGGGCCCCAGCCAGACTAAAGTCGAAAAACAGTGAAGCATCAGCAAAAAGTGGGGGTACCCATGTGAAGCAGATCCTACTCTCCTACACAACCCCCCAAACGTAGGGACATTAAACTAACCTTGCCCAGTTAAGTCTTCATGTTCTAAGTGGAAGTACCTAGAGAGTCCATCTGCATTGGCATGGTTACTCCCAGGTCTATGTTCCACTGTGAAGTCCATCCCCTGTAGGGAAATGGACCACCTAAGCAGTTTGGGGTTTTCACCCTTCATTTGTTTTAGCCATAAGAGGGGCTTATGGTCTGTTTGAACAAGGAAGTGAGTACCAAACAAGTATGGCCTCAACTTCTTCAGAGCCCAGACCACAGCAAAGGCCTCCCTCTCAATGGCTGACCAACGTTTCTCTCTAGGGGTCAGCCTTCTGCTAATAAAAGCTACTGGCTGATCCTGACCTTCATCATTCAATTGTGACAGTACAGCCCCTACCCCCAATTCAGATGCATCTGTTTGGACAATGAACTTCTTGGAGTAATCAGGACTCTGTAGAATGGGAGCAGTGCACATGGCCTGCTTTAGGTCATCAAATGCCTTTTGACAGCTAACTGTCCACTGAACCTTTTGGGCATTTTCTTGGAAGTTAAGTCATTCAGGGGTGTCACTATTGATCCATACCCCTTGACAAATCTCCTATAGTACCCAGTCAGGCCTAAAAAGGCTCTCACCTGAGTCTGGGTAGTTGGAGCAGTCCAGTCCATGATGGTCTGGATCTTGCTCTGCAGTGGTTGAACCTGGCCTCCACCCACAAGGTGGCCCAGGTACACAACCTGACTCTGCCCTATCTGGCACTTGGTGGCCTTGATAGTCAGGCCTGCTTTCTGCAGGGCCTGCAAAACATTTCTGAGGTGGACCAGGTGATCCTCCCAGGTGGAGCTAAAGACAGCAATATCATCTAGATATGCTGCACTATAGGCTTCCAGACCTGTAAGGACTGTATTCACCAACCTCTGAAAAGTGGCAGGTGCATTCTTCAGACCAAAGGGCATCACCACAAATTGATAATGCCCACTAGGGGTTGAGAATGCTGTCTTTGGCTTTGCATCATCAGCTAGTCTGATCTGCCAGTAGCCAGCTGTCAGGTCAAATGTGCTTAGATACTTGGCTGAGGCCAAAGTGTCTATTAGCTCATCTGCCCTAGGTATTGGATGGGCATCAGTCCTAGTGACTGCATTGAGACCCCTGTAGTCCACACAAAACCTCATCTCTCTTTTCCCACCATTGGTGTGAGGTTTTGGCACAAGGACCACTGGACTAGCCCAAGGGCTATCTGAGGGTTCAATAACTCCCAAATCCAACATCTTCTGGACTTCTGTCCTGATACAGTCCCTGACATGGTCAGGTTGCCTATAAATCTTATTTTTAATAGGCAGACTGTCCCCAGTGTCCACTTCATGAGTGCACCAGGTGGTCTGACTGGGTGTCAGTGAGAATATGTGCCTGAACTGATTGAGCACCTGTCTGCAATCAGTTTGCTGCTGGGCAGTGAGGCTGCCTGCCAAGGCTACACCATCCACTGACCCATCATCAGGGTTCTGTGAGAGCAGGTCAGGGAGTGGGTCACTCTCTTCCTCCTGTCCCTCATCAGTAGCCATGAGCAAGCCCATGTCTGCCCTGTCCACATATGGTTTTAACCTGTTGACATGGAGAACCCTGTGGGGACTCCTGGGTGTTCCTAGGTCTACTAAATAGGTAACCTCACCCTTCTGTTCAACAATGGTATGGGGTCCACTCCATTTGTCTTGGAGAGCTGCTGGGGCCACTGGCTCCAACACCCACACCTTCTGTCCTGGCTGGTAAACAGTCAGTACAGCCTTTTGGTCATGCCAGGCTTTTTGAAGTTCCTGGCTAGCCTCAAGGTTTTTAGTTGCCTTTTTCATGTACTCAGCCATCCTGGAGCGGAGACCAAGTACATAGTCCACTATGTCTTGCTTTGGGGGCTTGAGAGGTAACTCCCATCCTTCCTTCACCAAGCACAATGGACCCCTGACAGGGTGACCAAACAAAAGTTCAAAAGGGCTGTAGCCAACCCCTTTTGAGGCACCTCCCTGTATGCAAATAAAAGGCAGGGCAAGAGTATGTCCCATCTTCGCCTAAGCTTTTCTGGGAGCCCTTTAATCATGCCCTTCAAGGTTTTGTTGAATCTCTCAACTAAACCATTGCATTGTGGGTGATAGGGTGTGGTGAACTTGTAAGTCACTCCACACTCCTTCCACATTGCTTTCAAGTATCCAGACATAAAGTTAGCATCCCTGTCTGATACAACCTCCTTAGGGAAGCCCACTCTTGAGAAAATTCCCAGGAGGGCTCTTGCCACCACAGGTGCTGTAGTGGTCCTAAGGGGAATAGCCTCATGGGTACCTGGTGGCATGATCCACTACCACCAGGATAAACCTGTGCCCAGATGCTGTTTGGGGATCCATGGGACCAACAATGTCAATCCCCACCCTCTCAAAGGGAACCCCACCACAGGTAGTGGTATCAGGGGGCCTTTGTAGTGCCACCTGCCTTGCCACTGGCCTGGCAGGTTACACAGGAGCGACAAAACTCCTTGGTGTCTTCAGACATGTGGGGCCAGTGAAAGTGAGGGACAATTCTGTCCCAAGTCTTGTTCTGGCCCAGGTGACCTGCTAAGGGAATGTCATGGGCTAGGGTCAATAGGAAGCCCCTGAACTTCAGAGGTATAACCAACCTCCTGGTGGCACCAGGCTTGGGGTCTCTACACTCTGAGTACAAGAGTCCATCATCCCAATACACTGTATGGGGACCACTAGCTTTCCCAGCAGCCTCAGCAGCAGCTTGCTGTCTGAGGGGTTCAAGAGAGGGGCAGCTCTGCTGCTCCTGGCTCAGATCTGCCCTGGAAGGGCCCCCTGTCCCCAAGAACTCAACCTGGTCAGGTTCAAGCTCCTCTGGGACAGTTCCTTCCTCAGGACTGAGATCATCCCCCTCAAGAGACTGATCTTCCTTCTGAGCCAAGGGGGAAGGCACTGCCTTTACCCTACTACTCCTCTTCTTGGAGGGCACTTGGTCCATTATTCCAGAATCCAAGGCCTGTTCAGTGTTAGACATTTTGGCTTGTGACCTGGTCACAGCAAACACATCTGCAGGGATGCCCAGCATTTCTGCATGGGTCCTGAGCTCCACTTCTGCCCAAGCTGAAGTTTCTAAATCATTGCCAAGCAAGCATTCAACTGGTAGGTCTGCACTTACCACAACCTTCTTAAGGCCAGTTACCCCTCCCCAGGAGAAGTTAACAACTGCCAGAGTATGGTCTGTTCTGACATTGCTAGCATTGGTCACTTGGCACATTTCACCAAGTATAATCTGCCCAGGATCCACAAGGTCTTGTGTCACCATGGTGACACTTGCCCCTGTGTCCCTAAATGCCAAAGCCTCTTTTCCATTGATTAAGGGCTGTTGCCTGTACTTGCCCAGATTACTGGGACTCACAGAGGAGGTCACATCCATGCCTCCATCACAGACTAGGACAGCCTGAGTGAGTTCTCTGACTAGGTCAGAGCTCATCTCTTTACCCAGGGTCAACCCTACTAAACCCTTGGCTTGTGTAGTCCCACCACCAACTGTAACTGCACTAGGGGGAGCAGGTGCCTTAGGGGCATTGGTGGGGGCTGGAGTAGAGTCTTTGGACTTGGTGCAATCACTGGTCCAGTGGGTCTTTTGCTTACAGACCTTGCACCATGGTTTCTTTTGGCCTTTTCCCTTGTTAGACTGTGAATCCCCACCTGAAGAAGATTTTTGGGGGCCTTGTGAAGACTTTTGGTCTTTACCCTTCTCCCCACCCTTATCAGAGTTTTTAGAATCTTGCTTCTTAGGGTCACCACCTTGGTTCTGTACCTTCTGCCTCACCCTGGTTCTGACCCATTTGTCTGCCTTCTTTCCCAATTCTTGGGGAGAGGTCAGATCAGAGTCCACCAGGTGCTGATGCAACAGCTGATTTTGACAATTATTAAGAATCTGCTCCCTCATGATAAGATTGTACAATCCTGTGAAGTCACATACCTTACTGCCCAATAACCAACCTTCCAGAGCCTTGGCAGAACAATCAACAAAGTCCACCCAGTCTTGAGTCTGTGCTTTTTGGGTATCTCTGAACTTTAACCTGTATTGTTCAGTGGTTAGGCCAAACCCATCAATCAGAGCACTCTTTAAGACTGTGTATTTATCAGCATCCTCCTCTCTAACAGTGAGGAGCTTATCTCTACCTTTGTCTGCAAAGGAGAGCCACAAGATTGCTGCCCACTGCTCCTGAGGGACCCTCTGTACTTTACAGGCCCTCTCCAGTGCAGTTATCCATTTGTGGATGTCATCCCCACTCTGGTAGGGAGGGACAATCTTGCTCAGGTTTCTATGGTCATAAGACCTTTCCCTATCTCTGGGGAAATTGCTGCCACCATGGGACTCTAGTCCCATCTTTTTCTCTCTTTGTAGAGATCTAGGGACTCCCTGTCTATAGCCAACTGCTGTTTTCTGAGCTCAAGCTGGGCTTGCTCATACTGAATCAGTCTCTTTCTCCTGTCATGAGAGGATTCTCTCCTATGAGAAGAGACAGAGGTCCCTATTGAGGTGTCAGAGTGGTTAGACTCCTGAGAAGGAGATCTATCCCTTCTTGGCACACTCTCAACTCTTCCTGGGGGACAAAGGTGAGGTCATCCTGATCCTCCCCTTCATCCACAGGAATAGCTGGGTTTTCCAGGTCAAGGTCATTGTCACCTTCCTGGCCAGTTTCAGAGGGGGGGGGCCTGGGTTTCTTCACCCCTGACCCCTTCCTCATTTTCTGCCCCACCGTCTCTGTCTACCCCTTCAGACCCTAGGGGCCTGCTGAGATCATCAGCTAGTAACACCTCTCTGAGGTGTTAGGTGCTGGCACTTTTGCCTGCCTTCAGCTTCCTAGTATTGCATAATGCGCTCAATTCCAAGAATGGGAGTTTATCATACTTGGAGGGAAGAAGCCCACTGGCTTCTGGCAAGGACTCACTGGGTCCTGGCTTTGAAGACATTACTAGTGAGGTGTGGTGTATGCACTACCTACCATAGTGTGGCCTACTAAACTCTCTTGAGTTGTAGAAAGGGTGTGCTATCCCTTAACACACAACTCTAAGTTCAGTAGAACTTACTGTATACTAAGCTTGATTTATATGTACCTTAGGTACCCTTAGTGGTTTTCAGTTGATCAATTCAATTGAGATTATCTGGTAAAACAATAGCAAGCTGGAATCCCACACGCTGCACACCAATGTGAGAAGTTGGCCTGGCATATGCTGTCCACTAATTATAGTGGGCACCTTGCACCAGTCCAAACAACCCCTTATTGGAGATAGGTTAAAGACAACCTTTATTGAAAGCTATCCTAGTGGTAGCTATGGAGAGCAGCCTTCAGGCTAAGTCTTGAAGGAATGTAAAGCAGCTTGTTTTACCAGTCTATAATCTCTTGAGTGACCAAATGAAAGAGGACCACACCAGGTATATATTCAAAATATATGTATTTATTGCTAAACACACCCCTCTAGTCTCTTTATGAGGCTAGAGTTCGAAGTACATAAGTTATAAGTTAGTTATCTACAGTAATAGCACAAATACACGTTTGAGCACTAGGGGCGTACCAAACCATATACCAATAAAGTGGTATAAGAACCAGGACTGAGCTAGACACAGGGCCTAGAGCCTGTAGAAGTGCTTGGACCACAAGGAACCACCCAAGGTAGTGACACAGGGGACCCACGGGGGACGCGTGCAGTGTGAGAACACAGCCGCGAATCGCCGTTGACTTCTATGGGGAAAGTCGCGGTTGGAATTTTAAAGAAAAGGGACACTTAGAGGAGGACTTGGAGCAAACCCTTTTAGAACTGGGTTGTTCTAGAGTCTATACCCACGGGAGCACCGGAGTACTCGAGTTACCTCACCCAGGGAAGCCGGGTGCATAGGTGTCTTTCGGGGTCGGGTTTCGTCGTCGTTTTCAATGGCGATCTGCTGCAAAGTGCTGCTGGCGGCCAAGTCGAAAGTGTTCGGGTGGATCCAAAGGTGGATCGAAGATCAGAAGAACCTGAAAGCAGAGGGGACAGAGTCTGGGTCACTAGCCAGTGACCAGGAAGGCGATGAGCAGATGCCCACCGATGTCGAGTGCTTCAGGTAGGTTGACGGTCGTCTTGACTCTTCAGCCACGAGGTCCAGGAGGCGTCGACGACAACCAGGAGCTAGATTCGAGCTGGCCCACAAAGTCTGTCGATTGCAGGGGTGTCGGCGACCGGATTGGACCCAACAAGCCTTGGCAACGGCAAGTCTCGTGGAAATGGAAGAAGGACGATGGTGCAGACCAGCAAGGTCTGTGGGACTCACCCAGCAAGGATAAGTCAGGGCACGCCTGGAGCAACCAGGGAGCCCAAGCAGAAGAAGATTGGCCTTCGGGAGGGCCTACTAGCCAATGGACTAGCGACCGCGAAGGAGCCTCGAGTGGACGCACTTGGAGCTGGCTCACAGGACACTCGTAGAGTGGAGGCCAGTGATCTTCAGTGCAGTCGGTGCTGGAGGCTGGGGCTACTTAGAGCCCAACGCACAACTTCGTGGGAGACCCAGAAGAGGATGCACTTACAAAAGTGCGCGGTGTCCAGGGGTCACGGTTCCACGTTACCCACGACAGCCACGGGCCTCAGCTTTGCTGGGGACTCAGGGCAGCCTCGGGGAAGTCTGGAAATCCACCTCTGGTGATGCAAAGACTTCGGCGTCCGGCGGGAGCTTCAGCGATGCAGACCAGACAATTGCTTCATTGGTGCCTGCCAAGCAGGGGAGTCACTCCTTGACCCCAAGGGAGACTCTTCAGTCCTCTAATCTTAAAGTAGAGCATCGAAGGTCCAGGATTCTGTGTCAGAGTTTCGTCCAGGTAAATCTAAAGTCCTAAGGACTGGGGTCCCATACTTATACTAAGTTACGGGGTTGGACATACTCTGGGGACCCACCTATGGGAGGGTCAGGGCAGAGGGGTGGTTACACCCCTTTCCCTTTGTCCAGTTTCGCGCCAGAGCAGGGGCTGGAAGCCCCTGAGCCGGTTTGAACTGGGGTATGCACAGGGACACCAAATGTGCCCCCAGTGCAGAACTTCAAAGCACCAGAGAGTGCTCCCGCCCAGCCCCAATACACACAATCCTGTCTGGGGAGGTGGTTACACCTCCCTGGGAAAGGAAACCTATTGTCCAGGCCTCCCCTGCCGGAGTTTCGGTCAGCAGCAGGAGGCCAGACTCGTGTCTGTGGCAGCGGCATCCATTTTGTGATGCCAGGGCTTGGAAAGAAGTTACCGGGCAGGCCGGTGTGTACATGTCTCTCCCTCTAGAAGGGTGGAATGCTACCCCCGCCGCCAGAACTGGTGGGGGTGTTGTAATTTGGCAGCATTTAAGTTAAGCATTAGCTGAAGACAGCCTGTATTTAGAGGCTAAATTGTCCGCTTTGTGGAATCCATTTTGTATTTCTGTCAGCCATTTTGGCTGCCATGTGCTACCATGTGCTCGCCATGTGCTCTGTCCTACCTTCCTGTCAACTGCTCTTGAAATCTGCCTAGAGACAAGTTATATTTAGTTCCTCTTGCTTTGCACATGCTCAGTTGAGCTTGCAGCTGTTCCGAGTTTATAAATGTCAGGATGTGTCTACTAAAAGTAGAAACTGTTAGCTCCACCCACTTGTCGACTGTGCATTCTCTGTATGACCTTATATGTACCTAAAACCAGCATTTGTGTTAGTACCGCCTTCATTTGAGCCCCTGTGTGGGTATAAAAGGACCAGGATCCTTCCATTCAGTGTGCTACTTCATGCATTACTGAAGGGTGATGTGTGTGAATGTAGCTCCACCTCATGAGGTTTAATAAACTCTGTCTTTTCTATTTCCAGTTTCTGTGCCAACTTCTTCCTAAGTGTCTGAGGACTCTGTGCAGAGAAGGAGAACCCCTAAGCACTGGTAGGCCTTGCTGAGGCTCACTACAACAAATTGGCGCTTCCAACGTGGGACTCATCAGCGACTCGGATGCCCGAAGGACTGGTCGCGACGAAGGATTGGAATCTCGCTTTTGGACGCGATCGCTGCCTGAGGAGACCTGAGTCTTGGCACCCACGGCGTTTTCCTTTCTTTCTGATCTGACCATCCCGGCGGCGCCGGTCTCTTGACTGAGATCTCTTCTGTTGATTCGCCGTGCAGTGACCATTTGGTCGATTTGAGAACTTGGCAGTTGGAACCTGGACACCATTTGATTGGTAAGAGCCGTTTTGCGGCACTTGCTGTTGGTTTGATGCCTTTGATTGGTAAGGTAGTTTTAGTAACACTTACTGTGGCTTTGTTTGTATGATTGGCCAATTTTGGAATCTGTTTTGTAATTATATATGTATTGCAATACATATAGGCAGGTAATGAGGAGAATTTTCTCTATTTAAAATTGTTTGAACAGCGCAACGTACGAAGAGTACCTTAAGCGCTACTTTGATTATAATACTGCATATTTTGCACTATTTTTTGGCATGCCTGTTTTCAGCACACTTCGTAGGATGTGTTGCTTTTGTAGTGGTACCAATTTGAGACTTGACGAAGCACAACCAGCCCCCCGGAGGGGACGCCTAATAGGGATATGTATATTAAGTATGGTATTTCTTCTATAATGTACTGCACGTTATGGAATAAATATACTAGTAAAGACCCTGAGTTGCGTTGGCCTATATATGGGTCATTTGATTTGCGAAAGATTCAGTATGTGGAACAATGTATGTTTAAACACAAGACTAGGCAAGATATGTTTGATTGTGTGCGAATGTGGGAGAAAGAAGTGCGTGAGCGAATGAAGCGTGAGCAAGCCTTGATTGACAAAGAACAGCGAAAGACCATTTATGCGAAAGCATTAGAGTTAAAAAACAAGGAGATGAAAGAAATTAAAGAGAGGGAAGATAGGGAACGCCATTTACAGGTAACTGGCCAATACGCTGTTAGGCAGCCCCTTTATCCTATCCTTAATAAACCACAAGATGATTTCTTGTTATTAGATCGTTCTCCACCTCCGTATATTTTTTCTTCCGCTCCTCATGAGTCAGATGAGGACTCTTTTTCAGACCAGGACAAAGCTCGAGAAACTCGCTCCATGCTATCTGCTGAGCGTGCATCTGACATTAGATCTACTGCGCGTAAAGCCGTTCGTAGTACTACCACTGCCTCTGAACTTTTAGATAGTATAAAAGGATGGCAGGAAAGGGAGCAAATATATTTTACCGATACATTTGCTGCAGAGGTTATTGAACAATTTAGGAAGTATTCGGTAGAAATGGAGCCCGATGATGTAGCAACTGATTGTAAACAATTACGTGACGGTCTTTTTGTCTTCTCCCAGGTGGCTGACACGATCAGACGCTTGGTTAAACTGCGTGTTGAAGCAGCCCGTTTGCGAGAGGAGAAAAAGGCAGCAGAAACAGCTGCACTAGCATCTCAGATCAGCATGGCACGAACTCCTACTCCTGAAACAGATAAGAATGTTGTAATTCATGTGAAACCCATGCGGGAAGCCGCGCCTTTATATGTTCCTCCTAAAGGAACGGGTACAGAGGATGATAAGACTTCTCTTAATGCGAAAGGGTACTTTATTTATAATTGGGTTTACACTCCTTGGAATAGAGCAGATGTTATGGCCCTTAAAAATGCATTGCCTGACCCGCGAAAGAATCCAGCAGCCTTTTATGAGGAAGTTGAGGGTGCAATCAGCTCTTGTACTATGACTCTGTCTGATATTGATTTGTTTTTGGATTAATATTACCGCCTGATATGTGGAGAACTGTGCGTAGAATAGATGATAATGCGACATTTGGAGCATTGTGGAAAGATTTAGAGCGGTTAGATGAAGATAGAGAACCTGCACAGAAACCGTGTCAGTTAATTTTAAATCTTCCGGCAGCTATATTAGTTAAGTTAAAGACGATCATTCCCCCTAAGAAGATAGATTGGACAGTGCTAGCGTCTTGCAAGCAAAGGTAGATGAATCAGTTTCCGACTTCTTCACACGTTTTGAAGAAGCATTTCACGATTTTAGTGGCCAGTCATTGACAGATGACACAGGTAGGCATCTGTTTGTCGATAAATATGTCGCAAACCTTTTGCCAGGAATAGCTAGTCGCTTAAAGGCCAGTGAGAGTTCATGGACTACATCTTCTCCGGTTTCTCTTTTAACTATGGCCCAGTATTATGAGCGGCAAGAATTAGAAGCCAAAGGTAATGAGGACAAAAAGTCTAAAGAGTTGAAAACAAAGGTTATGTTGGCTCAAGCTTATGGTCCGCCTTCTAGAGATAATGATAGAGGTGGACGTGGATCTTATGGTTCGTCCTTTCCTTCCTCTGCCCGTTCGAATTTGTCTGTTGATCAGTGTGCGTACTGCAAAAATTTGGACATTGGCTTTCTGATTGTCCAGTGCTGCGTGCTCAGCAGAATCTACGTGGTCGGGGACAAATGAGAAATCGTTCAGGATATCAAGGGCCTAGAGGAAGCGCGAATGATCGTGCTCGGTTTGATGCTAATACACGTGGGCAGAATGGGTTTAACACTTTTGATAGAAGGAACCAATATCAAATGTCTGACTATGTGCCCTCTGATTTTCAAGATTCTGCTTATGCATAGGATTGCCTAGGATGGGGTAAGGAATCAGTTGAAGTTCCAGTAGATCAGAGGGGTCCCTATGTTACAGCACATGTTTTGGGTTCTACTGATCAGTTTCTGGTTGATACAGGAGCTACTCGTAGCGCCTTGTCTAAACAATTGGTTCCAAGGGCTCCCTGTCTGGCTTAACCATTACATCGATAGGTTTCGATGGAACACCTTCCCTTAGCCCATTGTCACAACCACTTGCATTTGATATTGATAAGTTTACTGCTCCATGTCCGTTTTTGCTTTCTCCAAACACACCAGACAATATTGTGGGTCTTGATATGCTTAAATATTTTAGGGCTACGATACGGTGTTCTCCGGAAGGAGTACGGGTTATTTTGAATGACAACTACCCTATGATTGAGAGATCTTGTATTGTTAAAGAGGACATTGCACTAGCCTCACTCCCTAGTACTTTGTGGGCTACTTCGGACACTGATGTAGGGCAAATGGTTATTCCACCAGTACATATTAGTGTCAAGGAGGGCGCTTTATTGCCAAGACTGCCTCAGTATAAAATTTCTCGAGAAGGAGAAGAAGCACTCACACGTATTGTACATGATTTAATTAAGGTGGGGGTTGTGGAAGAAGTTCCTTACAATATTTGCAATAGTCCGATTCTTCCCATTTTGAAAAAAGATACTGACACTAGGATTTATAGATTTATTATCGATTTGAGAGAAGTCAACAAGATTGTAGTACCACAGTACCCTGTAGTCTCTGACATAACGACATTGCTTACCCTGGTCCCTCCAACAGCAACTACATTTTCTGTAATTGATCTGAAGAACGCTTTCTTCTCGATTCCTATTCATCCTGATAGCCGATATTTGTTCGGTTTCACTTTGAATAATAGATCATACAGATTTTGTAGAGTTCCTCAAGGCTATACTGAGAGTCCTAGTATTTACAGTCAAGCATTGAAGAGACAGCTTGATTCCTTTACCTTGTCTAAAGGAGTGGCTCTCATACAATATGTCGATGACATCTTGTTGGCAGCCGATACACCTGAGCAGTGTGAGAAATGCACTTTGTCTTTGCTTTCTTTTCTTGCTACACACCACCATAAAGTATCACGAAAGAAATTGCAATATTGTAGACCGAAGGTGACCTATTTAGGACACCTTCTGTCTAAGGAGGAGCCGTGCACTGACACCAGATCGCATTCAAGCAATTTTAGACACCCCAGTACCTTCCACGCAGAAAGATGTCCGTGCATTCATTGGTCTGACTTCGTTTTGCAGGCAATGGATATTGGGTTTTTCACACATTGTTAAGCCCTTGCTAGCACTTTTGACTAAAAACACTCCGATCCCCCTTCCATGGACAGATGAATGTCAAAATGCTTTTTGTCAGTTGAGACAAGCTCTTTGCTCTGCACCAGTGTTAGGCACACCAGATTGCACGAAGGCTTTTACACTCTATGTACATGAGAAAGAAGGATGTGCATTGTCAGTTTTAGTACAGACACACGGGGACAAACAGCGTCCTTGCGCATACCTTTCTGCAGTTCTTGACCCTGTTGCTCGTGCATTACCTGGGTGCTTCCGTTCAGTTGCAGCGACGGCTGTGTCCATACGTCAGAGTGAAGGGATAGTTTTGTCACACAAACTGTTGGTGCTAGTACCCCATGCAGTAGATGCCCTTTTGAATCAGACTAAGACTCAGCACTTAACTAGTGCTCGTTTGACAGGATACGAATTGACACTGCTAGCACCTCATATTACCTTGAAGAGATGTGCGACACTGAACCCCGCCACTTTGTTGCCATATCCTGCGACTCAGTCTCAGTCAAAGGAGCCTCACGATTGTATATTCCTTACTGAGGAACAGACAAAGGTCGCATCGATTTGCAAGATACGCCCCTTCCAGATGTAGATGGGGAACTGTGGGTTGATGGGTCCTGTTTGAAGTTACCAGATGGCACGACTTCAGCTGCTTATGCAATTACCACGCTTGAGACAGTAGTGGAAACAGCTCGCATACCTCAGAAGTCGGCTCAAGCAGCTGAACTAATAGCTTTGACACGAGCATGTGAGCTTAGCACTGACTTGTGTGTGAACATTTACACGGATAGCCGCTATGCTTTTGGAGTGGTTCATGATTTTGGCCTACTCTGGAAGGAAAGAGGCTTTCTTACATCCCATGGGATGCAGATAATGCACGGAGAGTTAGTGCATAATCTCTTGACTGCACTTACATACCCAAAGAAAGTTGCTATTATGAAGTGTAGCGCACACAAGAAAGTGACTGACAAAATAGGACAAGGCAATGCCTTTGCAGACCGCGTAGCCCGTGAGACTGCGATGCAGCGAAGCACTACACCCATGTACGTAGTGAAATCACAAGCTGAGCGTTGGCATGATGCTAGAGAGGAAGTATTGGATATACAGAGATCTGCTTCTGTGGAAGAGCTTGAGCAATGGTCTAAAGAAGGAATATTAGATGATGAGGGTTGTTGGCGTAACAAAGAAATGAATAAGTGGAAAATGCCTGCGGCCTATTTACAACCTATGGTTCAAATGGCACATGGGCTGGCACATGTTGGAGCTCTAGCAATAACTACATTGCTTACACAAGTTTGGGAGCATCCTGAAATTGCTAGCACAGCCAAAAGGGTAGTACAGTCCTGTTTGATCTGTTGGCAGTATAATCCTGGAAAAGGGACACGAACTCCTACAGGAGGGTTTGCTACACCAACCGCACCTTTTGAAGTTTTGCAGATGGATTACATCCAACTCGAACGCTGCAATAATCTGAAATATGTCCTAGTGGTGGTATGTGCCTTTAGCAAATGGATAGAGGCATACCCTACGAAGGATAATACTGCTCTCACCACAGCAAAGGTGCTTCTAAAGGAGTTTTTCCCTAGATACGGTGTTTGTAAACTTTTGTGGAGTGACAATGGACCTCATTTTATTGGGCAAGTTGTTGAGCATGTCCTGAAAGGATTAGGGATCAAACAGAAATTCCATACAGTTTTCCACCCGCAATCAGCAGGATTGGTGGAAAGGTATAACGCTACTCTAAAATCAAAGTTGGCGAAAATACTGGCTTCCACGTCTCTAAAGTGGCCAGATGCCCTACCTTTGGCATTGTTGTCCATAAGATCGGTGCCACATTCACGATCAGGTCTTACCCCCTATGAGGTGGTGTTTGGAAGACCAATGAACATTTGGGGAATTCTAAGCCACGCCCCATACATGATGTTCCTTGTGTTCTGATGAATGATTATTTGGCACAGTTAACTGACAGTTTGATTTCTATTCATCAACAGGTTCGAAGCTCTTCCTGACAGATCTACAGGTGAGGCCCACGAACTCCGTCCTGGTGACCATGTAATGGTCAAGGTCTTCGACAGATCGAACAGCTTGGAGCCAAGGTGGCGAGGACCAGAGCAGGTGCTCCTTGCGACAAGGACAGCAGTTCGAGTGACAAACAGAAAGAATTGGATCCACAGCACACACTGCAAACGCGTGTCGCCTGCCTTGGTGGAACCTGCTGTGTTGACCGACCATCGAGAGATTCTGGAGACGGAGAAAGGCCAAGCTATCTCACCTGACGAATCTGCGGAAGTCTTCCCGGACCACACGATCACTGGAGTATCCAGATATCAATTGAGACCGAGGAAAGGATCTGCAGTTTTGAAAAAGACTGGTTGAGCTACCGCCCTGGGTTAGTGAAACGGAGAGCCATTGTGGCAAGGGGAGGGGATCAGCCCTGTATTAGTGTAGTGACACCCGCTTTGGCCCATGGTGAAGAAATCAGCGGCTGCCCAGGGAGAAGAGCTCCAACGACTGTTTTCAACAAGTTTTCAGAAAGATCAATCATTACTGCTGCTAAAATGAAAAAACAAATCATTTGTGCTGTAGGGTTTGTTGTTGCTATGGTGGCTATGGCAGCAATTACGTGGTACATCGAGAAGGTGGCTCCTGTTCGACAGCTTTTTGTTGCCACTACGCCAGTACCCGTGGAACACCACTACTTTACTCTTCCTTACCATGAGCAAAAGCATCGACAATCTTACCTGAACAATACTTTTATCCAGATGTTGCACCATACTCACAATGCTACAAATACTACCAACTGTTGGGTGTGTGGGATGATACCTGCACATCAAAAGAAAGGAGGAACACCTTTTATTCCTCTTCCATTTTCTCACAATGGTTCTTGTCAAGCTTGGTATGCGCTTTTGTTTGCATATGGAAAGCCTTCAGTAGGTGGGATTATTTTTCAACTTAATAAAGTATGTTATCAAAATAAAGAAGGTTATCCACAAGCCAAAGGGACTAAATGGGAATGGGAAGAGTATCAACCGGACAATATTTCAACACCATATGTTTTCACAAATGTGAGAATAATAAAGAACATTGGACCTTTTGTGATTTCTGTGACAAAAGCTAAAGCAGATTTGTGTATTTGTAGTGTTGGAAGAATTCCAGTGGGGAGGAGCGAGTGTACTGTAATCCTGACCATTGAAGGTGCCAATAAGAGCACTTTCACAGCCTCGCATAACACGTATTTTGTGTGTGGAAATAACGGATATTATCAATTACCTGTTGGGTGGTCAGGAATCTGCTATGTATCTTTTCTGTTGCCCCCTGTGTTTCTGGCACCTGCATTGTATCACCGTGATTTTAAACTGTACAATGACATTTCCAAAAACAGAAATAAGAGGACAATAAGTATGGATGAAGTTGACCAAACCGACACTACCCTACAACAATATGTTGATTTCAACTTGGGCTTATTTTTCTTTGTGGGTGCTGCATTAAACAGCAGGAAAATCCGACGACTAACTCGTGTCGTGGAAGCTGTTACCAATCAGACAGCTATGGCACTTGGGAACATTACAGAGGAACTACAGATTGCAAGGATTGTAGCACTCCAGAATAGGATGGTGCTAGACGTAATTTTGGCTGATCGAGGTGGTGCATGTCGCATCATCGGTAGCAGCTGTTGTGTATTCATACCAGATCACTCACCTTCAGTATATGACGCAATATCAAAATTGCATAAGATTGCTGCAGAAATTCATCCAGAGACTGGAACTTGGACTTTTGCTGGATGGTTTTGGACTCTTGTTTCTGCTTGGGGCTGGAAGCTACTGACTATCCTGTGTGTAATAATTGTAATATTTTTTACATGCTGTGTATGTATCCAATGTGGTCCAATGCTTTGCTCCATTTGCATTTCTGCTTGTATACCTGCCAGAGGGAACATTGCTGAAACAAAGGCCCAACAAATGTTGAATAAAGAGGTGGCCGAAATAATGTTAATAGATATACGGGATGAATATCTAGATTACCCCAGATAAACGAATGTCTTCAGCCAATGCTGAAAGGGTCGTCTGTTGTAATTTGGCAGCATTTAAGTTAAGCATTAGCTGAAGACAGCCTGTATTTAGAGGCTAAATTGTCCGCTTTGTGGAATCCATTTTGTATTTCTGTCAGCCATTTTGGCTGCCATGTGCTACCATGTGCTCGCCATGTGCTCTGTCCTACCTTCCTGTCAACTGCTCTTGAAATCTGCCTAGAGACAAGTTATATTTAGTTCCTCTTGCTTTGCACATGCTCAGTTGAGCTTGCAGCTGTTCCGAGTTTATAAATGTCAGGATGTGTCTACTAAAAGTAGAAACTGTTAGCTCCACCCACTTGTCGACTGTGCATTCTCTGTATGACCTTATATGTACCTAAAACCAGCATTTGTGTTAGTACCGCCTTCATTTGAGCCCCTGTGTGGGTATAAAAGGACCAGGATCCTTCCATTCAGTGTGCTACTTCATGCATTACTGAAGGGTGATGTGTGTGAATGTAGCTCCACCTCATGAGGTTTAATAAACTCTGTCTTTTCTATTTCCAGTTTCTGTGCCAACTTCTTCCTAAGTGTCTGAGGACTCTGTGCAGAGAAGGGAGAACCCCTAAGCACTGGTAGGCCTTGCTGAGGCTCACTACAACAGGGGGGTAGTATTCAAAGATGTTTGACACCAAACACGACATGTTTCCGTGCAGCCATCCCAAAGTTAGCATTTAACGCGAGGTTATAATGCGCTTAAGAGTATATGGTCAGGCTGCACTACAAACAGCATCAGAGAAGGGTCTCCGAACGCTGCAGAGGGGCCCTGCTCATGCAGGAGTGCACCCTCTCACATAGGAACCACGCACTCTGCCTCCAGGATTGATAAGGCCTGCCATAGGAGTGACTTATAGGTTTATATGTGTGTATGTATGTAGTGATATAGGTAGCCTATATCACAGTAAGGGGTGCATGCACCACCTTACCCAGGCTGCAGTAGCAGACCTGCGGTGTCCTTTTGGCTGGCCTTCTAGGGGTGGCACAATACATGCTTCAGCCCCTGGCAGGCCTCTGAGGTATCTATGCCCTGGGTACATAGTATACCATATACTAGGGACTTATAAGGGCACTCCAGATTCCAATCAGAGATGTGCCTAAGGCACATGGAAACCATTTTAGAGAGGAAGCAGCTAGGCTGGGGTTCTGATTAGCAGGGCCCCAGCCAGACTAAAGTCGAAAAACAGTGAAGCATCAGCAAAAAGTGGGGGTACCCATGTGAAGCAGATCCTACTCTCCTACACCTAGTCACAGCAAAGACATGTGCAGGGATCCCTAGCATTTCAGCATGTTTCCTGAGCTCCACCTCTGCCCAAGCTGAGGTTTCAAGATCATTGCCAAGCAAGCATTCGACTGGTAGGTCTGCACTCACCATAGCCTTCTTAAGGCCAGTTACCCCTCCCCAGGAGAAGTTAACAACTGCCGGAGAATGGTCTGTTCTGATATTGCTAGCATTGGTCACTTGGTACATTTCACCAAGTATAATCTGCCCAGGATCCACAAGATCTTGTGTCACCATGGTGACACTTGCTCCTGTGTCCCTGAATGCCAAAGCCTCCCTTCCATTAATTAAAGGCTGCTGTCTGTATTTGCCCAAATTATTGGGACTCACAAAGGGGGACATATCCATGCCCCCATCACAGACTAGGACAGCCTGAGTTGACACTCTGACTAGGCCAGAGTCCATCTCAGTACCCAGGGTCAGCCCTACTAAACCCTTATTCTGAGTGTTTCCACCACCACTTGTAGCTGGACTAGGGGGAACAGTTGCCTTAGGGGCAATGGTGGCTGGAGTGGAGTCTTTGGACTTGGTGCAATCACTGGTCCAGTGAGTCTTTTGCTTACAGACTTTGCACCATGGTTTCCTTTGGCCTTTTCCTTTATTAGATTGGGATTCCCCACCAGATGCACATTTTTGGGGACCTTGAGAAGACTTCTGGTCTTTACCCTTCTCCCCACCCTTATCAGAGTTTCTGGAATCTTGCTTCTTCTGGTCACCACCTTGGTTCTGTACTTTCTGCTTCACCCTGGTTCTGACCCATTTGTCTGCCTTCTTTCCCAATTCTTGGGGAGAGGTCAGATCAGAGTCAACCAGTGTTAGACCTGGCATCCTTGGCGTGGGTCTCCCTTCCATTTTTTCGTAATGCCTCCACTGTTGCCGATATGTTTTTGCTGGACTAGATGCTCATGGGCACTTTGCCACTGCTAATCAGTGCCAAAGTGCAAGTGCTCCCTATCGTTAATTGATATATGTATTAGTGACTCCATGATTGGATGATTGGTTTACTTGTCAGTCCCTAGTACAGTGCACTCAGTGTGCCCAGGGCTTGTAAATCCAATGCCGCTGGTGGGCTTGCAGCACTGGTTGTGCCACCCACAGAAGCGGCTTGTAAAATGTGTCTCAGGCCTGCCATCGCAGAACCTGTGTGCAGCCTAGGGCTGCCATGTCGACTTGGTAAGTACACCCACTTACCAGTCCCTAAACCTTCCCTTTACTGCATGTTGGTCACCCCTAAAGTAGGCCCTAGGGCAGGGTGCATTGTAAGTATAAGGTAGGACATGCCCTGGTGTGTGTGGCATGTCCTAATAGTGAATTACAGCCATTTTCGTTTTTCACTATTGCAAGGCTACCTGCTCCCCATAGGCCAGAATGGGCAGACTGACTATTACACCTTATAGTCAGAACTGACCCAGGGAACATGGTAGAAAAATGAATTTAGTATGCCTGAACTCAGGATGATAAAATACATCTTTTAGTGAAGTTGGTTTTAACATTCTGTGTTTGAAAATACCACTTTTAGAAAGTGGGTATTTTCTTGCCTAACTATCCAAGCCTGCCTCTGCTAGGTTGTGTATTCCTTGTCTGGAGATTGAGTGACAGGGGCTGGGGGTGGGGGTGGCTACAGGAGACAGGGTGAGTCAGCGCAGGGCTGAATAGAAAGATCTGCATCCAGAGTGGAGGGAGGAGTTGCCCCTGGGTCTGAATAGGGCTGTGCCTGCCTTCCACAATGCTGGCTCCACCTCCTGCCGGGCGGCTGAGCACTCTGCCCCACATTCTGAAAGGAAAGAAGGAGTCAGAAAAACAAAGTGCTCCAGGACTGACCAGAACTGGTTTTGGACTAGGCAGAGGCCTCTCTGCCTTCAGAGAACAAAGAGAAACTGGGTATAAAAAGGGGACCCAGACCCCTAGGAGATTAGATCACTTTTGGGAACAAGAAGAAACCTTTGCTGAGGAGCGGAACCAAGAAGAAACTGAGGAGAGACTATCCCTAAGCCTGAAGTGCTGCTTGGGGGATTGGCCTGCAGTGGTTTGCCTGACTGCCAAAGAAAGGAGAAAGGAACTTTTGCTTTGCTGTGACTTTCATCAACTTGTGAAGGATCTCCAAGGGCTTGGAAGAGAGATTGCCCCCTGACCGAAGTCCCAGGACCATTGGACTTCACCCCTTTGTGAATTGCTGCTGGAAACTCTGTTTCAGTGGCTACAGAGGTAGGGAGCTGTGACCGACTCGGTGTCCTGTAAGCACCGCATCGAAGCACCGTCTCGCCCTGCAACGCACGGCCCTGGTCTCACCGACTCCGTCAACGAGCCGCTGCCTGCACCGCATCGAGGGACAACGCGTCCTGCAACGCTTCGCTACGCCGAATCGAACTGGTCCGACCGACACGGTCACTGCTGCTGAGTTCGAGTCCTGTGACCGCACCGGAGTTGGGCACCGCTCGCACGCTTTGCGGCCGCACCGCCCGACTCGCACCGCTGTCCGGACTGATCGACGCCAGCTCCTGAATCCAGCTCCGTCGCCGCACCGCAACCTGCCAGCACCGCATCGAAGCACGGCCCTGGTCTCACCGACTCCGTCTCGGCAGACGTCAACGAGCCGCTGCCTGCACCGCATCGAGGGACAACGCGTCCTGCAACGCTTCCATTTTTGCATCGCGACCGCGACAGAACAGCCATCCGGCTCGCACGCCCGTGCCTGCCGCTTCAAGTAAAGGTACTGTGACCGAGTCTGTCTACGCTGTGTTGGCCCGTCTCGACGCGGTCAGCTGGATTTGTTAGGGTCCCTATTTGGACAAAGGTACCTACCTCTGCCAACTAGAGACCCCCAAATCTAACAACCAGGTACTGATGTAGTAACTGATTTTGACAGTTATTAAGAATCTGCTCCCTCATGATTAAATATAAAATCCTTTGAAGTCACACACCTTACTGCCCAGTAACAAGCCTTCCAGAGCCTTGGTAGCACAATCTACAAAGTCCACCCAGTCCTGTGTCTGTGCCTTTTGGGTATCTCTGAACTTTAACCTGTATTGCTCAGTGGTTAGGCCAAACCCATCTATTAGGGCACTCTTCAGGACTTGATAATCATCAGCATCCTCTTCTCTTACAGTGAGGAGCTTGTCTCTACCTTTGTCTGCAAAGGAGAGCCACAAGATTGCTGCCCACTGCTCCTGGGGGACCCTCTGAACTTTACAGGCCCTTTCCAGTGCAGTTATCCATTTGTGGATGTCATCCCCACTCTGGTAGGGAGGGACAATCTTGCTCAGGTTTCTATGGTGATAAGACCTTTCCTTACCACTAGGGAAGTTGCTGCCACCATGGGACTCTAGTCCCAACTGTCTTCTTTTTCTATGAAGCTCTAAGGACTCCCTATCTATAGCCAACTGCTGCTTTCTGATTCTCAACTGAGCTTCCTCATACTTGAGCAGTCTGTCTTTCCTTTCATGAGAGGTTTCCCTCCTAGGAGAAGTGTTAGATTTGGGGGTCTCTAGTTGGCAGAGGTAGGTACCTTTGTCCAAATAGGGACCCTTGAGTCTAGTCAGGGAAAGTAGGTACACTCCTGAAATAACCCCTGCTCACCCTCTTGGTAGCTTGGCACGAGCAGACAGGCTTAGTTCAGAGGCAGTGTGTAAAGCATTTGTGAACACATACAGTAATCAAGTGACAACACTACAAATGGACACCACACAGGTTGTATATTTATAAAAATAGGTATACTTTATATAGATTTATCACAAGACCATAAACGACAAAAATAATCCACAATACTGTCAAGAATGCTTAGTTCTGATCAAAAGGCTTAATTTAAGGTTCTGTGCGAGTCGGTAGCCTCCTCCGGCTACGGCGATGTCAAGAACAAACAGAGTCTAACAAATCCAGCCGACCGTGTCGAGACGGGCCAACACAGCGTAGACAGACTCAGTCACAGTACCTTTTACTTGAAGCGGCAGGCACGGGCGTGCGAGCCGGATGGCTGTACGTCGCGGTCGCGATGCAAAATGGAAGCGTTGCAGGACGCGTTGTCCCTGGTGCAGGCAGCGGCTCGTTGACGTCGTCGAGACGGAGTCAGTGAGACCAGGGCCATGCGTTGCAGGGCGAGACGGTGCTCCGATGCGGTGCTGGCAGGTTGCGGTGCGGCGGCGGGCAGATTCGGGAGCTGGCGTTGATCAGTCCGGACAGAGGTGCGAGTCGGGCGGTGCGTCGGCGAATCGTGCGGCGGTGCCCAACTCCGGTGCGGTCACAGGACTCGAACTCAGCAGCAGTGACCGTGTCGGTCGGACCAGTTCGATTCGGTGTAGCGAGGCGTTGCGAGGTGCGGTGCTCACAGAGTTACGGTGCAGGCAACAGCTCGGTGACGGCGTCGAGACGGAGTCGGTGAGACCAAGGCTGTGCGTTGCAAGATGCGAGCGGTGCTCGATGCGGTGCCAACAGGACACCGAGCCGGTCGTTAGAGTCGGTCACAGCTCCCTACCTCTATAGCCACTGAAACAGAGTTTCCAGCAGCAATTTACAAAGGCTAGTGAAGTCCACTGGTCCTGGGACTTCGTTACAAGGGGCAAGCTCTCTTCCAAGTCCTTGGAGATCCTTCACAAGTTGATGAAAGTAACAGCAAAGCAAAAGTTCCTTTCTCCTTTCTTTGGCAGTCAGGCAAACCACTGCAGGCCAATCCCCCAAGCAGCACTTCAGGCTTAGGGATAGTCTCTCCTCAGTTTCCTCTTGGTTCCGTCCACATCATGGACGCACCAATGAGTGACACTGGGAACCAGGGAGAACAGGTCAGGGAACTGTCCCAACAGCTGGCGACAGTCACCCTGCTGCCCAGGTGTGAGAGAGGTAGAGAGGTGTACTCCCTCCACTGATCCATCTTGCTCTCGGGCTGACAGAAGGTCAGGAAGAGGCTCGGTCTCCTCCTCCATCCCATCATCTGTAGCTAAGAGAATGCCCACTTGGGACCTCTCCAAGCGGGGCTTTAGGCGGTTCACATGCAGGACCCGCAAGGGGTTCCTGGGAGACTGCAAGTCCACCAAGTAGATAACTGGACTCTTGCGCTCCATCACAGTGAAAGGGCCAGTCCACCTGTCCTGGAGCGCACAAGGCTCCACAGGGGCCATGACCCACACTTTCTGACCAGGCTGAAGCTCGACCAGAGTGGCATTCTGGTCGTATCACCGCTTCATCTCCTCCTGGCTGGCTTCCAGATTTGCCTCAGCAAGCTCTCTGAAATGCCTAGTCTGGTTCCGGAAGGCCAGCATGTAACTGTATACATCCTGGGGAGGTTTCCTGGGAGATTGCTCCCACCCTTTCTTGACCAAACTCAGAGGTCCTCGCACCGGGTGTCCATAGAGGAGCTCAAAGGGGCTGAACCCTAGAGACGTCTGTGGCATCTCCCGGTATGCAAACAACAGGCAAGGTAAGAGGACGTCCCATTTACGCCTCATGGGTTCTTCCAGACCCATAATCATGCCCTTGAGGGTCCGGTTGAATCTCTCAACCAGCCCATTTCCTTGAGGGTGGTAAGGAGTGGTGAACTTGTAAGTTACACCGCACTCCTGCCACAGGGACTTCATGTACTTGGACACGAAGTTGGTACCTCTGTCAGACACCACCTCTTGAGGGAATCCCACACGTGAGAAAATTCCCATCAGTGCCCGTCCCACCACGGGGGCCGTCACTGTCCTCAGAGGGATGGATTTAGGCCCAGATCTCTGTACTGGGGTGAATGTATGACATTGTTCTGCATTCTGTCCATCAACTGTTGTTTTTGCATTTGTCACCCCGAGTGGGACGGGTATGCCCAGACGTGGGTCCCGTGCTCTCCATGCCACTGGAATCAAGCTATCCTGGCTGAAGAGGGGTGAAACCCCGAAACCGGTCCTAGGATGCTTGTTTCCAGTCCAGGGAGGACCTGGCTTGGCAGTTCGGGCTGGACTGTTCCCATGAGGCACAGGGTCAAGACTGATTTGCATATGGCTGGGTTCAAACTGGAATGGCATGGTGAGCAAAAAAACGATGGATTTAGGCCCAGATCTCTGTACTGGGGTGAATGTATGACATTGTTCTGCATTCTGTCCATCAACTGTTGTTTTTGCATTTGTCACCCGAGTGGGACGGGTATGCGCAGACGTGGGTCCCGTGCTCTCCATGCCACTGGAATCAAGCTATCCTGGCTGAAGAGGGTGAAACCCCGAAACTGGTCCTAGGATGCTTGTTTCCAGTCCAGGGAGGACCTGGCTTGGCAGTTCGGGCTGGACTGTTCCCATGAGGCACAGGGTCAAGACTGATTTGCATATGGCTGGGTTCAAACTGGAATGGCATGGTGAGCAAAAAAACGATGGATTTAGGCCCAGATCTCTGTACTGGGGTGAATGTATGACATTGTTCTGCATTTTGTCCATCAACTGTTGTTTTTGCATTTGTCACCCCGAGTGGGACGGGTATGCCCAGACGTGGGTCCTGTGCGCTCCATGCCACTGGAATCAAGCTATCCTGGCTGAAGAGGGGTGAAACCCCAGAAACCGGTCCTAGGATGCTTGTTTCCAGTCCAGGGAGGACCTGGCTTGGCAGTTCGGGCTGGACTGTTCCCATGAGGCACAGGGTCAAGACTGATTTGCATATGGCTGGGTTCAAACTGGAATGGCATGGTGAGCAAAAAACGATGGATTTAGGCCCAGATCTCTGTACTGGGGTGAATGTATGACATTGTTCTGCATTCTGTCCATCAACTGTTGTTTTTGCATTTGTCACCCCGAGTGGGACGGGTATGCCCAGACGTGGGTCCCGTGCTCTCCATGCCACTGGAATCAAGCTATCCTGGCTGAAGAGGGGTGAAACCCCGAAACCGGTCCTAGGATGCTTGTTTCCAGTCCAGGGAGGACCTGGCTTGGCAGTTCGGGCTGGACTGTTCCCATGAGGCACAGGGTCAAGACTGATTTGCATATGGCTGGGTTCAAACTGGAATGGCATGGTGAGCAAAAAAACGATGGATTTAGGCCCAGATCTCTGTACTGGGGTGAATGTATGACATTGTTCTGCATTCTGTCCATCAACTGTTGTTTTTGCATTCAGGGTACCGGGTGGCATGGTCCACCAAGACCAGGATAAACCTGTTGCCCATGGCTGTCTTGGGGTCAAGTGGCCCCACAATGTCAATACCCACCCGTTCAAAGGGGGTGCTGACCACAGGGAATGGCTGGAGAGGAGCCTTCTGCTTCCTCCCACTCTTTCCACTTGCCTGGCAAGTCTGGCATGTCCTGCAGTGAGTGGCGGCACTCCTGCGCATCTGGGGCCAATAGAAATGGGTGACAAGCCTTTCAAAGGTCTTGTCCTGCCCCAGATGTCCTGCTAACGGTACATCATGAGCCAACCCCAGTAGGAAGGCTCTGAAGCGCTGGGGTACCACCAGCACATGGGCTGACCCAGGCTCAGCAACCTTAGGCTCTGAATACAGGAGACCATTCTCCCAGTAAATCCAATGTGATCCAGACTGATCACCTGCTGCCTGGTCTGTGGCCTGTTGCCTCAGACCCACGAGAGAAGGGCATGTGTTCTGCTCCTCGCAGAACTCTTCCCTGGAGGGTCCTCCTTCTTGCTGCCAATGGGTCAGCTCAGGTAGGTCCTCCAGTTCAGCTACCTGTTCCCCTGTAGGCTCCAGGGCATCCCCCTCAGGGTCTGCCTCCTCCTGGACTGTGGGAACTTTGGGGGCCGGTTTCCCGTGCCCCCTGCCTCCTCTCTCTCCGGCAGGCACCTGGGCCTCCCTTTCAGGCTCCAGGTCCTCTTGAACACCTTTAGCTGCCATTGACCGGGTGGTCACACATGCCCAATCAGGCAAGCCCAACATTTCTAAATGCGCACTCCGCTCCACCTTAGCCCAAGGTGAGCTCTCCAAATCGTTCCCTAACAAACAGTCAACAGGCATGGCTGGCCTCACAGCTACTTGAAGAGTACCCGAGACCCCCCACTCAAAGGGAACCTGAGCCACCTTGCAGTGACTCTCTGTGTTGTCAGCGGCAACAACCGGATAGAATGCATCAGGGTCAACCTGCTCTTTAGACAACAGGTGACACTTGACAGCTGTCACACTGGCTCCTGTGTCTCTCAGAGCCTCCACCCTATGGCCATTGATGGTCACCCACTGCCTGTATTTTTTAGTGTTATCAGGCAGCTGGGTCCTAGGGACCATCTCAGAGTCTCCTAATGAGACAAGGGAAAACACTGTGGGATCCCCCCACCTTGGGCACCCCACTCCTCCCCCAGGGCTACACTAGCCAACTGCCGGGGACTGCACCAGTGGGTGCTGGTTTTCCATGCAAAGGGCAATGAGGATCGTTTGCCTTGTGGCCAGGGGCGCCACACTTGTAACACACCAGTGGTCCCTGGTGAACAGGGGGGCCTGTCAGGGCCACTGGCTTCTTCTCAGGGGAGGCTGGGAACCTTTCCCTTGGTTTCCTTGGGGTCTACTTTGGGGCCCTTTATGGAACTCCCTCTGTTTACCCTTGTCCCCCCCACTCTTCTGCTGGGTACCCTGCCCACCCTTGGCGGAGTCTCCCACGTGACCCTTGTGGACCCAGGTACTCACCCAGCGGTCCGCCTCCTCAGCAAGCTGCCTAGGGTTAGTCAGCTTACTATCAATCAGGTGCTGGCATAGCTCAGAAAAACAATTACTGGACAAGTGCTCCCATGCAATCAAATCAAAGAGCGCCTGAAAATCAGTCGCTTTGCTACCCTTTACCCAACCATCCAAGGCTCTGCAAAAAAGGTCACATATTCAACCCAGGTACTGCCTTCAATCTTCTTACAGTTCCTGAACCTCTGCCTATAAAGCTCAGGGGTCAAACCATACCTAGTCATTAAAGCATCCTTCATGTGGCTGTATGAATTATAGACTTCAGAGGGCAAATCCAACAAGGTATCCCGCCCTTCACTCAGGAACCGCCCCCACAACCCTGCTCCCCAATCCTTCTCAGGGACCCGGTGGGAAGACATGGCTACCTCATAGGCTTTGAACCACTGCCCAATGTCATCATTTTTTAAAAAAACTCCTTCACCACATCTTTGGGAATATACACCCTAGCTTCAACAGGCACAGGTGGTACACTGCCACCAGAGGGAGCAATCTCTAAACTTTTGGCCTTCAATTCCAACTCCCTCAAAACCTTCTCATATTCAAACTGCATTTTCTTTTCTTCTAGGGCTAATTTCCTAGTTTGCATTTCAAATTCTAACTGCCCATTCAGCTTGAGCTTGGTCAGCTCCATTTCGTGCATCCTACTCTCTTTCCTGTCCTCCAACACTTCTGGAGACAGACCTCTGGCAGAAACACTGCTACCTACTGGGGAAGGTGGTCTTCCAGCCCCTAGACCCAATAGCCCCTCCAGCTGCCCTTCTGCATTCTCTGCCCCCTCCACAGGGGCACTCCTTGATTCGACCCAGGCCCTCAGCGCCTTTTGGAGGTCCTCCTTCCTGGAGAGCCCGGTCATGGACACTTTAAACTTTTTGCAGAAATGCTTGAGCTGCTTGAGGGTGTTGCATTCTAGCCTCTCCTTTTCCCAATCACACTCAACAGAGGCTACTGATGCTGGTTTCTCCATGGTGATTAAACTTGGCAGTTGCAAAAATAGAAAATCCCAGAAAAAATGCTATCAAAGAGTATGTGGTTGCGTTTTGGTCTGCACTCACTAGGTAGTGTTCACCAATTACTGTAGATGAGTCACAAATGCAAGTCCAAAATCCTCACTGCTGACCACCAATGTTAGATTTGGGGGTCTCTAGTTGGCAGAGGTAGGTACCTTTGTCCAAATAGGGACCCTTGAGTCTAGTCAGGGAAAGTAGGTACACTCCTGAAATAACCCCTGCTCACCCTCTTGGTAGCTTGGCACGAGCAGACAGGCTTAGTTCAGAGGCAGTGTGTAAAGCATTTGTGAAGACATACAGTAATCAAGTGACAACACTACAAATGGACACCACACAGGTTGTATATTTATAAAAATAGGTATACTTTATATAGATTTATCACAAGACCATAAACGACAAAAATAATCCACAATACTGTCAAGAATGCTTAGTTCTGATCAAAAAGGCTTAATTTAAGGTTCTGTGCGAGTCGGTAGCCTCCTCCGGCGATGTCAAGAACAAACAGAGTCTAACAAATCCAGCCGACCGCGTCGAGACGGGCCAACACAGCGTAGACAGACTCAGTCACAGTACCTTTTACTTGAAGAAGCAGGCACGGGCGTTCAAGCCGGATGGCTGTACGTCGCGGTCGCGATGCAAAATGGAAGCTTTGCAGGACGCGTTGTCCCTCGATGCGGTGCAGGTAGCGGCTCGTTGACGTCGTCGAGACGGAGTCAGTGAGACCAGGGCCGTGCGTTGCAGGGCGAGGCGGTGCTTCGATGCGGTGCTGGCAGGTTGCGGTGCGGCGACGGAGCCGGATTCGGGAGCTGGCGTCGATCAGTCCGGACAGCGGTGCGAGTCGGGCGGTGCGTCGCAAAGCGTGCGAGCAGTGCCCAACTCCGGTGCGGTCACAGGACTCGAACTCAGCAGCAGTGACCGTGTCGGTTGGACCAGTTCGATTCGGTGTAGCGAGGCGTTGCGAGGTGCGGTGCTAACAGGTTACGGTGCAGGTAACGGCTCGGTGACGGCGTCGAGACGGAGTCGGTGAGACCAAGGCTGTGCGTTGCAAGATGCGAGCGGTGCTCGATGCGGTGCCAACAGGACACCGAGCCGGTCGTTAGAGTCGGTCACAGCTCCCTACCTCTGTAGCCACTGAAACAGAGTTTCCAGCAGCAATTCACAAAGGCTGGTGAAGTCCACTGGTCCTGGGACTTCGTTACAGGGGGCAAGCTCTCTTCCAAGCCCTTGGAGATCCTTCACAAGTTGATGAAAGTAACAGCAAAGCAAAAGTTCCTTTCTTTGGCAGTCAGGCAAACCACTGCAGGCCAATCCCCCAAGCAGCACTTCAGGCTTAGGGATAGTCTCTCCTCAGTTTCCTCTTGGTTCTGCTCCTCAGCAAAGGTTTCTTCTTGTTCCCAAAAGTGATCTACATTTCCTGGGGTCTGGGTGCCCCTCTTATACATTGATTCTCTTTGTTCTCTGGAGGCAGAGAGGCCTTTGCCTAGCTTAAACCAGTTCTGTGCAGCTTTGGAGCACTCTGTGTACATGACTCCTTCTTTCCTTTCAGAATGTGGGGCAGGGTACTCAGACGCCCGGCAGGAGGTGGAGCCAGCATTGTGGCAGGCAGGCACAGCCCTATTCAGACCCAGATGCAACTCCTCCCTCCACTCTGGATGCAGATCTCTCTATTCAGCCCTGGGCTGCCTCACCCTGTCTCCTGTGGCCACCCCCAGCCCCTGTCACGCACAAACCAGACACACAATACACAAGCTGGCAGAGGCAGGCTGGATAGTTAGGCAAGAAAACACCCACTTTCTAAAAGTGGTATTTTCAAACACAGAATGTTAAAACCAACTTCACTAAAAGATGTATTTTATCATTCTGAGTTCAGGCATACTAAACTCGAATTTCTACCTAGTTCCCTGAGTCAGTTTCGGATTATAAGATGTTATAATCAAACTGCCCATTCTGGCCTATGGGGAACAGGTAGCCTTGCAATAGTGAAAAACGAAAATGGCTGTAATTCACTATTAGGACATGCCACACACACCAGGCATGTCCCACCTTATCCTTACAATGCACCCTGCCCTTAGGCCTACCATAGGGGTGTCTGATATGAATAAAAGGGAAGGTTTGGGGACTGGTAGGTGGGTGCACTTACCAAGTCGACATGGCAGTCACAGACTGCACACAGGCTCTGCAATGGCAGGCCTGAGACACACTTTACAAGCTACTTCTGTGGGTGGCACAACCAGTGCTGCAAGCCCACCAGCAGCATTTGATTTACAAGCCCTGGGCACACTCAGTGCACTGTACTAGGGTCTGACAGTAACTCAAATAAGCCAAGCATGGAGTCACTAATTCACATCACAATTTACAATAGGGAGCACTTGCACTTTGGCACTGATTAGCAGTGGCAAAGTGCCCATGAGCATCTAGTCCAGCAAAAACATATCGACAACAGTGGAGGCATTATGAAAAAAATGGAAGGGAGACCCATGCCAAGGATGCCAGGTCTAACAAGAAGAGACAGAGGTCCCTACTGAGGTGTCAGAATGGTTAGACTCCTGAGAAGGAGATCTGGACCTTCTAGGCACACTCACAACTCTTCCTGGTGGGACAAAGGGGAGGTCATTCGGATCCTCCTCCTCATCTGCAGGAGGAGCTGCATTTTCCAGGGCAAGGTCATTGTCACCTTCCTGGCCAGTTTCAGAGGTCAGGTCCTGGGTATTTTCACCCCTGGTCCCTTCCTCATTTTCTGCCCCACCCTCTCTGCCTACCCTTGCAGACCCTATAGGTCTTCTGAGATCATCTAGCAGAAGCATCTCCATGAGACGTTGGGTGTTGGCACTTTTGCCTGAGCTTCCTAATCTTGCACAACTCTCTCAATTCCAAGAATGGGAGGTTGTCATATTTGAATGGCAGGAGCCCACTGGTTCCTGGCAGTGAAGACATTACTATTGAGGTGTGGTGTATGCACTACCTACTCTAGTGTGGCCTACTAAACTCTCTTGAGTTGTAGAAAGGGTGTGCTAAGCCCTTGACACACAACTCTAAGTTCAGTAGAACTTACTGTATTTCTAAGCTTGAATTTAAATGTACCTTAGGTGCCCTTAGTGGTTTTCAGTTGATCAATTCAATTGAGATTAGCAGGTAAAACAATAGCAAGCTGGAATCCCACCGCTGCACACCAATGTGAGAAGTTGGCCTGGCATATGCTGTCCACTAGTTCTAGTGGGCACCTTGCTTCAGTCCAAACAACCCCTTATGGAGATAGGTTAAAGACAACCTTTATTGAAAGCTATCCTAGTGGTAGCTATGGAGAGCAGCCTTCAGGCTAAGTCTTGAAGGAATGTAAAGCAGCTTGTTTTACCAGTCTATAATCTCTTGACTGACCAAATGAAAGAGGACCATACCAGGTATATATATAAACTATATGTATTTAGTCTTAAACACACCCCTCTAGTCTCTTTATGAGGCTAGAGTTCGAAGTACATAAGTTACAAGTCAAATATCAGCAGTATTTAGCACCATACACGTTTGAGCCCTAGGGGCGTACCAAACCATGTACTAAAATAGTGGTATAAGAACCACGACTGAACTAGACACAAGGCCTAGAGCCTGTAGAAGTGCTTGGACCCCAAGGAACCACCCAAGGTAGTGACACAGGGGACCCACGGGGGACACGTGTAGTGTGAGAACACAGCCGCGAGCCACCGTTGACTTCTATGGGGAAAGTCGCGGTTAGATTTTTAAAGAAAAGGGACACTTCGGAGAGGACTTCCAGTTAACCCCTTAAAACATAAGAGTTTCTAGGGCCCAAACCCACGAGAGTACCGAAATACTCGAGTTACCTCACCCAGGGAAGCCGGGTGCATGCGTGTTAAAAGGTATCGGGAATCGTCGTCGTTTTCAATGGCGATCGCTGGAAAAGTGCTGCAGCCGTGGAGAACAAAAGTGTCCGGAGCGATCCAAGCCTGGATCGAGGAAAAGAAAGACCTGAAAGCAGAGGGGACAGAGTCTGGGTCACTAGCCAGTGACCAGGGGCACGATAGTCGAATGCCCTCAGATGTCGGGTGCTTCAGGTGAGTTGATGGGTGCCTTGACTCTTCAGCCACAAGGTCCAGGAGGTGTTGATGACAACCAGGAGCTGGATTCGAGCTGTCCCTCAAAGTCTGTCGAGTGCTGCAGTATTAGCGACTAGATTGGACCCAACAAGCCTTGGCAACGGCAAGTCACGGGGAAGTGAAGAAAAGGCTGCGGTGCAGACCATCAAGGTCTGAGGGACTTGCCCAGCAAGGGTAAGTCAGGGCAAGTCTGAAGCAACCAGAAAAGCCCAAGCAGTTGAAGAGTTGCCTTTGTGGAGGCCCACTAGCCAACAGACTAGAGATCGCAAAGGAGCCTCAAGCGGTCACACTTGGAGCTGGCCCACGGGACACTGGTGAAGTGTAGGCCAGTGATCTTCACTGCAGTTGGTGCTTGGGGCTAGGGCTACTTGGATCCCAAAGCACAGCTTCGAGAGATGTCAGAAAGTTGATGCACTTGCAAATGTGATTGGTGTCCAGGAGTCATGGTTCCATGTTACCCACGACAGCTACGGGCCTCAGGTTAGCTGGGGACTCAGGGCAGCCTCGAGGAAGCCTGGAAATCCACCTCTGGTGATGCAAAGACTTCAGCGTCCGGCGGGAGCTTCAGCGATGCAGACCAGACAGATGCTT
This sequence comes from Calotriton arnoldi, assembly GCA_963921515.1. Lineage (NCBI taxonomy): Eukaryota > Metazoa > Chordata > Amphibia > Caudata > Salamandridae > Calotriton > Calotriton arnoldi. Next base: position 389,812 of record CAWUFW010014085.1, read on the forward strand.
TGTTGGTGCCTGCCAAGCAGGGGAGTCACTTCTTGACCCCAAGGGAGATTCTTCAGTCCTCTAATCATGATGTAGAGCGTCGAAGGTCCAGGATTCAGCTTCAGAGTTTCGTCCAGGGATATCTAAAGTCCTGTTGCCAGGGTTCCCTTACTTATACTAAGAAAGGGGGCTGGACTAACTCTGGGGACCCACCTATGGGAGGGTTTGGAAAGAGGGGTGGCTACACCCATTTCCTTTGTCCAGTTTCACACCAGAGCAGGGGCTTGAACTGGGGTATGCACGAGGACACCAAATGTGCCCCCAGTGCAGGACTTCAAAGCACTCAGAGAGTGCACCACCCAGCCCCAATCCACTAAGACCTGTCTGGGAGGTGGTCACACCTCCCTTTGACAGGAAACCTATTGTCCAGGCCCCCCCTGCCGGAGTTTCGGTCAGCAGCAGGAGGCCAGACTTGTGTCTGTGGCTGCAGCATCCATTTTGTGATGCCAGGCTCTGTTTAGTTGGTACCGGGTATACCGGTGCTGTCATGTCTCTCCCTCTAGAAGGGTGGGATCATACTCCCACACCAGGAACTGGTGTGGGGGTATGATTCCAAGGTGTTTGACACCAAACACGACATGTTTCCGTGCAGCCATCCCAAAGTTAGCATTTACCGTTTAGATATAATGCACTTAAGAGTATATGGTCAGGCTGCACCACAGACAACCCCGGACATGAGATTCTGAGGGCTGCAGAGGGGCTCTGCTCATGCATGGGCACCCCCTCACATATAACCAAGCACCTTGCCTTCAGGATTGATAAGGCCTGCCATAGGGGTGACTGATAGGTTTCTATGTGCAGTGTTAGGTGAGATATAGTGAACCTATATCTCTGCAAGGGGTGCATGCACCACCTTACCCAGGCTGCAGTAGCAGTCCTGTGGTGTCATTTTGGAGGGCCTTCCAGGGGTGGCACAATACATGCTGCAGCCCCTGGTAGGCCTCTGGGGTGCCTATGCCCTTGGTACATAGTATACCAAATACTAGGGTCTTATAAGGGCACCCCAGAATACAATGTACCTAAAGTACATGGAATCAATTTAGAGAGGAAGCAGCTATGCTGGGGTCCTGAATAGCAGGGCCCCAGCCAGACTAAAGCTGAAAAACAGTGATACACCAGCAAAAAGTGGGGGTAACCATAAGAGGCAGATCCTACTCTCCTACACCTTTTGCCTCTTTAGACACCCCTCTTGCCTCTTTCTGCACCTTTCTTCCATCTTTCTAAACTTCTTTTGTTTCTTTATGCAGCTCTCTTGCTCCTTTCTGCACCCCCTTGCCTCTTTCTCCACCCCCTTCCCTCTTTCCTCACCTCTGTTGCCTATTTCTGCACCTCTGTTCCTTCTTTCTGCATTTCTTTTGTTTTTTTCTGCAAATCTCTTGCTTCTTTCTGCACCCCTCGTGCCTCTTTCTGCACCCCTCTTGCCTCTTTTTGCATGCCTCTTGCCTCTTTCTGCACCTCTTTGCTTCTTTCTGCACCACTTGTGATTCTTTCTGCACCCCTCATCCCTCTTTCTGCACCACTAGTGCTTCTTTCTGCACCCCTCTTCCCTCTTTCTGCACCCCTCTTGCCTTTTTCTGCACCTCTGTTCCTTTTTTCTGCACTTCTTTTGTTACTTTCTGCATCTCTCTTGCTTCTTTCTGCACCCCTCTTGCTACTTTCTCCACCCCTGTTCCACCTTTTTGCTTCTCTGTTGCTTCTTTCTGCACTTCTCTTGCCTCTTTCGACACCCCTCATACCACTTTCTGCACCTCTGTTGCTTCTTTCTGCACTTCTCTTGCTTCTTTCTGTACCTTTGTCCCTTCTTTCTGCAACCCTTGTGCCTCTTTCTGCACCCCTCTTCCCTCTTTCTGCACCCCTATTGTCTATTTCTGCACCTCTGTTCCTTCTTTCTGTACTTCTTTTGTTTCTTTCTGCAACTCTTTTGCTTCTTTCTGCACCCCTCTTGCTTCTTTGTACACCCCTCTTGCCTCTTTCACACCCCTCTTTCCTCTTTCTGCATCTTTCTTGCCTCTTTCTACACCTCTGTCCCTTCTATTTGATCTTCTTTTGTTTCTTTCTGCACCTCTCTTGTTTCTTTCTGTATCCTTCTTGTCTTTTTCTCCACCCCACTGCCCCCTTTGTGCATCTCTGTTGCTTCTTTATGCACTTCTCTTGCTTCTTTCTGCCCCTCTAGATTCTTTTTGCACCCCTTGCGCCTCTTTCTGCATCCTTCTTCCCTCTTTCTACACTCATTTTGCCTCTTTTTGCATCTCTGTTGCTTCTTTCTGCACTTCTTTTGTTTCTTTCTGCACCCCTCTTGCCTCTTTCTGCACCTCTTTCCTTCTTTCTGTACATCTTTTGTTTCTTTCTGCACCTCTCGCTTCTTTCTGCACCTCTTTTGCCTCTTTTTGCTCCTCTCTTGCCTCTTTCTGCACCTCTATTCCTTCTTTCTGCACTTTGTTTGTTTCTTTCTGCAGCTCTCATGCTACTTTATGCACACCTTGCCTCTTTCTCCACCCCTCTTCCCTCTTTCTTCACCCCTGTTGCCTCTTTCTGCACCTCTGTTCATTCTTTCTGCTCTTCTTTTGTATCTTTCTGCACATCTCTTGCTTCTTTCTGCACCCCTTGTGCCTCTTTCCGCACCCCTCTTCCCTCTCTTTTACACACCTCTTGCCTCTTTCTGCGCCTCTGTTGCTTCTTTCTGCACTCCTCTTGCTTCTTTCTGCACCCCTCTTGCCTCTTTCTGCACCTCTGTTCCTTCTTTCTGCTTTTCTTTTGTTTTTTCTGCACCTCTCTTGCTTCTTTCTGCACCCTTCTTGCCACTTTCTCCACCTCTGTTCCCCCTTTTTGCATTTCTGTTGCTTCTTTCTGCACTTCTCTTGCCTCTTTCTCCATCCCTCATCCCTCTTTCTGCACCTCTGTTGCTTCTTTCTGCACTTCTCTTGCTTCTTTCTGCACCTCTGTCCCTTCTTTCTGCAACTCTTGTGCCTCTTTCTGCACCTCTCTTCCCTTTTTCTGCATCCCTCTTGCCTCTTTCTGCACCTCTGTTCCTTCTTTCTGAACTTCTTTTGTTTCTTTCTGCAACTCTTTTGCTTCTTTCTCCACCCCTCTTGCTTCTTTCTACACCCCTCGTGCCTCTTTCACACTCCTCTTCCCTTTTTCTGCATCTTCTTGCCTCTTTCTGCACTTCTGTTCCTTCTTTCTAAACTTCTTTTGTTTATTTCTGCACTTCTCTTGTTTCTTTCTGTATCCCTCTTGCTTTTTTCTCCACCCCACTCCTCCCTTTCTGCATCTATATTGCTTCTTTATGCACTTCTCTTGCTTCTTTCTGTCCCTCTCTAGTTTCTTTATGCACCCCTTGTGCCTCTCTCTGCATCCCTCTTTCTGCACTCCTTTTGCCACTTTCTGCACCTCTGTTGCTTCTTTCTGCACTTCTTTTGTTTATTTCTGCACTTCTCTTGTTTCTTTCTGTATCCCTCTTGTTTTTTTCTCCACCCCACTCCTCCCTTTCTGCATCTATGTTGCTTCTTTATGCACTTCTCTTGCTTCTTTCTGTCCCTCTCTAGTTTCTTTTTGCACCCCTTGTGCTTCTCTCTGCATCCCTCTTTCTGCACTCCTTTTGCCACTTTTTGCACCTCTATTGCTTCTTTCTGCACTTCTTTTGTTTCTTTCTGCACACCTCTTGCCTCTTTCTGCACCTCTGTTCTTTTTTCTGCACTTCTTTTGTTTCTTTCTGCACCTCTTGCTTCTTTCTGCACCCCTTTCGCCTCTTTCTGCACCCCTCTTGCCTCTATCTGCACCTCTGTTCCTTCTTTCTGCACTTCTTTTTTCTTTCTGCAGCTCTCTTGCTTCTTTCTGCAGCCCCTTGTCTCTTTCTCCACCCCTCTTACCTCTTTCTTCACCCCTGTTGCCTCTTTCTGCACCTCTGTTCCTTCTTTCTGCACTTCTTTTGTGTCTTTCTGCAGATCTCTTGCTTCTTTCTGCACCCCTTGTGCCTCTTTCTCACCCCTCTTCCCTCTTTTTGCAACCCTCTTGCCTCTTTCTGCACCTCTGTTGCTTCTTTCTGCACTACTCTTGCTTCTTTCTGCACCTCTCTTGCTTCTTTCTGCACCTCTCTTGCTTCTTTCTGCACCATTCGTGCTTCTTTCTGAACCCCTCTTCCCTCTTTCTGCACCCCTCTTGCCTATTTCTGCACCTCTTTTCCTTCTTTCTGCACTTCTCCTGCTTCATTCTGCACCTCTCTTGCTTCTTTCTGCACCCCTTGTACCTCTTTCTGCACCCTATTCACTCTTTCTGCACTCCTCTTGCCTCTTTCTGCACCTCTGTTGCTTCTTTCTGCACTTCTCTTGCTTCTTTCTACACCCCTCTTGCCTCTTTCTCCACACCTCTTTCCCGTTTTTCATCTCTGTTGCTTCTTTCTGCACTTCTCTTGCCTCTTCCTCCACCCCTCATCCGTCTTTCTGCACCTCTGTTGCTTCTTTCTGCACTTCTCTTGCTTCTTTCAGCACCTCTGTCCCTTCTTTCTGCACCGCTTCTGTCTCTTTCTGCACCCCTCTTTCCTCTTTCTTCACCCCTGTTGCCTCTTTCTGCACCTCTGTTCCTTCTTTCTGCACTTCTTTTGTGTCTTTCTGCAGATCTCTTGCTTCTTTCTGCACCCCTTGTGCCTCTTTCTCACCCCTCTTCCCTCTTTTTGCAACCCTCTTGCCTCTTTCTGCAAATCTGTTGCTTCTGTCTGCACTGCTCTTGCTTCTTTCTGCACCTCTTTTGCTTCTTTCTGCACCTCTCTTGCTTCTTTCTGCACCTCTCTTGCTTATTTCTGCACCCCTCGTGCCTCTTTTACACCCCTCTTCCCTCTTTCTGCACCCCTCTTGCCTATTTCTGCACCTCTCTTGCTTCTTTCTGTACTTCTTTTGTTTCTTTCTGCACCTCTATTGTTTCTTTCTGTATGCCTCTTGCCTCTTTCTCCACCCCACTTCCCACTTTCTGCATCTCTGTTGCTTCTTTGTACACTTCTCTTGCTTCTTTCTGCACCTCTCTTGCTTCTTTCTGCACCCCTCATGCCTCTTTTTGCACCCCTCTTCCCTCTTTCTGCACTCCTCTTGCCTCTTTATGCACCTCTCTTGCTTCTTTCTGCACTTCTTTTGTTTCTTACTGCACCCCTCTTGCCTCTTTCTGCACCTCTGTTCCTTCTTTCTTCACTTCAATTGTTTCTTTCTGCACCTCTTTTGCTTCTTTCTGCACCCCTATTGCCTCTTTCTGCACCTCTTTTCCTTCTTTCTGCCCTTCTTTTGTTTCTTTCTGTACCTCTCTTGCTTCTTTGTGCACCTCTCTTGCCACTTTCTCTACCCCTGTTCCCCCTTTTTGCATCTCTGTTCCTTCTTTCTGCACTTCTCTTGCCTCTTTCTCCATCCCTCATCCCTCTCTCTGTACCTCTGTTGCTTCTCTCTGTACTTCTCTTGCTTCTTTCTGCACCCCTGTCCCTTCTTTCTGCAACCCTTTTGCCTCTTTCTGCACCCCTCTTCCCTCTTTCTGCTCCCCTCTTGCCTCTTTCTGCACCTCTGTTGCTTCTTTCTGTACTTCTTTTGTTTCTTTCTGCACCTCTCTTGTTTCTTTCTGTATCCCTCTTGTCTTTTTCCCCACCCCACTGCCCCCTTTGTGCATCTCTGTTGCTTCTTTATGCACTTCTCTTGCTTCTTTCTGCCCCTCTCTAGATTCTTTTTGCACCCCTTGCACCTCTTTCTGCATCCTTCTTCCCTCTTTCTGCACTCATTTTGCCTCTTTTTGCATCTCTGTTGCTTCTTTCTGCACTTCTTTTGTTTCTTTCTGCACCCATCTTGCCTCTTTCTGCACCTCTGTTCCTTCTTTCTGCTCTTCTTTTGTTTCTTTCTGCACCTCTCGCTTCTTTCTGCACCCCTTTTGCCTCTTTTTGCACCCCTCTTGCCTCTTTCTGCACCTCTATTACTTCTTTCTGCACTTTGTTTGTTTCTTTCTGCAGCTCTCATGCTACTTTATGCACACCTTGCCTCTTTCTCCACCCCTCTTCCCTCTTTCTTCACCCCTGTTGCCTCTTTCTGCACCTCTGTTCCTTCTTTCTGCTCTTCTTTTGTTTCTTTCTGCATATCTCTTGCTTCTTTCTGCACCCCTCGTGCCTCTTGCCGCACCCCTCTTCCCTCTCTTTTACACCCCTCTTGCCTCTTTCTGCGCCTCTGTTGATCCTTTCTGCACTCCTATTGCTTCTTTCTGCACATCTTTCCTTCTTTCAGCACCACTTGTGCTTCTTTCGGCACCCCTCTTCCCTCTTTTTGCACCCCTCTTGCCTCTTTCTGCACCTCTGTTCCTTCTTTCTGCTCTTCTTTTGTTTTTCTACACCTCTCTTGCTTCTTTCTGCACCCTTCTTGCCACTTTCTCCACCTCTGTTCCCCCTTTTTGCATTTCTGTTGCTTCTTTCTGCACTTCTCTTGCCTCTTTCTCCTTCCCTCATCCCTCTTTCTGCACCTCTGTTGCTTCTTTCTGCACTTCTCTTGCTTCTTTCTGCACCTCTGTCCCTTCTTTCTGCAACTCTTGTGCCTCTTTCTGCACCTCTCTTCCCCTTTTCTGCATCCCTCTTGCCTCTTTCTGCACCTCTGTTCCTTCTTTCTGTACTTCTTTTGTTTCTTTCTGCAACTCTTTTGCTTCTTTCTGCACCCCTCTTGCTTCTTTCTACACCCCTCGTGCCTCTTTCACACCCCTCTTCCCTCTTTCTGCATCTTTCTTGCCTCTTTCTGCACCTCTGTTCCTTCTTTCTGAACTTCTTTTGTTTCTTTCTGCACTTCTCTTGTTTCTTTCTGTATCCCTCTTGCTTTTTTCTCCACCCCACTCCTCCCTTTCTGCATCTTTGTTGCTTCTTTATGCACTTCTCTTGCTTCTTTCTGTCCCTCTCTAGTTTCTTTTTGCACCCCTTGTGCCTCTCTCTGCATCCCTCTTTCTGCACTCCTTTTGCCACTTTCTGCACCTCTGTTGCTTCTTTCTGCACTTCTTTTGTTTCTTTCTGCACCCCTCTTGCCTCTTTGTTAATGTTAATGAGATTTGTAAAGCGCACGAATACCCGGAGGCGTCTTGGCGTTGAGGACACAGTACACCCACTGTAACGTCTAATTCATGAACAGCCAGGTTTTTAGTTCCTTCCTGAAGGTGGAAAGGGAGCTCGCAGCTCTGAGCACATTCGGAAGAGTGTTCCAGAGTTTGGAGGTGCCGTAGTGAAAGCTGCGACCGCCCCAATGCAATGTTCGAACTCTGGGCACTGCCAAAAGTCTGGCCCCTGTTGAACAGAGGTGTCTTGTTGGTTCATACCAGACAAACAGGTTTTGCAAAAAGGAAGAACCTGTGTGGTTCAGAGCTTTATATGCCAAACAAAGAGCGTTGAATTTGATGCGTTGTGACACCGGAAGCCAATGCAGGTTACGAATCTCTTTAGATACGGAGTTCCCCCTGGGGATGTCGACCAATAAACGTGCTGCTGAGTTTTGAACCATCTGAAGCTTTTTAAGCACTGTTTCTGTATGTTCAAGTAAAGCCCGTTGCAGTAATCCAATTTAGACTGGATTAACGAGGTAACCACCATTTTCCTGAATCTGCAGGGATATAAGGAAAGATCTTCCTTAATTTCTTAATAAGAAAGTGGGAGGCAGATACAGTTGAATTTATCTGCTGAGAAAGCGATAGTTTGTTATCAAACCAAACGCCAAGGTTCTTAGCCTTGACCGCTGGTTTTGGTGGTTCTCCCATCTCAACGGGCCACCATAGATTACCCCAGTTTGGCTGCATATTGCCTAAAATCAGGACCTCAGTCTTTTCAGAGTTGAGTCTGAGACAATGTGTACTCATCCATCTGTTTATGGTGCACATGCAGTTCTGAAATTGTTGAAACGGGGAAACCTGGTTTTTCTGTCTCTTTCTGCACCTCTGTTATTTTTTCTGCACTTCTTTTGCTTCTTTCTGCACCTCTCACTTCTTTCTGCACCCCTTTTGCCTCTTTCTGCACCCCTCTTGCCTCTTTCTGTACCTCTGTTCCTTCTTCCTGCACTTCTTTTTTCTTTCTGCAGCTCTCTTGCTTCTTTCTGCACCCCGTTGCCTCTTTCTCCACCCCTCTTACCTCTTTCTGCACCCCTGTTGCCTCTTTCTGCACCTCTGTTCCTTCTTTCTGCACTTCTTTTGTGTCTTTCTGCAGATCTCTTGCTTCTTTCTGCACCCCTTGTGCCTCTTTCTCACCCCTCTTCCCTCTTTTTGCAATCCTCTTGCCTCTTTCTGCACCTCTGTTGCTTCTTTCTGCACTACTCTTGCTTCATTCTGCACCTCTCTTGCTTCTTTCTGCACCCCTTGTACCTCTTTCTGCACCCTATTCACTCTTTCTGCACTCCTCTTGCCTCTTTCTGCACCTCTGTTGCTTCTTTCTGCACTTCCTTGCTTCATTCTGCACCTCTCTTGCTTCTTTCTGCACCCCTTGTACCTCTTTCTGCACCCTATTCACTCTTTCTACACCCCTCTTGCCTCTTTCTCCACACCTCTTCCCCCGTTTTTCATCTCTGTTGCTTCTTTCTGCACCTCTCTTGCTTCTTTTTGTACCATTCGTGCTTCTTTCTGAACCCCTCTTCCCTCTTTCTGCACCCCTCTTGCCTCTTTCTGCACCTCTTTTCCTTCTTTATGCACTTCTCCTGCTTCATTCTGCACCTCTCTTGCTTCTTTCTGCACCCCTTGTACCTCTTTCTGCACCCTATTCACTCTTTCTGCACTCCTCTTGCCTCTTTCTGCACCTCTGTTGCTTCTTTCTGCACTTCTCTTGCTTCATTCTACACCTCTCTTGCTTCTTTCTGCACCCCTTGTACCTCTTTCTGCACCCTATTCACTCTTTCTACACCCCTCTTGCCTCTTTCTCCTCACCTCTTCCCCGTTTTTCATCTCTGTTGCTTCTTTCTGCACTTCGCTTGCCTCTTCCTCCACCCCTCATCCGTCTTTCTGCACCTCTGTTGCTTCTTTCTGCACTTCTCTTGCTTCTTTCAGCACCTCTGTCCCTTCTTTCTGCACTGCTTCTGTCTCTTTCTGCACCCCTCTTTCCTTTTTCTTCACCACTGTTTCCTCTTTCTGCACCTCTGTTCCTTCTTTCTGGACTTCTTTTGTTTCTTTCTGCACATCTCTTGCTTATTTCTGCACCCCTCGTGCCTCTTTTACACCCCTCTTCCCTCTTTCTGCACCCCTCTTGCCTATTTCTGCACCTCTCTTGCTTCTTTCTGTACTTCTTTTGTTTCTTTCTGCACCTCTCTTGTTTCTTTCTGTATCCCTCTTGCCTCTTTCTCCACCCCACTTCCCCCTTTCTGCATCTCTGTTGCTTCTTTGTGCACTTCTCTTGCTTCTTTCTGCACCTCTCTTGCTTCTTTCTGCACCCCTCATGCCTCTTTTTTCACCACTCTTCCCTCTTTCTGCACTCCTCTTGCCTCTTTCTGCACCTTTCTTGCTTCTTTCTGCACTTCTTTTGTTTCTTACTGCACCCCTCTTGCCTCTTTCTGCACCTCTGTTCCTTCTTTCTGCACTTCAATTGTTTCTTTCTGCACCTCTTTTGCTTCTTTCTGCACCCCTATTGCCTCTTTCTGCACCTCTTTTCCTTCTTTCTGCCCTTCTTTTGTTTCTTTCTGTACCTCTCTTGCTTCTTTGTGCACCTCTCTTGCCACTTTCTTTACCCCTGTTCCCCCTTTTTGCATCTCTGTTCCTTCTTTCTGCACTTCTCTTGCCTCTTTCTCCATCCCTCATCCCTCTCTCTGTACCTCTGTTGCTTCTTTCTGTACTTCTCTTGCTTCTTTCTGCACCCCTGTCCCTTCTTTCTGCAATCCTTTTGCCTCTTTCTGCACCCCTCTTCCCTCTTTCTGCTCCGCTCTTGCCTTTTTCTGCACCTCTGTTGCTTCTTTCTGCAACCCTTGTGAGAAGTTGGCCTGGCATATGCTGTCCACTAATTATAGTGGGCACCTTGCACCAGTCCAAACAACCCCTTATTGGAGATAGGTTAAAGACAACCTTTATTGAAAGCTATCCTAGTGGTAGCTATGGAGAGCAGCCTTCAGGCTAAGTCTTGAAGGAATGTAAAGCAGCTTGTTTTACCAGTCTATAATCTCTTGAGTGACCAAATGAAAGAGGACCACACCAGGTATATTTTCAAAATATATGTATTTATTGCTAAACACACCCCTCTAGTCTCTTTATGAGGCTAGAGTTCGAAGTACATACGTTATAAGTTAGTTATCTACAGTAATAGCACAAATACACGTTTGAGCCCTAGGGGCGTACTCAAACCATATACCAATAAAGTGGTATAAGAACCACGACTGAGCTAGACACAGGGCCTAGAGCCTGTAGAAGTGCTTGGACCACAAGGAACCACCCAAGGTAGTGACACAGGGGACCCACGGGGACGCGTGCAGTGTATGAACACAGCCGCGAATCGCCGTTAACTTCTATGGGGAAAGTCGCGGTTTGAATTTAAAAGAAAAGGGACACTTAGAGGAGGACTTGGAGCAAACCCTTTGAGAACTAGGCTGTTCTAGTGTCAATACCCACGGGAGCACCGGAGTACTCGAGTTACCTCACCCAGGGGAGCCGGGTGCATAGGTGTCTTTCGGGGTCGGGTTTCGTCGTCGCTTTCAATGGCGATCTGCTGCAAAGTGCTGCTGGCGGCCAAGTCGAAAGTGTTCGGGTGGATCCAAAGGTGGATCGAAGATTTGAAGAACCTGAAAGCAGAGGGGACAGAGTCTGGGTCACTAGCCAGTGACCAGGAAGGCAATGAGCAGATGCCCACCGATGTCCAGTGCTTCAGGTAGGTTGATGGTCGTCTTGACTCTTCAGCCACGAGGTCCAGGAGGTTTCGACGATGACCAGGAGCTGGATTCCAGCTTTCCCACAACGTCTGTCGATTGCAGGCATGTCAGCGACCGGATTGGACCCAACAAGCCTTGGCAACGGCAAATCTTGTGGAAATGGAAGAAGGACGATGTTGCAGACCAGCAAGATCTGTGGGACTCACCCAGCAAGGGTACGTCAGGACATTCCTGGAGCAACCATGGAGCCCAAGCAGAAGAAGATTGGCCTTTGGGAGGGCCTACTAGCCAACAGACTAGCGACCGCAAAGGAGCCTCAAGTCGACGCACGTGGAGCTGGCTCACAGGACACTCGTGGAGTGGAGGCCAGTGATCTTCAGTGCAGTCGGTGCTGGAGGCTGGGGCTACTCAGAGCCCAAAGCACGACTTCGTGGGAGACCCAGAAGAGGATGCACTTGCAAATGTGATCGGTATCCAGGGGTCATGGTTCCACATTACCCACGAAAGCTACGGGCCTCAGCTTTGCTGGGGACTCAGGGCAGCCTTGGGGAAGTCTGGAAATCTACCTCTGGTGATGCAAAGACTTCGGTGTTTGGCTGGAGCTTCAGCGATGCAGACCGGACAATTGCTTCTTTGGTGCCTGCCAAGCAGGGGAGTCACTCCTTGACCCCAAGGGAGATTCTTCAGTCCTCTAATCTGGGAGTAGAGCGTGGAAGGTCCAGTATTCTGTGTCAGAGTTTCGTCCTGGTTAATCTAAAGTCCTAAGGACTGGGGTCCCATACTTATACTAAGGTAGGGGGTTGGACATACTCTGTGGACCCACCTATGGGAGGGTCAGGGCAGAGGGGTGGTTACACCCCTTTCCCTTTGTCCAGTTTCATGCCAGAGCAGGGGCTGGAAGCCCCTGAGCCGGTTTGAACTGGGGTATGCACAGGGACACCAAATGTGCCCCCAGTGCAGGACTTCAAAGCACCAGAGAGTGCTCCCGCCCAGCCCCAATACACACTATCCTGTCTGTGGGGGTGGTTACACCTCCCTGGGACAGGAAACCTATTGTCCAGGCCTCCCCTGCCGGAGTTTTGGTCAGCAGCAGGAGGCCAGACTCGTGTCTGTGGCAGCGGCATCCATTTTGTGATGCCAGGGCTCTGGAAAGTCAGTACCGGGTATACCGGTGTGTACATGTCTCTCCCTCTAGAAGGGTGGAATGCTACCCCGCCACCAGAACTGGCGGGGGGTAGTATTCCAAGATGTTTGACACCAAACACGACATGTTTCCGTGCAGCCATCCCAAAGTTAGCATTTAACGCGAGGTTATAATGCGCTTAAGAGTATATGGTCGGACTGCACTACAAACAGCATCAGAGAAGGGTCTCCGAACGCTGCAGAGGGGCCCAGCTCATGCAGGGGCACCCTCTCACATAGGAACCATGCACTCTGCCTCCAGGATTGATAAGGCCTGCCATAGGAGTGACTTATAGGTTTATATGTGTGTATGTATGTAGTGATATAGGTAGCCTATATCATAGTAAGGGGTGCATGCACCACCTTACCCAGGCTGCAGTAGCAGACCTGTGGTATCCTTTTGGCTGGCCTTCCAGGGGTGGCACAATACATGCTTCAGCCCCTGGCAGGCCTCTGAGGTACCTATGCCCTGGGTACATAGTATACCATATACTAGGGACTTATAAGGGCACTCCAGATTCCAATCAGAGATGTGCCTAAGGCACATGGAAACCATTTTAGAGAGGAAGCAGCTAGGCTGGGGTTCTGATTAGCAGGGCCCCAGCCAGACTAAGGTCGAAAAACAGTGAAGCATCAGCAAAAAGTGGGGGTACCCATGTGAAGCAGATCCTACTCTCCTACACAACCCCCACAAACGTAGGGACATTAAACTAACCTTGCCCAGTTAAGTCTTCATGTTCTAAGTGGAAGTACCTAGAGAGTCCATCTGCATTGGCATGGTTACTCCCAGGTCTATGTTCCACTGTGAAGTCCATCCCCTGTAGGGAAATGGACCACCTAAGCAGTTTGGGGTTTTCACCCTTCATTTGTTTTAGCCATAAGAGGGGCTTATGGTCTGTTTGAACAAGGAAGTGAGTACCAAACAAGTATGGCCTCAACTTCTTCAGAGCCCAGACCACAGCAAAGACCTCCCTCTCAATGGCTAACCAACGTTTCTCTCTAGGGGTCAGCCTTCTGCTAATAAAAGCTCCTGGCTGATCCTGACCTTCATCATTCAATTGTGACAGTACAGCCCCTACCCCCAATTCAGATGCATCTGTTTGGACAATGAACTTCTTGGAGTAATCAGGTCTCTGTAGAATGGGAGCAGTGCACATGGCCTGCTTTAGGTCATCAAATGCCTTTTGACAGCTAACTGTCCACTGAACCTTTTTGGGCATTTTCTTGGAAGTTAAGTCATTCAGGGGTGTCACTATTGATCCATACCCCTTGACAAATCTCCTATAGTACCCAATCAGGCCTAAGAAGGCTCTCACCTAAGTCTGGGTAGTTGGAGCAGTCCAGTCCATGATGGTCTGGATGTTGCTCTGCAGTGTTTGAACCTGGCCTCCACCCACAAGGTGGCCCAGGTACACAACCTGACTCTGCCCTATCTGTCACTTGGTGGCCTTGATAGTCAGGCCTGCTTTCTGCAGGGCCTGCAAAACATTTCTGAGGTGGACCAGGTGATCATCCCAGGTGGAGCTAAAGACAGCAATATCATCTAGATATGCTGCACTATAGGCTTCCAGACCTGTAAGGACTGTATTCACCAACCTCTGAAAAGTGGCAGGTGCATTCTTCAGACCAAAGGGCATCACCACAAATTGATAATGCCCACTACGGGTTGAGAATGCTGTCTTTGGCTTTGCATCATCAGCTAGTCTGATCTGCCAGTAGCCAGCTGTCAGGTCAAATGTGCTTAGATACTTGGCTGAGGCCAAAGTGTCTATTAGCTCATCTGCCCTAGGTATTGGATGGGCATCAGTCCTAGTGACTGCATTGAGACCCCTGTAGTCCACACAAAACCTCATCTCTCTTTTCCCACCATTGGTGTGAGGTTTTGGCACAAGGACCACTGGACTAGCCCAAGGGCTATCTGAGGGTTCAATAACTCCCAAATCCAACATCTTCTGGACTTCTGTCCTGATACAGTCCCTGACATGGTCAGGTTGCCTATAAATCTTATTTTTAATAGGCAGACTGTCCCCAGTGTCCACTTCATGAGTGCACCAGGTAGTCTGACTGGGTGTCAGTGAGAATATGTGTCTCAACTGATTGAGCACCTGTCTGCAATCAGTTTGCTGCTGGGCAGTGAGGCTGCCTGCCAAGGCTACACCATCCACTGACCCATCATCAGGGTTCTGTGAGAGCAGGTCAGGGAGTGGGTCACTCTCTTCCTCCTGTCCCTCATCAGTAGCCATGAGCAAGCCCATGTCTGCCCTGTCCACATATGGTTTTAACCTGTTGACATGGAGAACCCTGTGGGGACTCCTGGGTGTTCCTAGGTCCACCAAATAGTTAACCTCACCCTTCTGTTCAACAATGGTATGGGGTCCACTCCATTTGTCTTGGAGAGCTGCTGGGGCCACTGGCTCCAACACCCACACCTTATGTCCTGGCTGGTAAACAGTCAGTACAGCCTTTTGGTCATGCCAGGCTTTTTGCAGTTCCTGGCTAGCCTCAAGTTTTTTAGTTGCCTTTTTCATGTACTCAGCCATCCTGGAGCGGAGACCAAGTACATAGTCCACTATGTCTTGCTTTGGGGGCTTGAGAGGTAACTCCCATCCTTCCTTCACCAAGCACAATGGACCCCTGACAGGGTGACCAAACAAAAGTTCAAAAGGTCTGTAGCCAACCCCCTTTTGAGGCACCTCCCTGTATGCAAATAAAAGGCAGGGCAAGAGTATGTCCCATCTTTGCCTAAGCTTTTCTGGGAGCCCTTTAATCATGCCCTTCAAGGTTTTGTTGAATCTCCTAACTAAACCATTGCATTGTGGGTGATAGGGTGTGGTGAACTTGTAAGTCACTCCACACTTCTTCCACATTGCTTTCAAGTATCCAGACATAAAGTTAGCATCCCTGTCTGATACAACCTCCTTAGGGAAGCCCACTCTTGAAAAAATTCACAGGAGGGCTCTTGCCACCACAGGTGCTGTAGTGGTCCTAAGGGGAATAGCCTCTGGGTACCTGGTGGCATGATCCACTACCACCAGGATAAACCTGTGCCCAGATGCTGTTTGGGGATCCATGGGACCAACAATGTCAATCCCTACCCTTTCAAAGGGAACCCCCACCACAGGTAGTGGTATCATGGGGGCCTTTGTAGTGCCACCTGCCTTGCCACTGGCCTGGCAGGTTACACAGGAGCGACAAAACTCCTTGGTGTCTTCAGACATGTGGGGCCAGTGAAAGTGAGGGACAATTCTGTCCCAAGTCTTGTTCTGGCCCAGGTGACCTGCTAAGGGAATATCATGGGTTAGGGTCAATAGGAAGCCCCTGAACTTCAGAGGTATAACCAACCTCCTGGTAGCACCAGGCTTGGGGTCTCTACACTCTGAGTACAAGAGTCCATCATCCCAATACACAGTATGGGGACCACTAGCTTTCCCAGCAGCCTCAGCAGCAGCTTGCTGTCTGAGGGGTTCAAGAGCTCTGCTGCTCCTGGCTCAGATCTGCCCTGGAAGGTCCACCTGTCCCCAAGAACTCAACCTGTTCAGGTTCAAGCTCCTCTGGGACAGTTCCTTCCTCAGGACTGAGATCATCCCCTCAAGGGACTGATCTTCCTTCTGAGCCAAGGGGGAAGGCACTGCCTTTACCCTACTACTCCTCTTCTTGGAGGGCACTTGGTCCATTATTCCAGAATCCAAGGCCTGTTCAGTGCTAGACATTTTGGCTTGTGACCTGGTCACAGCAAACACATCTGCAGGGATCCCCAGCATTTCTGCATGGGTCCTGAGCTCCACTTCTGCCCAAGCTGAAGTTTCTAAGTCATTGCCAAGCAAGCATTCAACGGGTAGGTCTGCACTTACCACAACCTTCTTAAGGCCAGTTACCCTCCCCAGGAGAAGTTAACAACTGCCAGAGTATGGTCTGTTCTGACATTGCTAGCATTGGTCACTTGGTACATTTCACCAAGTATAATCTGCCCAGGATTCACAAGGTCTTGTGTCACCATGGTGACACTTGCCCCTGTGTCCCTAAATGCCAAAGCCTCTCTTCCATTGATTAAAGGCAGTTGTCTGTACTTGCCCAGATTACTGGGACTCACAGAGGAGGTCATATCCATGCCTCCATCACAGACTAGGACAGCCTGAGTGAGTTCTCTGACTAGGTCAGAGCTCAACTCTTTACCCAGGGTCAACCCTACTAAACCCTTGGCTTGTGTAGTCCCACCACCAACTGTAACTGCACTAGGGGAGCAGGTGCCTTAGGGGCATTGGTGGGGGCTGGAGTCGATTCTTTGGACTTGGTGCAATCACTGGTCCAGTGGGTCTTTTGCTTACAGACCTTGCACCATGGTTTTCTTTGGCCTTTCCCTTTGGTAGACTGTGAATCCCCACCTGAAGAAGATTTTTGGGGGCCTTGTGAAGACTTTTGATCTTTACCCTTCTCCCCACCCTTATCAGAGGTTTTCGAATCTTGCTTTTTAGGGTCACCACCTTGGTTCTGTACTCTTCTGCTTCACCCTGGTTCTGACCCATTTGTCTGCCTTCTTTCCCAATTCTTGGGGAGAGGTCAGATCAGAGTCTACCAGGTGCTGATGCAACAGCTGATTTTGACAGTTATTAAGAATCTGCTCCCTCATTATCAGATTGTACAATCCTGTGAAGTCACATACTTTACTGCCCAATAACCAACCTTCCAGAGCCTTGGCAGAACAATCAACAAAGTCCACCCAGTCTTGAGTCTGTGCTTTTTGGGTATCCCTGAACTTTAACCTGTATTGTTCAGTGGTTAGGCCAAACCCATCAATTAGAGCACTCTTCAAGACTTTGTAATTATCAGCATCCTCCTCTCTAACAGTGAGGAGCTTGTCTCTGCCTTTGTCTGCAAAGGAGAGCCACAAGATTGCTGCCCACTGCTCCTGAGGGACCCTCTGTACTTTACAGGCCCTCTCTAGAGCAGTTATCCATTTGTGGATATCATCCCCACTCTGGTAGGGAGGGACAATCTTGCTCAGGTTTCTATGGTCATAAGACCTTTCCCTATCTTTGGGGAAACTGCTGCCACCATGGGACTCTAGTCCCAACTTTTGTCTCTCTCTATAGAGATCTAGGGACTCCCTGTCTATAGCCAATTGCTGTTTCCTGAGTTCAAGCTGAGTTTGCTCATATTGAATCAGTCTCTTTCTCTTCTCATGAGAGGATTCCCTCCTATGAGAGGAGACAGAGGACCCTATTGAGGTGTCAGAGTGGTTAGACTCCTGAGAAGGAGACCTAGACCTTCTGGGCACACTCAGAACTCTTCCTGGGGGACAAAGGGAGGTCAGTCTGATCCTCTCCCTCCTCCTCCTCCACAGGAGGAATTGGATTCTCCAGGACAAGGTCATTTTCACCTTCCTGGCCAGTTTCAGAGGGGGGTCCTGGGTTTCTTCACCCCTGGCCCCTCCCTCATCTTCTGCCCCACCCTCCTTGCCTACCCCTTCAGACCCTAGGGGCCTGCTGAGATCATCAGCTAGTAACACCTCCCTGAGGTGCTGGGTGCTGGCACTTTTGCCTGCCTTCAACTTCCTAGTAGTGCATAATGCTCTCAATTCCAAGAATGGGTGTTTATCATACTTGGAGGGAAGAAGCCCACTGGCTTCTGGCAAGGACTCACTGGGTCCTGGCTTTGAAGACATTACTAGTGAGGTGTGGTGTATGCACTACCTACTCTAGTGTGGCCTACTAAACTCTCTTGAGTTGTAGAGAGGGTGTGCTGTCCCTTAACACACAACTCTAAGTTCAGTAGAACTTACTGTATTACTAAGCTTGATTTATATGTACCTTAGGTACCCTTAGTGGTTTTCAGTTGATCAATTCAATTGAGATTATCTGGTAAAACAATAGCAAGCTGGGATCCCACACGCTGCACACCAATGTGAGAAGTTGGCCTGGCATATGCTGTCCACTAATTATAGTGGGCACCTTGCACCAGTCCAAACAACCCCTTATTGGAGATAGGTTAAAGACAACCTTTATTGAAAGCTATCCTAGTGGTAGCTATGGAGAGCAGCCTTTAGGCTAAGTCTTGAAGGAATGTAAAGCAGCTTGTTTTACCAGTCTATAATCTCTTGAGTGACCAAATGAAAGAGGACCACACCAGATATATATTCAAAATATATGTATTTATTGCTAAACACACCCCTCTAGTCTCTTTATGAGGCTAGAGTTCAAGTACATACGTTATAAGTTAGTTATCTACAGTAATAGCACAAATACACGCTTGAGCCCTAGGGGCGTACCAAACCATATACCAATAAAGTGGTATAAGAACCACGACTGAGCTAGACACAGGGCCTAGAGCCTGTAGAAGTGCTTGGACCACAAGGAACCACCCAAGGCAGTGACACAGGGGACCCACGGGGGACGCGTGCAGTGTATGAACACAGCCGCGAACCACTGTTAACTTCTATGGGGAAAGTCGCGATTAGAATTTAAAAGAAGAGGGACACTTAGAGGAGGACTTGGAGCAAACCCTTTGAGAACTAGGCTGTTCTAGTGTCAATACCCATGGGAGCACCGGAGTACTCGAGTTACCTCACCCAGGGAGCCGGGTGCATAGGTGTCTTTCGGGTCGGGTTTCGTCGTCGCTTTCAATGGCGATCTGCTGCAAAGTGCTGCTGGCGGCCAAGTCGAAAGTGTTCGGGTGGATCCAAAGGTGGATCGAAGATCTGAAGAACCTGAAAGCAGAGGGGACAGAGTCTGGGTCACTAGCCAGTGATCAGGAAGGCGATGAGCAGATGCCCACCGATGTCGAGTGCTTCAGGTAGGTTGACGGTCGTCTTGACTCTTCAGCCACGAGGTCCAGGAGGCGTCGACGACAACCAGGAGCTGGATTCGAGCTCTCCCACAACGTTTGTCAATTGCAGGGGTGTCGGCGACCGGATTGGACCCAACAAGCCTTGGCAACGGCAAGTCTCATGAAAAGGAAAGAAGGACGATGTTGCAGACCAGCAAGGTCTGGGGGACTCACCCAGCGAGGATAAGTCAGGGCACGCCTGGAGCAACCAGGAAGCCCAAGCAGAAAAAGATTGGCCTTCGGGAGGGCCTACTAGCCAACAGACTAGTGACCGTGAAGGAGCCTCAAGACGATGCACGTGGAGCTGGCTCACAGGACACTCGTGGAGTGGAGGCCAGTGATCCTCGGCGCAGTTGGTGCTGGAGGCTGGGGCTACTCGGAACCCAAAGCACGACTTCGTGGGAGAACCAGAAGAGGATGCACTTGCAAATGCGTTCAGTGTCCAGGGGTCACGGTTCCACGTTATCCACGACAGCTATGGGCCTCAGCTTTGCTGGGGACTCAGGGCAGCCTCGGGGAAGTTTGGAAATCCACCTCTGGTGATGCAAAGACTTTGGCGTCCAACGGGAGCTTCAGCGATGCAGACCGGACAATTGCTTCTTTGGTGCCTGCCAAGCAGGGGAGTCACTCCTTGACCCCAAGGGAAATTCTTCAGTCCTCTAATCTTAAAGTAGAGCATCGAAGGTCCAGGATTCTGTGTCAGAGTTTTGTCCAGGTAAATCTAAAGTCCTAAGGACTGGGTCCCCTACTTATACTAAGGTAGGGGTTGGACATACTCTGTGGCCCCACCTATGGGAGGGCCAGGGCAGAGGGGTGGTTACACCCCTTTCCCTTTGTCCAGTTTCACACCAGAGCAGGGGCTGGAAGCCCCTGAGCCGGTTTGAACTGGGTATGCACAGGGACACCAAGTGTGCCCCCAGTGCAGGACT
The DNA here is from genome assembly GCA_963921515.1 of Calotriton arnoldi. Classification (NCBI taxonomy): domain Eukaryota; kingdom Metazoa; phylum Chordata; class Amphibia; order Caudata; family Salamandridae; genus Calotriton; species Calotriton arnoldi. The sequence goes on from CAWUFW010014085.1 coordinate 409,601, forward strand.
TCAAAGCAACAGAGAGTGCTCCCGCCCAGCCCCAATACACACTATCCTGTCTGGGGAGGTGGTCACACCTCCCTGGGACAGGAAACCTATTGTCCAGGCCTCCCTGCCGGAGTTTCGGTCAGCAGCAGGAGGCCAGACTCGTGTCTGTGGCAGCGGCATCCATTTTGTGATGCCAGGGCTCTGGAAAGTCAGTACCGGGCATACCGGTGTGTACATGTCTTTCCCTCTAGAAGGGTGGAATGCTACCCCTGCTGCCAGAACTGGCGGGGGGTAGTATTCCAAGATGTTTGACACCAAACACGACATGTTTCCGTGCAGCCATCCCAAAGTTAGCATTTAACGCGAGGTTATAATGCGCTTAAGAGTATATGGTCAGGCTGCACTACAAACAGCATCAGAGAAGGGTCTCCGAACGATGCAGAGGGGCCCAGCTCATGCAGGGGCACCCTCTCACATAGGAACCACGCACTCTGCCTTCAGGATTGATAAGGCCTGCCATAGGAGTGACTTATAGGTTTATATGTGTGTATGTATGTAGTGATATAAGTAGCCTATATCACAGTAAGGGGTGCATGCACCACCTTACCCAGGCTGCAGTAGCAGACCTGTGGTGTCAGTTTGGATGGCCTTCCAGGGGTGGCACAATACATGCTGCAGCCCCTGGTAGGCCTCTGAGGTACCTATGCCCTGGGTACATAGTATACCATATACTAGGGACTTATAAGGGCACTCCAGATTCCAATCAGAGATGTGCCTAAGGCACATGGAAACCATTTTAAAGAGGAAGCAGCTAGGCTGGGGTTCTGATTAGCAGGGCCCCAGCCAGACTAAGGTCGAAAAACAGTGAAGCATCAGCAAAAAGTGGGGGTACCCATGTGAAGCAGATCCTACTCTCCTACAATCCCCACTCTGGTAGGGAGGGACAATCTTGATCAGGTTTCTATGGTCATAAGACCTTTCCCTATCTTTGGGGAAATTGCTGCCACCATGGGACTTTAGTCCCATCTTTTTTCTCTCTCTATAGAGATCTAGGGACTCCCTGTCTATAGCCAATTGCTGTTTTCTGAGCTCAAGCTGGGCTTGTTCATACTGAAGCAATCTCTTTCTCCTTTCATGAGAGGATTCCCTCCTATGAGAGGAGACAGAGGTCCCTACTGAGGTGTCAGAGTGGTTAGACTCCTGAGAAGGAGATCTAGACCTTCTGGGCACACTCAGTATTCTTCCTGGGGGGACAAAGGGGAGGTCATTCTGATCCTCCTCCTCCTCCACAGGAGGAATTGTGTTTTCCAGGACAAGGTCATTTTCACCTTCCTGGCCAGTTTCAGAGGGGGGGGGGCTGGGTTTCTTCACCCCTGGCCCTTTCCTCATCTTGTGCCCCACCCTCTCTGCCTACCCCTTCAGACCCTAGGGGCCTGCTGAGATCATCAGCCAGTAACACCTCCTAGAGGTGTTGGGTGCTGGCACTTTTGCCTGCCTTCAGCTTCCTAGTATTGCATAATGCTCTCAATTCCAAGAATGGGAGTTTATCATACTTGGAGGGAAGAAGCCCACTGGCTTCTGGCAAGGACTCACTGGGTCCTGGCTTTGAAGACATTACTAGTGAGGTGTGGTGTATGCACTACCTACTCTAGTGTGGCCTACTAAACTCTCTTGAGTTGTAGAAAGGGTGTGCTATCCCTTAACACACAACTCTAAGTTCAGCAGAACTTACTGTATACTAAGCTTGATTTATATGTACCTTAGGTACCCTTAGTGGTTTTCAGTTGATCAATTCAATTCAGATTATCTGGTAAAACAATAGCAAGCTGGAATCCCACACGCTGCACACCAATGTGAGAAGTTGGCCTGGCATATGCTTTCCACTAATAATAGTGGGCACCTTGCACCAGTCCAAACAACCCCTTATTGGAGATAGGTTAAAGACAACCTTTATTGAAAGCTATCCTTGTGGTAGCTATGGAGAGCAGCCTTCAGGCTAAGTCTTGAAGGAATGTAAAGCAGCTTGTTTTACCAGTCTATAATCTCTTGAGTGACCAAATGAAAGAGGACCACACCAGGTATATATTCAAAATATATGTATTTATTGCTAAACACACCCCTCTAGTCTCTTTATGAGGCTAGAGTTCGAAGTACATACGTTATAAGTTAGTTATCTACAGTAATAGCACAAATACACGTTTGAGCCCTAGGGGCGTACCAAACCATATACCAATAAAGTGGTATAAGAACCACGACTGAGCTAGACACAGGGCCTAGAGCCTGTAGAAGTGCTTGGACCACAAGGAACCACCCAAGGTAGTGACACAGGGGACCCACGGGGACACGTGCAGTGTATGAACACAGCCGCGAATCGCCGTTAACTTCTATGGGGAAAGTCGCGGTTTGAATTTAAAAGAAAAGGGACACTTAGAGGAGGACTTGGAGCAAACCCTTTGAGAACTAGGCTGTTCTAGTGTCAATACCCACGGGAGCACCGGAGTACTCGAGTTACCTCACCCAGGGGAGCCGGGTGCATAGGTGTCTTTCGGGGTCGGGTTTCGTCGTCGCTTTCAATGGCGATCTGCTGCAAAGTGCTGCTGGCGGCCAAGTCGAAAGTGTTCGGGTGGATCCAAAGGTGGGTCGAAGATTTGAAGAACCTGAAAGCAGAGGGGACAGAGTCTGGGTCACTAGCCAGTGACCAGGAAGGCAATGAGCAGATGCCCACCGATGTTGAGTGCTTCAGGTAGGTTGACAGTCGTCTTGACTCTTCAGCCACGAGGTCCAGGAGGTGTCGACGACAACCAGGAGCTGGGTTCGAGCTGCCCCACGACGTCTGTCGATTGCAGGGGTGTTGGCGACCGGATTGGACCCAACAAGCCTTGGCAACGGCAAGTCTTGTGGAAAGGGAAGAAGGACGATGTTGCAGACCAGCAAGGTCTGTGGGACTCACCCAGCAAGGGTACGTCAGGGCGATGCCTGGAGCAACCAGGGAGCCCAAGCAGAAGAAGATTGGCCTTCGGGAGGGCCTACTAGCCAACGGACTAGCGACTGCGAAGGAGCCTCGAGTCGACGCACGTGGAGCTGGCTCACAGGACACTCGTGGAGTGGAGGCCAGTGATCTTCGGTGCAGTCGGTGCTGGAGGCTGGAGCTACTCGGTGCCCAAAGCACGACTTTATGGGAGACCCAGAAGAGGATGCACTTGCAAATGTGATCGGTGTCCTGGGGTCATGGTTCCACGTTACTCACGACAGCTACGGACCTCAGCTTTGCTGGGGACTCAGCGCAGCCTCGGTGAAGTCTGGAAATCCACCTCTGGTGATGCAAAGACTTCGGCGTTTGGCGGGAGCTTCAGCGATGCAGACCGGACAATTGCTTCTTTGGTGCCTGCCAAGCAGGGGAGTCACTCCTTGACCCCAAGGGAGATTCTTCAGTCCTCTAATCTGGAAGTAGAGCATCGAAGGTCCAGGATTCTGTGTCAGAGTTTCGTCCAGGTTAATCTAAAGTCCTAAGGACTGGGGTCCCATACTTATACTAAGGTAGGGGGTTGGACATACTCTGTGGACCCACCTATGGGAGGGTCAGGGCAGAGGGGTGGTTACACCCCTTTCCCTTTGTCCAGTTTCACGCCAGAGCAGGGGCTGGAAGCCCCTGAGCCGGTTTGAACTGGGGTTTGCACAGGGACACCAAATGTGCCCCCAGTGCAGGACTTCAAAGCACCAGAGAGTGCTCCGCCCAGCCCCAATACACACTATCCTGTCTGGGGAGGTGGTTACACCTCCCTGGGACAGGAAACCTATTGTCCAGGCCTCCCCTGCCGGAGTTTCGGTCAGCAGCAGGAGGCCAGACTCGTGTCTGTGGCAGCGGCATCCATTTTGTGATGCCAGTGCTCTGGAAAGTCAGTACCGGGTATACCGGTGTGTACATGTCTCTCCCTCTAGAAGGGTGGAATGCTACCCCCGCCGCCAGAACTGGCGGGGGGGTAGTGTTCCAAGATGTTTGACACCAAACACGACATGTTTCCGTGCAGCCATCCCAAAGTTAGCATTTAACGCGAGGTTATAATGCGCTTAAGAGTATATGGTCGGGCTGCACTACAAACAGCATCAGAGAAGGGTCTCCGAACGCTGTAGAGGGGCCCAGCTCATGCAGGGGCACCCTCTCACATAGGAACCACGCACTCTGCCTCCAGGATTGATAAGGCCTGCCATAGGAGTGACTTATAGGTTTATATGTGTGTATGTATGTAGTGATATAGGTAGCCTATATCATAGTAAGGGGTGCATGCACCACCTTACCCAGGCTGCAGTATTAGACCTGTGGTGTCCTTTTGGCTGGCCTTCCAGGGGTGGCACAATACATGCTTCAGCCCCTGGCAGGCCTCTGAGGTACCTATGCCCTGGGTACATAGTATACCATATACTAGGGACTTATAAGGGCACTCCAGATTCCAATCAGAGATGTGCCTAAGGCACATGGAAACCATTTTAGAGAGGAAGCAGCTAGGCTGGGGTTCTGATTAGCAGGGCCCCAGCCAGACTAAGGTCGAAAACCAGTGAAGCATCAGCAAAAAGTGGGGGTACCCATGTGAAGCAGATCCTACTCTCCTACAACCCTCTTTCCTTTTTCTCCACCCCCTCCCCCTTTTTTATCTCTGTTTCTTCTTCCTGCACTTTGCTTGCCTCTTTCTCTGCCCCTCATCCATCTTTCTGCACCTCTGTTGCTTCTTTCTGCACTTCTCTTGCTTCTTTCTGCACCTCTCCTGTTTCTTTCTGTATCCCTCTTGCCTCTTTCTCCACCCCACTTCCCCCTTTCTGCATCTCTATTGCTTCTTTATGCATTTCTCTTGCTACTTTCTGCATCTCTCTTGCTTCTATCTGCACCCCTTGTGCTTCTTTATACACCCCTAGCTCCTCTTTCACACCCCTCTACCCTCTTTCTGTACCCCTCTTTACTCTTTCTGCACCTCTGTTCCTTCTCTCTGCACTTCTTTTGTTTCATTCTGCACCTCTCTTGTTTCTGTCTGTATCCCTCTTGCCTCTTTCTCCACCCCACTTCCCCTTTCTGCATCTCTGTTGCTTCTTTCTGCACTTCTCTTGCTTCTTTCTGCACATCTCTTGCTTTTTTCTGCACCCCTCGTGCCTCTTTCTGCACCCCTCTTCCCTCTTTCTGCACTCCTCTTGCCTCTTTCTGCACCTCTGTTGCTTCTTTCTGCACTCTTTTTTCCTGCACCCCTCTTGCCTCTATCTGCACCTCCGTTCCTTCTTTCTGCACTTCTTTTGATTCTTTCTGCACCTCTCACTTCTTTATTTACCCCTTTTGCCTCTATCTGCACAACACTTGCCTCTGTCTGCACCTCTGTTCCTTCTTTCTGCACTTCTTTTGTTTCTTTTTGCAGCTCTCTTGCTTCTTTCTGAACCCCCTTGCCTCTTTCTCCACCCCTCTTCCCTCTTTCTTTATCCCTGTTCCCTCTTTCTGCACCTCTGTTGCTTCTTTCTGCACTTCTTTTTTTTCTGTACCCCTCTTGCCTCTTTCTGCACCTCTGTTCCTTCTTTCTGCACTTCTTTGTTTCTTTCTGCACCTCTCACTTCTTTCTTTACCCCTTTTGCCTCTTTCTTTACCCCTCCTGCCTTTTTCTGCACCTCTGTTCCTTCTTTCTGCTCTTCTTTTGTTTTTTTCTGCACTCCACTTGCTTCTTTCTACACCTCTCTTGCTTCTTTCTGCAGCAATTTTCCCTCTTTCTGCACCCCTCTTGTATCTTTCTGCACCTCTGTTCCTTCTTTCTGCTCTTCTTTTGTTTCTTCCTGCACCTCTCTTGCTTCTTTCTGCACCTCTCTTGCCACTTTATCTACCTCTGTTCCCCCTTTTTGCATCTCTGTTCCTTCTTTCTGCACTTCGCTTGCCTCTTTCTCCACCCCTCATCCCTCTCTCTGCACCTCTCTTGCTTCTTTCTGCACTTCTCTTGCTTCTTTTTGCACCTCTGTCCCTTCTTTCTGGACCCTTGTGCCTCTTTCTGTACCCCACTTCCCTGTTTCTGCTCCCCTATTGCCTCTTTCTGTACCTATGTTCCTTCTTTCTGCACTTCTTTTGTTTCTTTCTGAAACTCTCTTGCTTCTTTCTGTATCTCCTTGCCTCTTTCTCCACCCCACTACCCCCTTTCTGCATCGCTGTTGCTTCTTTACTCATTTCTCTTGCTTCTTTCTGCACCTGTCTTGCTTCATTCTGCACTCCTCCTGCCTCTTTCTGCACCCCTCTTCCCACTTTATGCACTCCTCTTGCCTCTTTCTGTACCTCTGTTGCTTCTTTCTGCACTTCTTTTGTTTCTTTCTGAACCTCTCTTGCTTCTTTCTGCAACCTTCTTGCCTCTTTCTCCACCCCTCTCCCCCTTTTTTCATCTCTGTTGCTTCTTCCTGCACTTTGCTTGCCTCTTTCTCTGCCCCTCATCTATCTTTCTGCACCTGTTGCTTCTTTCTGTAATTCTCTTGCTTCTTTCTGCACCTCTCCTCTTTCTTTCTGTATCCCTCTTGCCTCTTTCTCCACCCCACTTCCCCCTTTCTGCATCTCTGTTGCTTCTTTATGCACTTCTCTTGCTTCTTTTTGCATCTCTCTTGCTTCTATCTGCACCCCTCATGCTTCTTTCTACACCCCTCTATCCACTTTCTGCACTCTTCTTGCCTCTTTCTGCACCTCTGTTGCTTCTTTCAGCACTACTTTTGTTTCTTTCTGCACCCCTCTTGCCTCTTTCTGCACCTCTGTACCTTCATTCTGCACTTCGTTTCTTTCATTCTGCATCCCTTTTGCCTCTTTCTGCACCCCTCTTGCCTCTTTCTGCACCTCTGTTCCTTCTCTCTGCACTTCTTTTATTTCATTCTGCTCTCTCTTGTTTCTTTCTGTATCCCTCTTGCCTCTTTCTCCATCCCACTTCCCCCTTTCTCCATCTCTGTTGCTTCTTTCTGCACTTCTCTTGCTTCTTTCTGCACCTCTCTTGCCTCTTTCTGCACCCCTCTATCCACTTTCTGCACTCTTCTTGCCTCTTTCTGCACCTCTGTTGCTTCTTTCGGCACTTCTTTTGTTTCTTTCTGCACCCCTCTTGCCTCTTTCTGCACCTCTGTACCTTCATTCTGCACTTCTTTTCTTTCATTCTGCATCCCTTTTGCCTCTTTCTGCACCCCTCTTGCCTCTTTCTGCACCTCTGTTCCTTCTTTCGGCACTTCTTTTGATTCTTTCTGCACATCTCTTGCTTCTTTCTGCACCCCTGATGCCTCTTTCTCACCCCTCTTCCCTCTTTCTTCACCCCTCATGCCTCATTCTGCACCTCTTTTTCTTATTTCTGCTCTTCTTTTATTTCTTCCTGCGCCTCTCTTGCTTCTTTCTGCACCCCTCTTGCCACTTTCTCCACCCCTGTTCCACCTTTTTGCATCACTGTTGCTTCTTCCTGGACTTCTCTTTCTCCACCCCTCATCCGTCTTTCTGCACCTATCTTGCTTCTTTCAGCACCTCTGTCCCTTCTTTCTGTAACCCTTATGCCTCTTTCTGTATCCCTCTTGACTCTTTCTCAATACCACTTCCCCCTTTCTACATCTCTGTTGCTTCTTTATGCACTTCTCTTGCTTCTTTCTGCACCTCTCTTGCCTCTTTCTGCACCGCTCGTGCCTCTTTCTGCATCCCTCTTCCCTCTTTCTGCACTCCTATTGCCTCTTTCTGCACCTCTCTTGCTTCGTTCTGCACTTCTTTTGCTTCTTTCTGCACCCCTCTTGCCTCTTTCTGCACCTCTTTTCCTTCTTTCTGCCCTACTTTTGTTTCTTTCTGTACCTCTCTTGCTTCTTTGTGCACCTCTCTTGCCACTTTCTCTACCCCTGTTCCACCTTTTTGCATCTCTATTCCTTCTTTCTGCACTTCTCTTGCCTCTTTCTCCATCCCTCATCCCTCTCTCTGTACCTCTGTTGCTTCTTTCTGCACTTCTCTTGCTTCTTTCTGCACCCCTGTCCCTTCTTTCTGTAACCCTTTTGCCTCTTTCTGCACCCCTCTTCCCGCTTTCTACTCCCCTCTTCCCTCTTTCTGCACCTCTGTTGCTTCTTTCTGTACTTCTTTTGTTTCTTTCTGCACCTCTCTTGTTTCTTTCTGCAACCCTCTTTCCTCTTTCTCCACCCCTCTCCCCCTTTTTCATCTCTGTTTCTTCTTCCTGCACTTTGCTTGCCTCTTTCTCTGCCCCTCATCCATCTTTCTGCACCTCTGTTGCTTCTTTCTGCACTTCTCTTGCTTCTTTCTTCACCTCTCCTGTTTTTTTCTGTATCCCTCTTGCCTCTTTCTCCACCCCACTTCACCCTTTATGCATCTCTGTTGCTTCTTTATGCACTTCTCTTGCTTGTTTTTGCATCTCTCTTGCTTCTATCTGCACCCCTCATGCTTCTTTCTACACCCATAGCTCCTCTTTCACACCCTTCTTCCCTCCTTCTGAACCCCTCTTTCCTCTTTCTGCACTTCTGTTCCTTCTCTCTGCACTTCTTTTATTTCATTCTGCTCTTTCTTGTTTCTTTCTGTATCCCTCTTGCCTCTTTCTCCATCCCACTTCCCCCTTTCTGCATCTATGTTGCTTCTTTCTGCACTCCTCTTGCATCTTTCTGCACCTCTGTTGATTCTTTCGGCACTTGTTTTGTTTCTTTCTGCACCCCTCTTACCTCTTTCTGCACCTCTGTACCTTCTTTCTGCACTTCTTTTCTTTCTTTCTGCATCCCTTTTGCCTCTTTCTGCACCCCTCTTGCCTCTTTCTGCACCTCTGTTCTTTCTTTCTTTCTGCACTTCTTTTGTTTCTTTCTGCACATCTCTTGCTTCTTTCTGCACCCCTCATGCCTCTTTCTCACCCTTCTTCCCTCTTTTTGCACCCCTCATGCCTCTTTCTGCACCACTGTTGCTTCTTTCTGCACTACTCTTGCTTCTTTCTGCACCACTCTTGCTTCTTTCCGCACCACTCTTGCTTCTTTCTGCACCCCTCTTCCCTCTTTCTGCTCCCCTCTTGCCTCTTTCTGCACCTCTGTTCCTTCTTTTGGCACTTCTTTTGATTCTTTCTGCACATCTCTTGCTTCTTTCTGCACCCCTGATGCCTCTTTCTCACCCCTCTTCCCTCTTTCTTCACCCCTCATGCCTCATTCTGCACCTCTTTTTCTTATTTCTGCTCTTCTTTTATTTCTTCCTGCACCTCTCTTGCTTCTTTCTGCACCCCTCTTGCCACTTTCTCCACCCCTGTTCCCCCTTTTTGCATCACAGTTGCTTCTTCCTGGACTTCTCTTGCTTCTTTCTCCACCCCTCATCCTTCTTTCTGCACCTATCTTGCTTCTTTCAGCACCTCTGTCCCTTCTTTCTGTAACCCTTATGCCTCTTTCTGTATCCATCTTGACTCTTTCTCAATCCCACTTCCCCCTTTCTGCATCTCTGTTGCTTCTTTATGCACTTCTCTTGCTTCTTTCTGCACCTCTCTTGCTTCTTTCTGCACAGCTCGTGCCTCTTTCTGCACCCCTCTTCCCTCTTTCTGCACTCCTATTGCCTCTTTCTGCACCTCTCTTGCTTCTTTCTGCACTTCTTTTGTTTATTATTGCACCCCTCTTGCCTCTTTCTGCACCTCTGTTCCTTCTTTCTGCACTTCAATTGTTTCTATCTGCACCTCTTTTGCTTCTTTCTGCACCCCTCTTGCCTCTTTCTGCACCTCTTTTCCTTCTTTCTGCCCTTCTTTTGTTTCTTTCTGTACCTCTCTTGCTTCTTTGTGCACCTCTCTTGCCACTTTCTCTACCCCTGTTCCCCCTTTTTGCATCTCTGTTCCTTCTTTCTGCACTTCTCTTGCCTCTTTCTTCATCCCTCATCCCTCTCTCTGTACCTCTGTTGCTTCTTTCTGCACTTCTCTTGCTTCTTTCTGCACCCCTGTCCCTTCTTTCTGCAACCCTTTTGCCTCTTTCTGTACCCCTCTTCCCTCTTTCTGCTCCCCTCTTGCCTCTTTCTGCACCTCTGTTGCTTCTTTCTGTACTTCTTTTGTTTCTTTCTGCACCTCTCTTGTTTCTTTCTGCAACCCTCTTTCCTCTTTCTCCACCCTTCTCCCCTTTTTCATCTCTGTTTCTTCTTTCTGCACTTTGCTTGCCTCTTTCTCTGCCCCTCATCCATCTTTCTGCACCTCTGTTGCCTCTTTCTGCACTTCTCTTGCTTCTTTCTGCATCTCTCCTGTTTCTTTCTGTATCCCTCTTGCCTCTTTCTCCACCCCACTTCACCCTTTCTGCATGTCTGTTGCTTCTTTATGCACTTCTCTTGCTACTTTCTGCATCTCTCTTGCTTCTATCTGCACCCCTTGTGCTTCTTTATACACCCCTAGCGCCTCTTTCACACCCCTCTATCCTCTTTCTGTACCCCTCTTTACTCTTTCTGCACCTCTGTTCCTTCTCTCCGCACTTCTTTTATTTCATTCTGCACCTCTCTTGTTTCTTTCTGTATCCCTCTTGCCTCTTTCTCCACCTCACTTCCCCTTTCTGCATCTCTGTTGCTTCTTTCTGCACTTCTCTTGCTTATTTCTGCACATCTCTTGCTTCTTTCTGCACCCCCATGCCTCTTTCTGCACCCCTCTTCCGTCTTTCTGCACTCCTCTTGCCTCTTTCTGCACCTCTGTTGATTCTTTCTGCACTTATTTTTCTGAACCCCTCTTGCCTCTATCTGCACCTCTGTTCCTTCTTTCTGCACTTCTTTTGATTCTTTCTGTACCTCTCACTTCTTTCTTCACCCCTTTTGCCTCTTTCTGCACCCCACTTGCCTCTTTCTGCACCTCTGTTCCTTCTTTCTGCACTTCTCTTGTTTCTTTTTGCACTTCTCTTGCTTCTTTCTGCACCTCTCCTCTTTCTTTCTGTATCCCTCTTGCCTCTTTCTCCACCCCACTTCCCCCTTTCTGCATCTCTGTTGCTTCTTTATGCACTCCTCTTGCTTCTTTCTGTAGGAGAGTAGGATCTGCCTCTTATGGTTACCCCCACTTTTTGCTGGTGTATCACTGTTTTTGGACTTTAGTCTGGCTGGGGCCCTGCTATCCAGAACCCCAGCCTAGCTGCTTCCTCTCTAAATTGATTCCATGTACCTTAAGTACACTTCAGATTGGATTCTGGGGTACCCTTATAAGTCCCTAGTATATGGTATACTATGTACCCAGGGCATAGGTACCCCAGAGGCCTACCAGGGGTTGAAGCATGTTTTGTGCCACCCCTGGAAGGCCCTCCAAAATGACACCACAGGACTGCTACTGCAGCCTGAGTAAGGTGGTGTATGCACCCCTTACAGAGATATAGGTTCCCTATATCTCACCTAACACTGCACATACAAACCTATCAGTCACCCCTATGGCAAGCCTTATCAATCCTGAAGGCAGGGTGCTTGGTTTTATGTGAGAGGGTGTCCATGCATGAGCAGAGCCCCTCTGCAGCCTTCTGAATCTCCTCTCCGGGGTTGTCTGTGGTGCAGCCTGACCAAATACTCTTAAGTGCATAATATCTAAACGGTAAATGCTAACTTTGGGATGGCTGCACGGAAACATGTCGTGTTTGGTGTCAAACACCTTGGAATCATACCCCCACACCAGTAACTGGTGTGGGAGTATGATCCCACCCTTCTAGAGGGAGAGACATGACAGCACCGGTATACCCGGTACCAACTACACAGAGCCTGGCATCACAAAATGGATGCTGCAGCCACAGACACGAGTCTGGCCTCCTGCTGCTGACCGAAACTCCAGCAGCGGAGGCCTGGACAATAGGTTTCCTGTCACAGGGAGGTGTTACCACCTCCCAGACAGGCCTTAGTGGATTGGGGCTGGGTGGGTGCACTCTCTTGAGTGCTTTGAAGTCCTGCACTGGGGGCACATTTGGTGTCCTCGTGCATACCCCAGTTCAAACCGGTTGCAGGGGCTACCAGCCCCTGCTCTGGCACAAAACTGGACAAAGGAAATGGGTGTAGCCACCCCTCTTTCCAAACCCTCCCATAGGTGGGTCCCCAGAGTTGGTCCAACCCCCTTCTTTAGTACAAGTAAGGGAACCCTGACAACAGGATTTTAGATATCCCTGGACGAAACTCTGCTACTGAATCCTGGAACTTTGACGCTCTACTAAAGACTAGAGGACTGAAGAAATCTCCCTTGGGGTCAAGGAGTTACTCCCTTGCTTGGCAGGCACCAATGAAGCATTTGCCAGTCTGCATCTCCAAAGCTCCCGCTAGACTCCGAAGTACTTGCAGCCCAGGAAGAGGTTTTCCAGACATCTCAGAGGCCAACCCGAGACCCCAGCAAAGCTGAGACCCGCAACCCTCGTGAGTAGTGTGGAACCAGAACTCCTGGTCACCGCGCACATTTGCTAGTGTATTGACTTCTCGACGACTCTTAAAGTCCTGCTTTGAGTTGTTTGTAGCCCAGGCCCGGAGCACCATTTGTTCTGAAGATTGTGAGCCTACACTCCACGAGTGTTCCGTGGGCCCGCTTCCTGCATTTCCACTTGGGGCTCCTTTGCGATCCCTGGTCCGTTGACTGGTGGGTCCCTGTGAAGGCAACTCTGATTTTCTTTGGACGTTTCTGGTTGCTCCAGATGTGCCCTAACTCCCCACCAAGTGGTGAGTCCCTCAGATTTTGCTGGTCTGACCCGAAGCATCTTTCTCCTTTCTGCGTGGGTTGCTGTTGCCAAGGCTTGTTCTGTTGAATCCGGACAGCAATGCTGCAGCACTCAATATCCTTTGTGGGACAACTGGAATCCAGCTCCTGGTCATCGTCAACACCTCCTGTCCTCGTGGCTGAAGAGTCAAGCTTCACCTCTTTCACCTGAAGCACCCGACATCGGTGGGCATTCGACTATCGTGCCCCTGGTCACTGGCAAGTGACCCAGACTCTGTCCCCTCTGCTTTCAGGTCCTTTACATCTTTGATCCGGGTTTGGATCTCTTCTGACACTTTGCATCTTTCCGGCAGCAGCACTTCGTGGCAGCCTGCCATTGAAAACGATGACGCGACCCGTCACCATTTGACACCTATGCACCCGGCTTCTCTTGGTGAGGTAACTCGAGTACTCCGGTGCTCACGTGGGTGTTGACCCTAGAACTGTCTAAGTCCAAGAGGGTTTGGTCCTAGTCAATTTCTAAGTGTCCCTAATCTCTAAAACGATAACCGCGACTTTCCCATAGACTTTAACGGAGCTCGCGGCTGTGTTCACACACTGCACACAGCCCCCGTGGGTCCCCTGTGTCACTACCTTGGGTGGTTCCTTGGGGTCCCAGCGATCCTACAGGCTCTAGGCCTTGTGTCTACTTAAGTTGTGGTTCTTATACCACTTTCTTAATATATGGTTTGGTACGCCCCAGGGCTAATCGTATATTGTGCTAATTTACTGTGCTATTTGACTTGTAACTTGTGTACTTTGACCTCTAGCCTCATAAAGAGACTATTGGGTAGTGTTTAGTAATAAATACATATATTTTATATATATACCTGGTGTGGTTCTCCTTTCATTTGGTCATTCATGAGATTATAGACTGGTAAAACAAACAGCTTAACACTCCTTCAAGACTTAGCCTGAAGGCTGCTCTCCATAGCTACCACTAGGATAGCTTTCAATAAAGGTTGTCTTTAAACCTATCATCAATAAAGGTCGTTTGGACTGGTGCAAGGTGCCCACTATAACTAGTGGACAGCATATGCCAGGCCAACATCTCACACTTTCTGTATCTCTCTTGCTTCTATCTGCACCCCTCATGCTTCTTTCTACACCCCTAGCTCCTCTTTCACACCCCTCTTCCCTCTTTCTGCACCTCTCTTTCCTCCTTCTGCACCTCTGTTCCTTCTCTCTGCACTTCTTTTATTTCATTCTGCTCTCTCTTGTTTCTTTCTGTATCCCTCTTGCCTCTTTCTACATCCCACTTCCCCCTTTCTGCATCTCTGTTGCTTCTTTCTGCTCTTCTCTTGCTTCTTTCTGCACCTCTCTTGCTTCTTTCTGCACCTCTCTTGCTTCTTTCTGCACCCCTCATGCCTCTTTCTGCACCCCTCTTCCCACTTTCTGCACTCTTCTTGCCTCTTTCTGCACCTCTGTTGCTTCTTACGGCACTTCTTTTCTTTCTTTCTTCTTTTGTTTCTTTCTGCACCCCTCTTGCCTTTTTCTGCACCTCTGTTCCTTCTTTCTGCACTTCTTTTCTTTCTTTCTGCATCCCTTTTGCCTCTCTCTGCACCCTTCTTGCCTCTTTCTGCACCTCTGTTCCTTCTTTCTGCACTTCTTTTGTTTCTTTCTGCACATCCCTTGCTTCTTTCTGCACCCCTCATGCCTCTTTCTCACCCCTCTTCCCTCTTTTTGTACCCCTCATGCCTCTTTCTGCACCTCTGTTGCTTCTTTCCGTACTACTCTTGCTTCTTTCTGCACCTCTCTTGCTTCTTTCCGCACCACTCTTTCTTCTTTCTGCACCCCTCTTCCCTCTTTTTGCACCCCTCTTGCCTCTTTCTGCACATCTGTTCCTTATTTCTGCTCTTCTTTTGTTTCTTCCTGCACCTCTCTTGCTTCTTTCTGCACCTCTCTTGCCACTTTCTCTACCCCTGTTCCCCTTTTTTGCATCTCTGTTCCTTCTTTCTGCACTTCGCTTGCCTCTTTCTCCACCCCTCATCCCTCTCTCTGCACCTCTCTTGCTTCTTTCTGCACTTCTCTTGCTTCTTTTTGCACCTCTGTCCCTTCATTCTGGACCCTTGTGCCTCTTTCTGTTCCCCCTCTTCCCTCTTTCTTCTCCCCTATTGCCTCTTTCTGTACCTCTGTTCCTTCTTTCTGCACTTCTTTTGTTTCTTTCTGCAACTCTCTTGCTTCTTTCTGTATCTCCTGGCCTCTTTCTCCACCCCACTTTCCCCTTTCTGCATCTCTTGCTTCTTTATGCAGTTCTTTTCCTTCATTCTGCACCTCTCATGCTTTCTGCACCTCTGTCCCTTCTTTCTGCAGCACTTATGCCTCTTTCTGCACCCCTCTTCCCTCTTTCTGCTCCCCTCTTGCCTCTTTCTGCACCTCTGTTCCTTCTTTCGGCACTTCTTTTGATTCTTTCTGCACATTTCTTGCTTCTTTCTGCACCCCTCATGCCTCTTTCTCACCCCTCTTCCCTCTTTTTTCAACCCTCATGCCTCATTCTGCACCTCTTTTTCTTATTTCTGCTCTTATTTTGTTTCTTCCTGCACCTCTCTTGCTTATTTCTGCACTCCTCTTGCCACTTTCTCCACCCCTGTTCCCCCTTTTTGCATCACTGTTGCTTCTTCCTGCACTTCTCTTGCCTCTTTCTCCACCCCTCATCCTTCTTTCTGCACCTATCTTGCTTCTTTCAGCACCTCTGTCCCTTCTTTCTGCAACCCTTATGCCTCTTTCTGTATCCCTCTTGACTCTTTCTCAATCCCACTTTCCCCTTTCTGCATCTCTGTTGCTTCTTTATGCACGTCTCTTGCTTCTTTCTGCACCTCTCTTGCTTCTTTCTGCACCGCTTGTGCCTCTTTCTGCACCCCTCTTCCCTCTTTCTGCACTCCTATTGCCTCTTTCTGCACCTCTGATGCTTCTTTCTGCAATTCTATTGTTTCTTTCTGCACCTCTCTTGCTTCTTTCTGCACCCCTCTTGCCTCTTTCTCCACCCCTCTTCCCCCTTTTGTCATCTCTGTTGCTTCTTTCTGCAGTTCGCTTGCCTCTTTCTCCGCCCCTCATCCGTATTTCTGCACCTATGTTGCTCCTTTCTGCACATCTCATGCTTATTTCTGCACCTCTCTTGCTTCTTTCTGCACCCCTCGTGCCTCTTTCCGCACCCCTCTTCTCTCTTTCTGCACCCCTTGTGCCTCTTTCTGCACCTCTGTTCCTTCTTTCTGTATTTCTTTTGTTTCTTTCTGCAACCCTCTTGCTTCTTTCTGCACCCATCTTGCTTCTTTCTACACTCCTCGTGCCTCTTTCATACCCCTCTTCCCTCTTTCTGCACCCCTCTTTCTGCACTTCTTTTGTTTCTTTCTGCACATCTCTTGCTTCTTTCTGTACCCCTTGTGCCTCTATTTCACCCCTCTTCCCTCTTTTTGCACCCATCCTGCATCTTTCTGCACCTCTGTTGCTTCTTTCTGCACTCCTCTTGCCTCTTTCTGCACATCTGTTGCTTCTCTTTGCACTTCTTTTGTTTCTTTCTGCTCCCATCTTGCTTCTTTCTGCACCTCTTTTGTTTCTTTCTGCACACCTTTTGCCTCTTTCTGCATCCCTCTTGTCTCTTTCGGCACCTCTGTTCCTTCTTTCTACACTTCTTTTGTTTCTTTCTGCACATCTCTTGCTTCTTTCTGTACCACTTGTGCCTCTTTTTCACCCCTCTTCCCTCTTTTTGCACCCATTTTGCCTCTTTCTGCACCTCTGTTGCTTCTTTCTGCACTAATCTTGCTTCTTTCTGCACCTCTCTTGCTTGTTTCTGTAGGAGAGTAGGATCTGCCTCTTATGGTTACCCCCACCTTTTGCTGGTGTATCACTGTTTTTTTTACTTTAGTCTGGCTGGGGCCCTGCTATTCAGGACCCCAGCCTAGCTGCTTCCTCTCTAAATTGATTCCCTGTACTTTAGGTACATCACAGATTGGATTCTGGAGTGCCCTTATAAGTCCCTAGTATATGGTATACTATGTACCCAGGGCATAGGTACCCCAGAGGCCTACCAGGGGCTGAAGCATCTATTGTGCCACCCCTGGAAGGCCATCCAAAATGACACCACAGGACTGCAGCCTGAGTAAAGTGGTGCATGCACCCCTTGCAGAGATATAGGTTCCCTATATCTCACCTAACACTGCACATAGAAACCTATCAGTCACCCCTATGGCAGGCCTTATCAATCCTGAAGGCAGGGTGCTTGGTTATATTTGAGAGGGTGCCCATGCATGAGTAGAGCCCCTCTGCAGCCCTCGGAATCTCCTATCCGGGGTTGTCTGTGGTGCAGCCTGACCATATACTCTTAAGTGCATTATATCTAAACGGTAAATGCTAACTTTGGGATGGTTGCACGGAAACATGTCGTGTTTGGTGTCAAACACCTTGGAATCATACCCCCACACCAGTAACTGGTGTGGGAGTATGATCCCACCCTTCTAGAGGGAGAGACATGACAGTACCGGTATACCTGGTACCAACTACACAGAGCCTGGCATCACAAAATGGATGCTGCAGCCACAGACACGAGTCTGGCCTCCTGCTGCTGACCGAAACTCCAGCAGGGGAGGCCTGGACAATAGGTTTCCTGTCACAGGGAGGTGTTACCACCTCCCAGACAGGCCTTAGTGGATTGGGCCTGGGTGGGTGCACTCTCTGAGTGCTTTGAAGTCCTGCACTGGGAGCACATTTGGTGTCCTCGTGCATACCCCAGTTCAAACTGGTTGCAGGGGCTACCAGCCCCTGCTCTGGCACAAAACTGGACAAAGGAAATGGGTGTAGCCACCCCTCTTTCCAAACCCTCCCATAGGTGGGTCCCCAGAGTTGGTCCAACTCCCTTCTTTAGTACAAGTAAGGGAACCCTGACAACATGATTTTAGATATCCCTGGACGAAACTCTGCTACTGAATCCTGGAACTTCGATGCTCTACTAAAGACTAGAGGACTGAAGAAATCTCCCTTGGGGTCAAGGAGTTACTCCCTTGCTTGGCAGGCACCAATAAAGCATTTGCCAGTCTGCATCTCCAAAGCTCCCGCCGGACTCCGAAGTACTTGCAGCCCAGGAAGAGGATTTCCAGACATCTCAGAGGCCAACCCGAGTCCCCAGCAAAGCTGAGACCCGCAGCCCTCGTGAGTAGTGTGGAACCGGAACTCCTGGTCATCGCGCACATTTGCTAGTGTATTGACTTCTCGACGACTCTTAAAGTCCTGCTTTGAGTTGTGTGTAGCCCAGGCCTGGAGCACCATTTGCACTGAAGATTGTGAGCCTACACTCCAAGAGTGTTCCGTGGGCCCGCTTCCTGCATTTCCACTTGGGGCTCCTTCGCGATCCCTGGTCTGTTGACTGGTGGTACCCTGTGAAGGCAACTCTGATTTTCTTTGGACGTTTCTGGTTGCTCCAGATGTGCCCTAACTTCCCCCCAAGTGGTGAGTCCCTCAGATTTTGCTGGTCTGCTCCGAAGCATCTTTCTCCTTTCTGCGTGGGTTGCAGTTGCCAAGGCTTGTTCTGTTGAATACGGACAGCAATGCTGCAGCACTCGACATCCTTTGTGGGACAACTGTAATCCAGCTCCTGGTCATCGACAACACCTCCTGGTCTTCGTGGCTGAAGAGTCAAGCTTCACCTCTTTCACCTGAAGCACCCGACATCGGTGGGCATTCGACTATCGTGCCCCTGGTCACTGGCAAGTGACCCAGACTCTGTCCCCTCTGCTTTCACGTCCTTCTCATCTTTGATCCGGGTTTGGATCTCTTCGGACACTTCGCATCTTCCCGGCAGCAGCCCTTCGTGGCAGGCTGCCATTGAAAACGACGACGCGACCCGACACCATTTGACACCTATGCACCTGGCTTCCCTGGGTGAGGTAACTCGAGTACTCCGGTGCTCCCGTGGGTGTTGACCCTAGAACTGTCTAAGTCCAAGAGGGTTTGGTCCTAGTCCATTTCTAAGTGTCCTTAATCTCTAAAACGATAACCGCGACTTTCCCATAGACTTTAACGGAGCTCGCGGCTGTGTTCACACACTGCACACAGCTCCCGTGGGTCCCCTGTGTCACTACCTTGGGTGGTTCCTTGGGGTCCCAGTGATCCTACAGGCTCTAGGCCTTGTGTCTACTTAAGTCGTGGTTCTTATACCACTTTCTTAATATATGGTTTGGTACGCCCCTAGGGCTAATCGTATATTGTGCTAATTTACTGTGCTATTTGACTTGTAACTTGTGTACTTTGACCTCTAGCCTCATAAAGAGACTATTGGGTAGTGTTTAGTAATAAATACATATATTTTATATATATACCTGGTGTGGTTCTCGTTTCATTTGATCATTCATGAGCTTATAACTGGTAAAACAAACAGCTTAACACTCCTTCAAGACTTAGCCTGAAGGCTGCTCTCCATAGCTACCACTAGGATAGCTTTCAATAAAGGTTGTCTTTAAACCTATTGTAGGAGAGTAGGATCTGCCTCTTATGTTGCCCCCACTTTTTTTCTGATGTTAGCACTGGTTTCTGGCTATAGTCTGGCTGGGTCCCTGCCAATCAGGGCCCCAGCCTCTCTGTTCTCTCTAAATGACATGGAGTGCACTCTAGGTGCACTAGTGATTGGATACTGTGGTGCCTTATGAGTCCCTAGTATATGGTACCTTAGGTGCCAAGGGCATAGGTACTTCACAGGCCTCCCAGGGGCTGCAGCATGTGTTATGCCACCCCTGGGAAGCAGTCTAAATCTGACACCACAGGCCTGCTACTGCAGCCTGGGTGAGGTGGTGCTAGCACCCTCACTGAGATATAGGTTTCCTATATCTCTCCTGCACACACATATAAACCTATCAGTCACCCCTAAGGCAGGCCCTATCAATCCTGAGGGCAGGGTGCTTGGCTTCTATGTGAGGGGGTGCCTCTGCATGAGCAGGGCCCCTCTGCAGTTCTCAGAGTCCATTCTCTGGTGCTGTTTGTGGATGCAGTTAAACCATATACTCTTAAGTGCATTATATCCTCGCGGTAAATGCTAACTTTGGAATGGCTGCATCAAAACATGTCGTGTTTGGTGTCAAACATCTTGGAATACTACCCCCCGCCAATCTTGGCGGCGAGGGTAGCATTCCACCCTTCTAGAGGGATAAGACATGTACCTGCTGTGGAAACGCGGTAGAATCCTAAAGAGCCCTGGCATCACAAAATGGATGCCACCAGTCACAGACACTGGGCTGCCCTCCTGCTGATGACCGAAACTCGCAGTGGAGGAAGCCCAACAATAGGCATCCTGTCACAGGGAGGTGTAACCACCTTCCAGACAGGGTTTAGTGTATTGGGGCTGGGTGGGTGCACTCTTAGAGTGCTTTGAAGTCCTGCACTGGGGGAGCAGAAGGCTCCTCTGTGCATATGCCAGTTCAAACCAGCTCAGGGGCTACCTGCCCCTGCTCTGGCGCGAGACTGGACAAAGGGAAGTGGGTGTAGCCACCCCTCCCTTGACCCTCCCATAGGTGGGGTCATAGAGCTAGTCCATCCCCTCTTTTTAGTATAAGAGGGGGAACCTTGCCATTGCAAAGCAGATAACCCCTGGACGACGCTCTACAGAAGAATCCTGGCCCTTCGACGTTCCACTACCTTTGGAAGACAGAAGAATCTCCCTTGGAGTCAAGGAGTGACTCCCTGCTTGGCAGGCACCAAAACGACAACGACGGTCGCAAACTACGCCGCTCCCGCCGGAGTCCGAAGTCCCTGCAGCCCAAGAAGTGGATTTCCTGATCTCACCCAGGCCATCGTGAGTCCCCAGCGAAGCTGAGGCAAGTGGACCCTACGAGTAACGAGGAACCGCGACCCCTGGGTACCGTGCACTATTGTCGAGTGCAACCCCTTTACAACGTTCTATGAACTTGTGCTTTGGACCACGTGTGGTCCCGACCTCCAGCAGGAATCCCTCCGAAGATCAGAGGCCTACACCGTCCCGAGTGACCGTGGGCCCCTGTTGAGTGATTCCGCCCGAGGTGTCTTCGCGATCCCTTGCCCGCTGGCTTGTGGGTCCCCAGAAGACTTCTTAAAGAAACCAAAGGGCTCCCCTGGTTGCTCCAGGCCTGCCCTGACTTACCCTTGCTGGGTGAGTCCCTCAGACCTTGCTGGTCTGCGCCATCGACTTTTCTTCATCTCCCCGAGACTTGCGGCTGCCAAGGCTTGTTGGCTCCGATCGAGTTGCCGACACCGCAGTCAGCTGCAGACGTCGAGGGACACACCGAATCCAGCTCCTAGTTGTCGTCGACGCCTCCTGGACCACGTGGCTGAAGAGTCAAGGCACCTGCAACCGACCTGAAGCGACCAACGACGGTGGGCATCCATCTTCCTTGCCCCGGGTCACTGCCAAGTGACTTTGAACACTGTCCCCTCTGCTTTCAGGTCATCCTTCTTTAGAATCCAGGCTTGGATTCCACCGGACACTTCTTCAGCTCCCGCAAGCAGCAAGTCTTCTTTGTTCGCCATTGAAAACGACGCCGCGACCCGACACCAAAGGACACCTGTGCACCCGGCTTCCCTGGGTGAGGTAACTCCAGCACTACGGTGCTCCTGTGGGTGTGGGCCCTAGAACTACTTACCCTGTAAGTGACTTGCTTGTAGGTTCTCCGAAGTATCCTAAAACTCTTTATTTCCAACCGCGACTTGCCCCATTGAAGTTAACGGCGATCCGCGCCTGTGTATTCACACTGCACGCGTCCCCGTGGGTCCTTTACTTACCTGCCTTGGGTGGTTTCGTGAGGCCCCTGCACTTCTGAAGGCCCTAGGCCTTGTCTCCCTGCAAGTCGTTGTCCCTAAGTCTCTTACTTAGTATATGGTCTGGTACGCCCCTAGGGCCCCAGCCATATTTTGTGCTTAACTTATTGTGAAACGTTGATTTGTGCATATGTTTGTCTTCTAATCTCATAAAGAGATTAGTAGAGAGTTATTTAGAAATAAATACATATATATTTGATATATATACCTGTGTGGTGTCTTTTCATTTGGTGATTCAAGAGATTATATGGTAAAACAAGCTGCTTTACATTCCTCCGAGACTTAGCCTGAAGGCTGCTCTCCACAGCTACCACTAGGATAGCTTTCTTTAAAAGGTTGTCTTAAACCTATCTACCATAAGAGTCGATTTGCCCTGGTGCAAGGTGTCCACTTTAATTAGTGAACAGCATATACCAGGCCAACTTCTCACATTGGTGGGCAGCGTGTGGGATTCCAGCTTGCCATTGTTTTACCAGAAAATCTCTATTTGAATTACTAACTGAAAACCATTATAGGTACTCAAGGTACATATAAAGTCAAGCTTAGTATCAATAAGTTCTACTGAACTTAGAGCTGTGTTCCAAGGGATAGCACACCCTTTCCACAGCTCAAGCTAGGATCAGTAGGCCACAAACTAGTGTAGGTAGTACAACACTGCACAACACTAGAATGTCCTTAAAGGGTGGACCCAGTGGATCCACTCAGCCTCAGTATAAGGACATGGCTTTCTCTGACTTGAGAGCCATGTGTGTTGACAGACACCTGAGGACAGGACAGAGTCCCTCAACACTACACCTGATAGATCTGCTGACAGCAGATGACCTGAGATTGGCTCTAGGAGCTAAAGGGTTTGAATCAGTGGGTGGGTCAGTCATAGTATCTGGGTCAGATGATGAAAATCAGAATGACCAAGACTCTGTGATTGAAGGGCCAGGCTCCAAGGGGCCTGAAAAGGACAGAGGAATTCTCCATAAGAGAACTGACAGAGAGGAGGAGAGGCCCAGATCCCCTTCCAGGGAATCTGACCACTCTTATCACTCTGGCAGAGAATTTGTCCAGCAGAGGAGCTCATACTTTTCCTTAAGAGAGACCTCCTCTGAGAGAAGGTGCAAACTGCTCCAGTATGAGGAAGCCAGAGTGGCCCTCAGAACCAAGCAGTTGGCACTGGATAGGGAAGCCCTGGAGATCCAGAGAGCTTCTAGAAAAGAGGGGTTAGAACCCCCTGGTGGCAGCAACAGTGTCCCTAGAGGCAGAGAATATATTCCTGACCATAGGAACCTGAGCAAGGTTGTTCCTCCCTACCAGAGTGGGGATGATATCCACAAGTGGATAACTGCTATGGAGAGGGCCTGTAGAGTACAGCAGGTCCCCAAAAGCAGTGGGCAGCAATCTTGTGGCTCTCCTTTTCAGATAAAGGTAGAGACAAGCTCCTCACTGTTAGAGAGGAGGATGCTGATGATTATGAGGTCCTGAAGAGTGCACTGATAGATGGGTTTGGCTTAACCACTGAGCAGTACAGGTTAAAGTTCAGAGATACCCAGAAGGCACAGACTCAGGACTGGACTGACTTTGTTGATTGTGCAACCAAGGCTCTAGAGGGTTGGCTGGTTGGCAGTAGGGTTACTGATTTCAAGGGATTGTATAATCTGATGATGAGAGAACAGATCCTAAATAATTGCCAGAACCAGTTGTTGCATCAGTACCTGGTGGACTCTGATCTGACCTCTCCCCAAGAATTGGGAAAGAAGGCAGACAAATGGGTCAGAACCAGGGTGAGGCAGAAAACCCAGAACCAAGGGGGTGACACTAAGAAGCAAGATCCTAAAGGCTCTGAGAAAGGTGGGGATAAGTCAAAAGACCAGAAGTCTTCACAAGGGCCCCAAAAATCTGCATCTGGTGGGGAGTCACAGTCCAACAAGGAAAAGGCCAAAAGAAGCCCTGGTGCAAATTCTGTAAACAGAAAGGGCACTGGACTTCTGATTGTACCAAGTCCAAAGACCAAACCACCACCACTCCTGCCCCTAAGGCAACTGTGCCCCCTAGCTCAGCTACTGGTGGAGGTGGTACGCAGAATAAGGGTGTAGTAGGGTTGACCCTGGGTTCTGAAGTGGATTCTGACCTAGTCAGAGTGACCACTCAGGCAATGCTGATTTGTGAGGGAAACATTGATATGTCCTTCCTAGTAAGCCCCAGTAATCTGGGCAAGTACAAACAGCAGCCTTTGATAAATGGCAAACAGGCTTTGGCATTTAGGGACACAGGTGCTAGTGTCACCATGGTGGCAGAGGACCTAGTGGACCCTGGACAGATCATCCTGGGTGAAATGTACCAGGTGACCAATGCAAGCAATGTCCAGACCAACCATAGTCTGGCAGTTGTGAATTTCTCCTGGGGAGGGGTAACTGGCCTCAAGAAGGTTGTAGTTAGTGCAGACCTCCCTGTAGAATGTCTATTGGGCAATGATCTAGAGACTTCAGCCTGGTCTGAAGTAGAGTTATGGACTCATGCTGAGATGTTGGGCATCCCTGCAGAGGTATTTGCTGTGACCAGGTCACAAGCAAGAATGCATGACACTGAACCAGCTCTGGATCCTGGAACAATGGACCAGATGCTTCCCAAGAGGAGGAGCAGTAGGGTTAAGGCAGTGCCTTCCCCTCTGTCTCAGATCAAGGATTCACTTCCAGAGGGAGGTGAAGCAGAACCTGAAGAAGGAACTG